>CM029632.1:28516743-28909243 GCA_017311315.1 Dendrocalamus latiflorus
AGGGCCCTGACAGTTTTCTACCGCAGTTGTGTGATGCGCACTGGCGGTGGCTGATTGCTTTGCTCCTGTGGTGGGCCGGCCGGACGGACAGTGGAAAGGTCAGGGATCGATCCCGTTAAGATCAGTGAGCGCACGCAACCGTGGCTAAGATGCATCTCTGTTCGAACTGTTCATATATCAGCTGGCATGTTAGCCATGCGTTACCTAGCTAGCAAGGAGTTTGGTTTGTTGTAGGGGTTACTTCGCCCTAAACAAGTAGTACGACGTGTTCTCATGCGTAAGCCTCTTCATATAATGAGTCACGAAGAATTAAAGGCGTGCCATATGCTGCTGTTCTGAACAATACATGTTGTTATTTGTGACTCCAGATAATGCATAGCACTAGCACAACTTGAAAGTCGTAACGTACAGTGTCTTGGGCTGGCGAGTCGCGCGGGCGGCGATAGCCGAGTTCACGAGCCCCCCCCCCCCCCCCGGCGCCCAAATCGACCGCGCGGCACGGGTCACGCGCGGGGCTCCGCGGCCGGGCCCCGCGCGCGCAACCGTCCCGTCCGGAGGCCATGCCGCGCGCGGCAGGCAGCGGCGCGCGAGCGTTACGTACGGCGCGCGGCCCAACCCGAGCCGCAGTCAGTACCTTTATATTTATGTTTTAGTGCATCCTATATTTCTATGGTAAATTTAAAATCTATATATACATCATAGAGCTGATATGATATAACAGTCAAAATATAATCAAGAATAGTGTTGTTCGCATTATCGAATAGTATAAACCGGTAAATCGTAAATGGATATTACGGATAGATAACCTACCACAATCCCAAAGGCACAAGCCAAAATTTGGCTTTAGTTTGCCATCTAGAAGGTTTTAACCCAAAAATCTCTCAGATTTCTTAGCGTTAGAAACATCGGCCATTACTGTGTTGTAACAAAATCCATATAAGGTTTCTAGAATGTTGAAATGTGGTCAATATTTTAATTACAAATTTTATTAGGAGACAGATACAATAAAATACTAGTGATATAATAAACAAATCTAACAGCATGTTACTCATTGTACTTCAGAAAATACGCAAGAAAAATACAGTATCAAAGTCGATTGATCACACGAACAACTTACTGTTGGACTTGATGAAGAACAGGAAGCAGAGTAGACTTAAAGCAGTGCAGAACGTTGATGAAGCAGAGCAAAGCAGAGCGGTCACGCATATTGCACTGCCCATAAACCTTACTGCCGCCCCCGTGCAGATACTCTATGGCAATGGCTCGGAAATAGCCACTCTCCCTCCTTCCCGATGCACGTGGAGAAAAAAAGGCCGACGAGGTTCGGTCACTCAACACTCGGTACAAATTCTCCAGAAAAGGAAGAAGACAATGAGAGAAAGAAATAGAGGAGTTCAGTATCTCAAGCCTGGATGTCTTTAGGTTTTTTTATAGACGTGCGAATTACTCTCTATTAATTGAAGCCATTAAACTGAAATAATCCACTACTAATTATTAAATTATTCACTGATAACTGCTCATATTCAAACCAAATAATGATAATTAAATAGTCTCATGACCAGTTAAAAGGAGAGAGATAATGCATAATTCAGCAAAAATAAAGTGGACTTCGTCTGCCAAGTGGTAAGCCATGTCACTGCACGGTCGTGCCACGATTTTCACGTGAATATGCATGTGTGCGTGCGTGCGTGTGTGTTCAGCCAAAGTTCTCCTCATGCCATCTCCATCCACGTGTCACATGATTCAAAGAGTGGCAAGAACTTCACTTTATAAATTGGTCTCCTCTACTTTGTCTTAACAATATGATACTAAATCATACATGCTTTGAAATTATAGAAAATGAGCCTCACTTATATGGGTCTATTTCTAACAATCTGTCACCAATTCTAAGGGCCTGTTTGGCAGAGCTCCACCAGCTCCAGATCCACCTAAAAGGTGGATTTGGAGCTGGATTCACCGTGGAGCAGCTCCATCGTGGATCTGGGATTCATCAAAGTGTTTGGTACAGCTCCACCTCCCTCTCTATCTCACTTACACCTGAGCCCCACGCGTTAGGGGGCAAAATGAAAAAAAACCCCGGCCGGCGCAAGCACGGCAGCGGCCGGCGGGCGCGGCCCCGGGCGGCGCAGGCGAGGCGCACGGCGGAGGTGGGGGAGGCGGCGCCGGCCCGGGAGGAGGCGGAGGTGGGGGAGGCGGCGCCGGAACGGGAGGAGGCGGCGCCGGCCCGGGGGGAGGCGGACGCGGGGGAGGCGGAGGCCGGGAGGAGGCGGACGCGGTCGGAGGCGCAGCGACGGGAAATAAAAAGAACGAAACGTTTTTTTGTGTGTAATCAGTGGCATGGTGGGTAATTTTCCCCAACTCCACCAACTTGAGTTTGGTGGAGCACCCCTTGAGGTGCTCCATGGTTTTGGTGGATCTGGAGCCAGATCCATGGTTTTGGTGGAGCAGATCCACGGTGAAGCTGCTGGAGCTAGAACTGTTTGGCTTGGAAAAGTGGATCCGGATCTGTTTTTTGTGAATTTGGAGCCGGTGGAGCTCTTCCAAACAGGCCCTAAAGCAAGTAGCGAAAAGATACCAAAGATATTATACCAAAGTGTTGTTAATATACCGATCTTATAATGTAAGTCCTGTATAGGTTAAACTTATATCTAGATTAGCAGAATTTATCTTCTCATAGCTAATGAATGAATTAGACTTGAATTAATAGCTTTTTATGGTCAAACTTTACTCAAAATCTTAACTCATATTAAACTGTCAATAAATCACGTTTAAACGGAGCATTAGTCATGGGGAGGGAGCTAGCAGCGTACGTACGCTTGATACTGACTAATGGGGGAGGGGTGCACGTGGCTGGCGCCAGGAGCTAGAAAGATTCGTTAGGCAAACTGATAGCCGTTATCAGCGTATACGAGCGACCTTCCAGTGCTGGTGGTCTCGAGCGGTCTGATCAGTGCGAGGAAAAGAACAACGTCCACTCAAATCGTGAGTTGATTAGCGTTCCTTGATGTGGATCCAGCTAGCACAGCTCCTCGTATAGCTTATGTTTTAGAGTACATCTATGGTTGTGACCTGACATTGAAAAAGCATCTCATATCGCAAGCATGGACAAGGCAAGATCCTTGGATCAAGTTGAGTGTGAAGTGAGGCGAACAAAAGGAGGTGAATTACTTAAGACGAATCGAAAGCAAACCATGCAGTACGGACTAAATTAATTTAAAACTGGTTTTTGTCGGCCCCGTACGCGTGTCGCGTGGCTGTGCAAGCATGCGTGCTTAATTCTACCAAGCGAAAGGTAAGCTAAGCCGGATTGAGTTGAACGTACACTGCGAAGGTAAGGTAATCCGAATTGGATTGCTCGGAGGAAATAGCTTATCCAGCACAAGCAGCTAGCTACCTCTCCCAGCCTCCCTACTCGAGGAGAGGGAATAGGAACTGTGGAGGATGTGAGAGGTTCATCTCACAATAACTTCCCACTGTTTCTTTTGACAAAGAGCGCGAGCGGCACCGTTTTGTGTTATCTTCCGGTTGGTTGGTTCGTCTTTAACGCAAATCCTGAGCGATTAATTAAGCACATCAAGAGAATTTCTGAGAGTAGGAAGTACCAGCAGGCAACACTAATGGTGACATATCGCACAAGTAGGTTTATTTCTTTCTTTTGCTTGGTAAGCAGGCGATGGACCATCCTAGCTAGCTAGTGTATAGCATCAGACTTCGAGATTATGAAGAGACTGTCTACTGACCAATCTTGTCAAGGTAGCCAGTCTTGTCGATTGGTACGCTTACCATTATCAGAAAATACAGGCATCTACTTAGTTAACCGTCTAATCTTTTGTTCTCTCTGTCTACAATTATCGCACTTATATACTGCATAGGAAAATGTCAAAATTACTACTTACGCTGAACTGACAGATGAGCAACTATAGAACTATTCGGGCTGCAATGGCCGGGAACACATGGATTCCCTTATAATCATAAATCAAATAGTTTTCTGCAGAATTTTAGTGAAACCGCTAACATGTCATACCGAATACAGCGAGAGCCCCACCGCTACAAGTCATCTCCGAAAAAAGCTGCAGCCAGCCACGCATCTGATCCGTGGGTCCACAGGGAAGTGAAATGAAAAACAAGCACCACATGCTGGCACTGGCAAAGATAAATGCCCAAAACGCAAGTCTGTTGGATCTGGCAGCAGAAAGGCATGCAGCAAGGAATGCAAGGTTTGTCGCACGATGGTCCTCCGATCTGCGACTCCCCCTCGCGCGCGTACCAGTAAACGGGAGCTCGCCAGCCAGCAATGCTACGCGTACAGAGAAGCCTCTTCCCGGATTGCCACGGTCACTGCTAAAGCGTACTTAGGTCGTGTTCTTTTTCAGCTTTTAATTTTCTATAGTAACTAATTTTTGAATAAAATATCTTTTTAAGATAGGATCTACTAATTAATTGTAGTATATTATATCGGCAAAAATCGCACGTGAATTTTTGTTACTCTATAATCTCTTACACGAACAACCAAAAAATCATAAACCACAGAAAAAAGCTATAAGTCTCAACTAAAACAATAGGCCCTAAATCCACCAAGGAATCAAGGGTTGCAGCAAGTTGTTACGGCCCTGTTCTTTTCAGTTTCTAAAAACTGTTTTTCGGTTTTTTTATAATAACTAACTTTTAAACGGAGTATTTTTTCAAGATAGGGTCCACTAGTTAATTGTAGTACAATTTTACTGACTTCATTTATATTAGCAAAAATCGCACATAAGTTTTTATTACTCTATAATCTCTTATACAAATAGCTCAAAAGTTATAAACCGCAGTAAAAAAGAACAGACCCTATGTATGTAAGCTTGGTATGAATAATAATACAACCACGCATCACATGGGTAGAGATGAGAGAGAGGGAGATTGATTGTTGGGTGAACTGTTGAAGATCTTGCGAGCTTGAGGTAAGCCTCTTAAGTGATAAGACGTGTTAGTCAAAAAGGCACCATAATAAGGCACACTCGACGCGCAGAACGCACAGAGGCACGGCTCACTTGTCCTGCGCTCAGGGGAGGGCTTCACCTCGGACCGCACTGGACAGTTCGGTTGCTCGGTACGTAACGTAGGGGTAGGTTGGTCACGCCCTATTCATTCTCGCGTAAAGCCCCCTCTCGCTCCGAACTGTGGTCACGACGCAGTTCTGTTCATGCATGGTCCCGGATCGGATAAAGCTAACGTTGAAAAGAACCGTACCTAACCACCGCACAGAGCCTATGCATCTCGTCTCATGGGCTGGGGACCCATGGGCAGGCTCATGGCCAATCCTCGCCCGGTGCATCTCGCAGTTCGCATGATATTCTCCGTTCACTTCAGTGAGCTCAACATACGATCAGTCACAAAGATAATTTCTTCACTGTTTTTCAAAAGATAGTTTCATTCGAGAACCCTTGCGGCTCTCTCGCAAGGTACGTAAAACCGATAGCTTTGGATCCAGAACCAACGGCGGATCACAGAGAAACCCCCTCATCCAAACACCCCCGTGAAATCCGAATCCAAACCACATGGGATTTGTGTGCGCGCAGCTGTGTTCACTCGCTCGAGGAGGGACAGCTCTTTTTTGAGTTTTTTTGTATCCCTGACCCGCTCGTGCAAGGGGGGATGGATGCATCCATTGGTTCTCTCCAGCTTTGCGAAAGGCTGGGCTGGGGTCCCATTCCATTCAGTTTAGTACTAGTTTTGGAACATGTACTGCTGCTGCTGCGTCCATTCAGCAACGGGTAGTGGAAGCCAAGTCAAAGGGGAGCTCTCCTCCGTGCGGTTGGAGATGCCTTTTTCACCTCAAATGACAAGGAAACGCACTCCGCCCTGGTCGGCCGGCCCCGGTAACGTCCTCATCAAACGAGATGGGTGCCGGCACTGCCGTGTTGTTTACCTTGCCCGTGTCGCCCCCCGTGCTAGTCAAAACACAGCTCAGCCGTTCTCGTTCACCATTTTTATTACCTCCAGATATTCATATGCCCTGGTCTGATTCGATCATTCGTTTGTGAATCCACCTAATGAAGCCAGGTGAGAGTATCGGAACGAGACAACATTTTTTTTATGAATCAACCATGGCACCTAAAGGGCTAGATTAGCACGGAGCAAATAGGGTCCATGCACTGCAACTACTGGAACGGGACTACGATGTATGAAGTCTATTTTTCTTAGCTATACTGATTGGTTACTTACTACTGGAATAAACAAGCCAATGGCCTAGGCACCAATTAGTGCTCCTGTACTTGATCCAAAACTGACCCAACAACCAAAGCCTTACTCCGGCAATCAACGGATCGCCCATTTATAAGAACCGGAATTAGCCTCAGGTACACTTGCACGTCCATGCACAGGACGGTCCCGTGCTGAGCAATCCACGCTAGATTAGGCACACATCACTGATGCAGACGTCTTCTAATGCAGGAAGTTTCAGTGATAGGAACATGTAAACAACCAAAACCGAAAGAAAAGGCTGAAAGGTCCGGCTGATATAGTTTAGCCGGCTAGGCAATTGGGCGCCTGCACATGGCTGCCTAACAGCCTACGCGAGCGATCTCACAACAGGCAGCCGTTTGAGGACGAGACCTGAAAGCTACACTTCAAAGTAGCAACGATACGGATACAGCGTACAGGTGAGCATGGCAAAAAGGTTTTATCGGCAAAATCACAGTGTTCCAACAAATAATTGTCGAAACCGATATTATACATGGTGGGGATCAAGGACACCAGTAAAGCACATTTGAAGACATTGTTTACTATGATCAACTCCCAAAACCTGTGTTTTATTTTGCTTTTCCAAAACTTGGGGGGAAAGAGTGAACTGACTCCACAAAGGACAGCTCCATTGCCACCAACAGCGATAATTTAGTACCTTGTGAGGCGCATGGACCATGTGCAGCATCATCCATCGGTGGCACTCAGGTACTTCCATTCCACCCCCAGAAATTGTGTGCAGACAATCTAACGCCACATCTTCACGCAGAAATAATTCCAACGGCTTGGCATTTACGGAAATAACTTCTTTATCCTATTAATGGCAACACCAGCCGTCTTGTTCATTGGTTCTAGAACAAGGGCATGGCTGAAATCTGCAAAATGTAGTGAAGGACTGCATAAACAGATCTAGCACTTAATAGTGGACACATTAAAGAAACGATCTGTTAATAGTCATGAGTCATCCAGTTCATTGAATATCATGAATTCCTTAATACCAGGTTATCAGGCACAAAGGGAAAAGGGAAGGCATACCGTCAACAGCCTCCTTATAGTAACCAAGCATCTCCCTTGCTGTTCCTCTCCGCAAATAAGCTTTCACACTCTAAAAAGTATAAAAGATTATCATGAGAATGTATAGCAAACATCAACTCAATCATTTGCGCAAACACTCACATTACCAGAACTGGAAACCTACGTATTAAATAAAGTAGAATAATGTGTAAATATGAATGTACATAGCATATCCTGCTTCAAAGCTCAAATCAAGACAGCGGATCCTAACCTTTGGATCAATATCGATGGCACTTGTGCAATCTGCCTCAGCTTGACGGTAACTGAAAGGGTCCAAAATGGCAAACAATTAAGTAACCGAAGTACCAAACAAACACTCATACATGCCAGTTTCATCAACGATAAATTGAAGGAAAAAAATGCCAGAGGGAAAGATCGTACGTAGCTAGTTCTAGAAAAGCAGCAGCTCTGTTACTGTAGTATGTGGCTACTTTGCCATTTAATTTGATTGCTTCAGTATAGAAATTTATTGCCTTTTGCCATTGTTTCTCCTTGAATGCAATGTTACCCTGTCAAGAAGCAATTGATAGGAAGAAAACCCAGTAAGAACAAAAAAGGAACATTTTATCTCTTGCAATCCCCCAAGGGTAGCTTTGCTTTTGAGTCTTAACACAGTGGTATTCACAACACCCACTTGTGATCATATTTCTGAGTCATGAGAAACAGGTTCAATTCACAACAAGGATTTTATCAGTATCACACAAAAGTATTGATTTGTACATCTGGAACCATGTACAGGCAAGTCACCAGATGCAGAAACCAACACTTCCAATTTGTTTAATGCTAAAATGTAACACTTAAAAATCGACATGCATCTCTATTGGGGGAGTGGCCCCGCCGCCCCACCTTGGCCCAATCAGCCCACCAGGGCAAAAGCTAAATTATATGTGTAACTAGAAGGCAGGCTCACTAAGGCTATGCCAACGAAATAACATGTTTGTTCTTGCTACTAAAGACCCTAAGAGGATATTTGTGTAAACCACCTCTTCCATGACTATAAATATGACCTCTATGGCACCATGAGAGGGGCAAAACATTTTGGTGTAAGAAAACTTGAGCTGAGATTGAATATAGGATATACACACACTACACCTCTCCCCTCTCTTGAATTTTAAGCTCTGGATACCCCTCTCGGGCCTCTCGAAGCTCTAGTACCTACTGTTTAGTGTATAACCACAACAATTTTCTTAATGAATTATCACCAGCTTTTTCTTCAAATGGTGAATTACCGTCACATTGGCATGTCAAGGTGTTACTAGGAAAAAAAGTAGTGGTTGTGGATGGCTTTGAGCAGTGGTTTGAAAAATAAAAGCTACACTCCTAAATCACTGCAATAAGAAAGTAACTCACTTTCTCTTTAGCAGCTTCAGCAGCTTCTTCGTTCATGGCCTGTTTACTTGAAACATTAGATTTTGCTAGGATCTCAACTTGCTCTTGGATGGTAGCATACATGGTTTGAGTGGTGTCCAGCAAAAACCGATCACCACCATGCCTTGCAATGAAGGAAACTGAAATAGGACACTTATCGTGTGTAGCCAGAGGAACCGTAACCTGAAAGGGGCATCAAAATTGCTGCATTAGTAAATATGCAGTAAAGGCTTACCGCAAAAAGAAAGACCTATGTAGCTAAAGCTGGGGATGTCAGTGAAACACATCATCTGTTACCCAAACTCATACCCTCCCCAACATTTACAAATATGGTAAAGCATATTTTCACCCTTTATGCATGATGGGCAGGGCATGGTAATAGCCACTAAAATTCAAGGGCGTGGACAGGACATTAGCAACCTTTCCAATACCCATCAATACCCATACCCAGGTCCAAATCTAACTCAAGAGATACTCCGTTCCCAAATACATGTCATTTTAGCTTTCAATTTTTGTTCCTACATAGATGTCATTCTACGATTTCGATGCGACTTTCTACCATCTTTTCCTTATATACCCCTCCCCTTTAGCTATTTCTGAGGTCATTACTACCATGAACTAGAGTAACACATCATCCAAAAAGTAATAAGTTATCTAATAAAGGAGGGTAATGCAGTCTTTTGTATATGTGCTTTAGTGGATGTGCAAGAACCTTGAATGACATCTATTCAGGAACGGAGGGAGTAGTTTGTTTCTCTTCCAAAAGCAGAAGTAAATATCACCTCTCAATCAATTGAAGCATTTAAAATCAAAACAACCAATTATCAACTTTCATGGTTGGCATCTGAAAGGTCAATTCGTCAATGCATTGATTCTGCTAACTATCATTCATAGGCAATAGATCATTTATATCACCTCCCTGTTATTCATATGTCATTTACTTGTTTATTCATATTGTTAGTCTGGCAGTAAGCTCCTAAATTTTTGGAATAACTTTTGCAAAACTGCTAATTCAGTTTGCAATTCACACTGAACTTTCCCCTGTACTGGGGATTGAACTTGTAGGGAGAGCTTTAGAAAGTCACTTATTTTGGCATGTCCATGTCATGCAAAGGTCAACTAATCATCACAGGAGTTCTCCGGATCCACAGTGTTTAAGTGTGCATTTAGGATTGCCCTCTATAAGCTATGATATTATTGTTTGTTAATTGGGTGGAGTTTGTGTTCTGACTTTCGAGTAATAGTTGTTACTTGTTAGAACTTAGAATTGAACATGGAATAGATTTCCATGGAAGATTCACCCTTATCCCAAATGGCAAACGGAGCCAAGAAGTTGCAACTTAAAAAAAAGGTTCAGGGGAAGGTCATGAGAGGAAAAGAAATAACAATGTTTATATGCTAGTAACATAAATTTGAAATGACAGATGATATATCCAAAGAATGTACCTGACAACACCCTGACATGCTAGATAAAGATGAAAGGCATAATGTCTGAGCATTGTAGCTTGCAGATGAGAGTTCCCTAGCATTAAGTTTTGGGGGGCATCCCAAAGCAGTTGGAATGACCAGAATTCCATCATCCTGTGGATTAACACAACATCATAAAAAGGCACCGGTATGGTACCACTAAATAAGATGATCACAGATTCACAGCACATTCAGTGGCATGTAAGATTGTGAAACAAGAATATGAATCACACAAACACAAGCAGTATAGGAAACTCCGCATAACAAGGATCTAGTAGGAAAACTTTCGTTAGGCCTTCCTTTTCAGCAAAGATAAGTTCTCTCAGATGATGTGTACTACGGGATGACAGTACACTGCTAAAAGTAAATAAACTGCTATCTTCATCTCCAGCAGAAGCAGCTTCAGAAGTAACTGGGCCCTAGGCTTGTGCTAGCTGAGTGCTTAGAAAAACAGAGCTCAAGAGTTGGTTCCAAACTCTAAAATGTAATAATGCAGCAACGAAAAACAACAGCCACATCAACATTACATGTCAAAAATCAAAATAAAGATAAATATTGACTGTCATACGAACAGAGAAACAAAGAATACCAGCAGGAGACTGAAATTGAACAGAAGTGACTGCATTTCCTGTTGCCAGTACAGATGGTCATATTCTATGGTCAACTCTGTTCGTTGCTATCTAAACTTCAAGGCACTATCTTGTTTTGGAACTAATAAGATTATCATATTTCAGTCCCAGATACAGATGCATCATTGAGAAAAACTTCTATTAGAAGCAACTAACTTTCTAAGCGCACACTTTGAGTAGGAAATCCTACACTTGCGAGAGTGATAAAACTTGCCATTTCAGAGAAAATCAACTCTGTACAGACCACAGTGAATAAAATTTGATCCAAGAACAAATACATTCATGAAACACTAGGTGTGCTTTCCCTATGGGTAGTCCCCAAGCTTTGAGCATGACATCTCACATTTAAGACATCACGCAGAGGCATAAAATAAGGTTCTTACAATGAAATGTCATAGACGTGGGCCTAGGGCCAGTCGGGTTATTATGAGGAATTAGAGATTGTTGGTTTCCTTGTATTAGAGATATAATTAGAGATATGATATCAGTTAGAGATATAATTGGGATTAGATTCTATCTGTTAGGGGAAGCCATCTATATAAGGAGGCTACCACATGCTATTGTCATCAATTAGAGTAATAACAGAGTCTTCCTCATTTAGTCCTCTCTCTCCTTCTACGCCGACGCCATCCGGCCATCTTCTCGGTAGTATTTATCCCTCATGAACTAAAGGTTCATGACATAAATTTATCCAGCAAAACTATCAGTAATGGCCAAATAATGTGCTAAGCAATCAGTCACAAGATCAACCAACTTTTCCTGGTAATGTAGGCACTTGCTATCATAAGCTCACTGAAGTATAGTTCATTCTGAACTCAAATGTTACAATACCTTAAGAAGTGCATTGAGAGCTAAGCGCACTTCCGTTCTTGCATCTTGGCAGCTATCAATAGTCGAATCACCATCATCAGACAAATTGCCAACTATGCAAGAATCAACAGCAGACTTAACCGAGTTTATCCACTCCATATGCTGATCTTTGAATTCATGCCTGGATTGAATAACAAAATAACACTATTACATTGTATCACAGCGAATTGTCAAAGTATGCCAAATTGAAAGAGAGATTCAAATATATGCAAGGTGAAAATTCTCAGATTAATCATCAAGACAGTCAAGCGATGAATATAATAAATATATAACAATAGAGTACATCTAAAGTAGGTCTATAATTATAGGTCTATAATTTCTTCACCAAAGCCAAGCCAAAGTATAACAAAGCATATCAGATAAATTCTTTTGTGTACCTAACAGCATCTCATAGTCTTTGTTGGTGAATGATGAAACTTGCCATGATTATTAAAAAAAAGAGCCTTTGCAATCATCCCTCATCAGAATTTCCAATTAGATTGTAGGAGAAAAAATAGTCCAAACAGGCAACCCTATGAAGTTCAACTAACAGTACGTCAAACAAATAACTGATAAACAGCTAGAAACCACAGAAGGAAAAATAAAAATTATGTTTCACATTGAACCATTAATTCCTTATTTCTTTAGTAACAATAGCATGATTATGTAAGGCAAGAACATACTTGTGAAGCAACTGCATGGCACTAGAAAGTGCTAGCAACGAAGAAAACTTTGAGTCCCCATTCTTGTGCCCATTTGAATAGTTCCTCAGGCTGGGTATTCTTGAAGCCAAATAATTTTCAAGATTCACATGACTCAAGACTTGTCCTGAGGAAATACACAAGAAAAAAAATGCTCAGCATGACGAAATTTAGCTGCCAGCAAAAATCAAGAGAATTTTGAAATAACAAAAGATGGTGTAAAGAGGAAATACATACTTCCAAAGAGCTTTTCTACAGATTTTGTCACCACTTGAGTTAACCTTCTTGCAGGTATCTTTGAAAGTTCAAAGCAATCATCTGCTATGTAAAAATGTCTGGGTTGGCGAATATCAGCATAAGGTAGCCTCAGAAGAAGATGACCAACACGACGCAATACACTTGGATCCCTCGCAAACCAGCCTGTAATAGAAGAAAGAAAATAACGGGACATGATGAGTTTAGAAGTCAAGACATAAATTTCACACACTTTACAGGAATAATGTTCATCAGCAGTACCTATAGTGTCCAGGCTAGGCGCGATAGGAATAACACCGCTGTTGGGGACAACAGCATGTGAAGGCCGGAATGCCAAGATGCCACAATAGCCACCTGGTAGCCTTACTCCTCCAATGGAATCAATACCTACCACATCACATTTCAGTGTATTAATTATGTATTTAAGGTATAGAAATGAGAATAACATTAGAAGAAGTATAGACAGTAGGACAGAACAAACATCACACAAGAAATGCTAGGAACATTGATGGATGCATGCAAAAGCTGTAGGATCAAGACCCAACAGATTTTTGCAGAACAGTTCAGTTCTCATTAAAAGTTGAAAAGTCCATCAAATTTTAAGGGACTAAACACAACATATATTCATAGTTCTATGTTTGATTCCCACATACAAGAAGTTCTGGACCCGCCATTGGAGTAGGAATATGTATTGGAAAATTGTGCTCCTATAGAACATACATTGGCATGTCATGAACCTTAGTTCACAACGGGATAAACATCCATCGGGGGGAGGTCGGACGACGGCGACTTGAGGTAGAACAACGCTAGATGAAAGAGGGCACCGATTGGGGGAGAGGAATGGATCTAGAGTAGCCGGTCTAGGTGAGAGATCAAAGCTAGGAATTGGGGACTTGGGAATGCTTTTTCATTATTTATTGCTTGATGATAACAGATACATGTTGCCCCTTTTATAGGGATGACTTGACCTCTACGAAATAATTTCTATATATAAGGAAACCTATCAATAATAGATGGAATATATCTATAAGATAGTAAACCCATCCAATAAAGAAATTAAATATTCTTATCTCCATCCTAACAAATCTAATCCTGCCATAGCACCTGCTACTGTACCATGGGTACTATGCATGCGTGTGAACAGTAATCCCAGCACGTGACAACTTCTCCTAGCTCGTCCTCGAGCTGTGATGGCGGCCATAGTTGCAGCTCTTGATAGACCCAATTTGACGAGCAATTGTGATGCCTTACATGGGAGATCAGCAGTGTGTCGTTGACGATTGATGGCGAAGGCGCAAAGGCCTTAGTGTTGCTTGATGTCGAGGAACTGAGGAAGTTGCCAGTGACGAGGGCAGGCAACGTGGAACAGTAGTGGCGCGCTTCATGGTAAGCAGAATTCATGGGAAAGGATCGACTGCTCTGATACCAATTATCATAAATAGTTCATAATGGGATAAACATCCGTCGGAGGGAGGTCGGATGACGACTTGAGGTAGAATAGCGCTAGACGAAAGAGGGCACCGATTGGGGGAGAGAAATGGATCTAGAGCAGCCGGTTTAGGTGAGAGACCAGAGCTAGGAATTGGGGACTTGATTATACTTCTTCATTATTCATTACTTGATGATAATAGATTAAAAGAGATAACTCGACTTGATCTCTAAGAAATAATATCTATATATAAGCAAACCTATCTATAATAGATAGAATATATTTACAAGGTAGTAAACCCATCCAATAAGGAAATTAACTATTATTATCTCTATCCTAACTAATCTAATCCTACCATACACGCCTGCTACAGTACTGTAGGTACTATTCATGCGCGTGAACAGTAATTCCAGCACGTGACACGGACATTTTGAAATCCCAAATAATTACCAATAGAATGGAGAGTGAGGTAATCCAGATGTCTTTCAAAAAAAGAAGATAATTCAGATGTACAGGAAGTTCAGATTTACTGTTAACATGTAAAGAACAAGCGATGGTAATATGCCTTGTTGCCAGATCATTCCAGTTTTGAGGATGCTGACCTTACACTTTTGCTAGTTACTTATAATTTCTTTGATCAAAGCAAAAATAGTGATCGAAAGATCCTTGTAGACCAAAATCACTATATATATGGCTGAGGTAATTCTACAAAAGGTATCTTCATATTTGTTGCAAACTGGACCCTTATCTATTGCCATGGGCCAAAGGCCTAATGTGTACATGCATGAGTAGGAAAATAAGCAAAGAAGACCCTATACAAGAGACTAATTACACAGTTAAATGTAAGATCTAACACCCTCTCAAACTCATGGTAGATCAATAACACTGAGTTTGGAGAGATAGAAGCTACGCTTTGCTTGAGTCTGTGCCTTGGTAAAGAAACCTGCTATTTGAAACTTCGAAGGTGCATACTGGAGAGTGACAACCTGGTCTTACACATGTGATCTCGGCTCCACTCCAAATGGTTTCAGTTTCTGGCTTATTTTTTTTTTTGTCTTTTTCTGGCTTTTTAGCTTTTTTAGGCTTTTTGCCTTTTCTTTTCCCTTATTCCTTTGTATTGTCCGTGCTGATATAACATGTTTTTCATTGTTTTATATTTAATTACGCAGAATAAGCCAACAGCAACTACAATGCAAAATAAGCCATAAGCTCCAGCTTACAAGCCACTTGGAGCAAGCCTCATGTAGGGAGCACCGACACTGATATGCTTGGTGAGCTCATGCTTCACTGGATCTCGAGCAATACCGATCGCACCGGTGCTGCCCAACAAGAGAGGAGTTCGTGCAGAGACAAAAACACTGAAATCCTCAAGAAGCCACTGTAGCTAAGTGACCTCAGCCGTCAACAATGCCATAGCCCTCAACTCTGCCTCGGCACTTGAATAAGAAACAACTTCTTGGTCTTCCAGGCAAGCACAGAGGGACCAAGGAAAATACAATAGGTAGGAAAGAGACCAACAAGCAGAATGATCACTAGCCCAGGTCGCATCAGAGTACGCTTAAAGCTGCAGAAAACTGGAACGATGAAAGAAAAGGCGTCGAGTAATAGTCCCACGAAGGTATCCCAAAACACCAAGTTGACTGAATGGACCTGAGTGAGAGTAGAGACTAACTTCTCAAAATGTGAACTGGGTGAGAAATGTCAGGTAAAGTGATGCTAAGGTAAATGAGGCTCCCAACAAGGTGACGGTAGCGAGTGGGATCCTCAAGAGGTTCACCGTTAGTGGACCAAAGGTGAACTCCAAGCTTCACAGGAGTGCACTGCTCGCAGTGATAGTAACCCTCAGGCGTAGAAGAGATCTCAATCCTAAGGAAGTAACGAAGAGGACCCAGGATCAAACATCAAGAACTGCTCACTAAGATGCTTCTTCACAAAATCAATATACTGAGAGTCATCTCCAGTAATGATCATATCATCCACATAGAGAAGAAGCGTCCAACCACGAGAAGTATGGACAAAGAGCAGGGTCGTGATCACTGGCGGAGAAACCAACAGCAATGACAACAAAAGAGAAACACTCAAACCAGGCACAAGGGGCTTGCTTGAGAGTAGCCATATAGAGATTAGCGAAGGCGACAAACCATGCTGCCAGGGACAAAGTACTCAGGAGGCGGTTGCATGTAAACCTCATGCAGCTCACCATTGAGAAAGGTATTCTTAGTGCCCAGCTAAGAGATGGACAACTGACGAACAAATGACATGGCAAGAAGTGCGAATAGTGATCATATGAGCGACAGCAGCAAATGTCTCATCATAACCACGACAATTCTTCTGCTGAAAATTACGTGCCACAAGACGAGTCTTGTAGTGCTCAAGAGAACCATCTGTGTGTCTTGATCTTGTACACCCACTTGCACATCATTGGAGTCACACAGATAAAGGGACAAGATCCCAAGTGCCAGTAGGCTCCAGAGCAGCAATCTCCTTAGCCAACGCATGCTACCACTCCTAGTGAGCAGCAGCCTCATGGTAAGTCATAGGCTCAACAAGAGCAGCGGCTATGAAGCCATAACGCTCAGGAGGCCTAACAGTACTACGATCAAGAAGATCGTATCTGGAGGAGAGGCTGGAGCAGGACCCAGCAAGGACAGAAGAGTGAAAGGAGAAGAGCCCTCAACTAGAGTGGTAGGCCTTGGACGACGAAAGTACTGCAACGGAAAAGGAGATCTCAACAAAAGAGCTAGTAGGAGCCTCCGGAGGAGAGACAGAAACTAGAGGAGACGGGGATGACAATGGCGACTGAAATAAGACAGGGGCTGGTGAAAACGAAGAGTCAGGAAAAGTCAGAAAGAAAATAGACTCAAGGGAAGTGGAACTTGTGGTAGAGGGACGAGGGTAATAAGGGCAAGGCTCATCGAAAGTGACGTCACGAGAGATCCTCATCTAGCGAGCAACAGGGTCATAACAACGATAATCATTATGCTCAGTGTTGTAGCCAAAGAAAACGCACTCAACCGATTGAGCAATCAGTTTGGTGCGCTCACAAGGTGGAAAAAGAATATAACAGACACAACCAAAACAACAAAGGTGACTATACCGAGGAGTCGTACCAATGAGACGCTCAGCGGGAGTACAACCTTGAGGAGCAGAAGAAGGCTGATGATTGATAAGAAAATCAGCTATAGAGATAGCCTCAGCCCATAAGTGAGGTGAAACATGAGAAGCATACGAGCACTAGCGGTCTCAAGAAGGTGGTGATACTTATGCTCAGAGACACCATTCTGAGCATTAGCACCAGAACAGGAGTACTGAGGAAGAGTACCAAACATCGAAGCGCACTCAAGAGGTACTCTCCAGCAAAGTCAGCACAAAACAACGAGAAGACATAGGATAAAGCCAAGTGTATCTTGAATAACTATCAATAAAGATCACATAGTAGCGATTGTTAGATATGTATTATAGATAGTTGTGTATTTACCCTGTTGTGTAAGGGATTTTCTACATATATAGTATACATGTATATGTATATATACTGATCCATGGGCCTTATTATGAATACAAACGCTATTCATAACATGGTATCAGAGCAAACCTAGGTTTTGTTGTCAAGCAGCCACTTGTTTGTCTTCCAGCCGCCGCTTGGCTTTGTCTCTATTGCGCTCGTCGCCACCATCACTGGATTCTTTTTGGCCGCCATCCAAGCTGCCGCTGTGAGGTCTTCTCCGCTCGTGAGTCTTCCATCGCTGTCTGGATCTATTGGATCTGGTTCTTCCACCGCCCGACATCTTCCGCAGCCATCCGGATCGATCGGATCCTTCGCTCGACCGACGGATATCGGCGCCGCCTCACTCCATCGTTGTCCACCTGGTGAAGACGCCGACGTAGTTGTTGTCGATGCTCCGTCGACCGTCGTCTTCGTTCATCGTCGCTCCGGCCGCCGGTGAGGCTGTTGGTGCTCCATCAACCGCCGTCTTCATTCACCATCGTTCTAGCTACCGGTGAGGTTGGCCGCTCCAGATTTTTCGCTCGTGAGTTTTTCCTCGATCATCTGTCTTGGCCAACTAAGTTTGTTCGGACTCGTGGGTCTTTTGTTGCCGACTGAAAAAAAGAAAAAAAAGAAAAGAAAAGGTATCCTCTTCGGGCATCGTTTTTGTTCCTCGCTGCCGGTGATCTTCGATGATCTCAATTATCGGGACTAGTTACAGCACATGCGCCTCCACATGCGTGGTCAGCGCCTTTGGGAGTTTTTACTGCCGAGTTGCTTTGTCAGTCTCGCCCTGCTCCACCTGCTAAACCTGTACTTTCGAATTATGCTTCAAAGATGATCGTACAAAGGCATATGAGGCTTTTGAGGATGCCATGGAGACTTTTCAGACTCAGTATGCTGCCGAAAAGACATGGACCGATGAGGATACTCATGCTTCTACTATTCTGGTTGCTAGCATGGAGGTGCATCTCACTGGAGATGTGGTTGTCTTGGCTTCTGCACATGCAATGTGGGCGCATCTATGAAACTACTACGAGCTATCTGGTGATTCCATGTCTTGCTGTTGTGTGTCAGGAGCAGTCACTGCAGCAAGGAGATGCCACTGTGGACCGGTTCTATGCTCAGCTGCCCACAGTATGGCAACTGATCATGGTTGTCGTGTTATTCTCGATTCTTCTTGCGTTCAGGATTGTCGCACAGGGATTTTGGTTGGTATTGGCCCTCACCGCTGTGACTCATGACGGCTTTAGGAGCTTGACTGGTTTTATCTTCCTTTTGCTGCCCCTATCAGTCTTGTTGCCTCCACCACCGCCACCGCATCTGTTGCATCTTCCACTGCGTGTTTTGCTCAGTGGCAACATCATTTACGAGTTACATATTTGTGGGTTGCGTCTATCTTCATTAGTTCATCGTGGTCTTTTAGGGTCTGTGTTTGATGATACTTCTCTAAATCATTAGAGTTGTAAGCTTAACAAACAGCTTCAACTCCCCTATCCTTCCAATGAGTCAAGTGTCTCAGCGTTCTTTTGATCTTGTTCATTTTGATGTATGGGATCCCAGTTAAGCGTCTCTATGGTAAGACTCCTGATTATTCCAGTCTTCGCCGCTTTAGGTGCGCGCGCTATGTTCTTCTTGCACCCCATGAGCGCACCAAGCTGATTGCTCACTCTGTGGAGTGCGTTTTTCTAGGCTATAATGCTAGGCACAAGGGATATCGTTGTTGGGATCTGTTGGCCGACGGATGCGGATCTCGGGATGTTACTTTTGATGAGCCTCATCCTTTTTATCTTCGTCCTTCTCTTCCTCCACTTCAACATCTTTTGTCGAGCCACTTTCTTTCTTGACTTTTCCTTCCAACCCCAGTCACCATCCACCATAGTCTGTGGTCTCTCCGGTGGCCCCTTCACAATTAGCGCCTTCTTCGCCACCGATACCCTCTCCAAAAGTTCCTCCTAACCTTATTCTTTCTTATCCTCTCTACTATATTTGTCATCCGCAAGTTGAGGTTTCTTCTAATGTGCCCTCTTCTTCTGATGGGTTATCCTCCTCTGCTTCTCCTCGATATGCTCTTCATGATTGCCAGTCTATTCGGCCTCCTGAGTGTTTTGGCTTTGCTGCGACTGCTCTTGCCACACCGACTTCTTAACGTGATGCTGCTATTCATCAGGAGTGGTAGCATGCGATGGCAGAGGTGATCGCTGCCCTTGTGCGTATTGACACATGGGATCTTATTCCTCTTCCTACGAATGTTGCTTCTATCATGTGCAAGTGGGTTCTCTTGAGCACTATAAGGCTCGTCTTATGACACATGGTTTTCAGCAGGAGTATGGTTGTGATTATAATGAGACTTTTGCTCCTGTGGCTTACATGATCACGGTTCGCACTCTTAGCTGCGGCATCTCGAGCAATTCTGCTAGTAAAAAAATTTACATGCTGTGAACACCAATAAATTAGACAGTTGCACACAGATACATTCACTTCACAGAGACTTGTAGATCACAACAGAGGAAAGCTATCAGCTCTGTCTAAGGCCATGTTGACATAAAACTGAACCATAGCACACACAGCATTACATTTATCAAATGATAAATGTTAAATGGTTTCCTATCCTCACTTAAACACTTAATGGAATCTCATTATAATGCTCTGTCATAATGACCTTTCCTTTTATTCAAAATTTCAAACTGTTTAACAAAATACAAGAGGGAGCACAGGAAACTGGCAAAGGGCAGAGATAAGAAACTATATGCAACTATTTATCAAGCCTGTAAGCATATGCTGCTTCTCAGTATCATAAGTTGCATGCAAAATGGTACAGTTTTTTTTTTGTGTGTGCACGCTGGCGTGGGTGGGTGGATGAATGGGGGGGGGGTCCATTTTGGTCCCCACTACTTGCAATACTAAAATGTGATATTAAAAGGACAATGAAGCAAGCAGCAGTAAACAATAATATTAATAAACTTCTAAAGTTGCTTAAATGACAGTATGTTGCATGCATAAATTGTCTTATCTATTAACTAATGCATTAAAAACATTCAGCTCACCCAAGGCAAAATCTACCATGCCACCAGCAACAGCGACAGCCGATCCACTTGAGCATCCTCCAGGTACTCGATCGGGAGCCGCAGGATTTGTTGGTGTACCAAAATGTTTATTCTCACCATGGATACTGAACAAGTAATGTGCATTAAGTCAGCACATACACTAGATAAATGAAAGCTGGAAAAGTAATCCTAGCAAATGTAAAGAACATCTATCATCTTTATGATATTTAAGTCAAAAACGAAAAGGAACAAAAGAAAAGAGGAGTTCAGTGAACTTAAGACAATTTTCAGAAGCCATATGCAGAAAGCAAAATGACTTTACCTATATGCCATCTCATCAATAACAGTTTTCCCAACACAAATAGCACCACCATCTACAAGAGTTGAAACCACTAGAGATGTTTGTGTTGCTGAATCGTGTGTCCTTGCCCATTCTAGACTGCCGAAACTTGTTATGTAACCACTGATGTGAAATCTGCAAATCATTAAGCAAGAAGATATTTGTGCTCAAGGACAAATTAGGCAACGTGCAGAAAGGACTTTATTGCCAAATAGATGAACTGGTCTGCCACTTCCAGGTTCCAGAAACCATGACATAAGCTATTATGAAGTTCAAGCGCAATAACATTTTTCGGGCAGTAGTGGGTAAATTGAAGAATAGAAGCACAGTTCAACAGAAAACCAATGGAATTATGCATGTTGACACCATCATACAATTTTTTTAGCACTAAAAAAACATGACAAAAACATATAATGGATATATATTTAGATAATACCTATCAGACATGGCTGTGAAGTTCCAACCATCTCTTTGGATAAATTGCCTACACCCCAAAGCATGCTGGTATAATTGTGAGGAATAGAATTTAACCCAGGAAACAGATATAGCCTACGACAAGGTTTCCAGGGAATGCCTTAAATACTTAAAGTCAGTTTGGCATATATTATGTAATAATTATTATATTTTAAAAGGTCATTACAAAAAGCCACAATGTTCACTCCAAGAGGCTAGAAATCCCTACTTTAATCAAAAGAAAAAAAGAAAGATCTATGCCATCAGTTATGGTGGGCCCAAATTAAAACGGTGTGGATAAATAAAATATAGGTATTAGAATTGCCACGGTTGTATAGCAAATACAACTATATTTTCAATTTTAATTATATACATTAGAGTTATATAACGAATACAGCTCTATTTGTATCATCTAGGGGTGCACTCATGTGGGTTTTACAGCTAGTTGGGTTGACTTTGGCCTCCCCCCACAAAAGGCCCATCGAACTCCTGATGATGAAGTAACAGGCTTGATCTAGATCCAGCTAGTCCATTCCAGTTTTAGTGATAGAATTGGAAATGCAGTTAACCCGCATTAAACTGGATTAAAAAAAGTCAAAATGTCAGGTTTTGAGTTGAGCCAGATGAGAGCATGTTCTGAAAACTATGGTATTATCCGGTATTATCAGAATAAAGTAATCAATCTTTGTAATGTTATAAAGTATGTATCATGAGTTCACAACTGTTTGGATTATATTAAGACTATCATGAATTCATGATTCAATAAGAACAAAAATCACACCGCAAAGATAAACTTCCGCTGATTTTACCAACAGGCCACGAAAGTTTGCACAGCAATGTTTTTACAGTATTACGGTAACACTAGTACACTACCATACAGCACAGCATCGCCAAATTGAACTTAAAAGGCTTTTGAAGACATACCAGCACACATAATTTTAAGCAAAACATGACAAATAAAATCCCTCCACTAGTTTGATGAACAATTTAATTCTATCTGGCAGACAAACAATTACGAGTATTTAACAGAGGGTTACGTATGTATTTAACAAGAGGCTGATTAAGGAAAAGAGTGATAATAATATGACAAAGTTTTGTTTTTTTTTTCCTTTTGCGTGCGCACGCGGGGGGTTGGGGGGTTGTTATTTTAGATCATAGGAAATAAACTTTATCACAAAAGGCACTGCATAGAGTAGTTTATTTCAAATATATAGCGCATTAGCACTACATAGCTACACCGCCCAACAGCATCTATTCATACAGCTGTGAATACCGCGGAGGGTTGGCATGCAACACAACATGTTAGCATAAACAGAGGACTGTCCCTATGCTTGCCACTTCAACAACTCCTCGACACAGAGTGGGGGAAAGCTACTTTCGAACAGTCATCATCTAACAAACAAACTAACAAAAATATGTGACCTTGCCTCAACCTTGATATCATCCCAAGTTATGCTCTAGCAAACAACCACTCGGCATGGAAAGGCTAAAAAGATAAATTTCATGACGACAAGGTATTATTAGCTCATTATGATACATTGATTCGTGAATGAAGCGACTCTAGAACATGTTCATAAATTCACCCCACCAAAAGTTATAACAGATGCTGCACTACTGAGCTGCCTAGTTCTATGGTAGATTGTTAAATAACTGTGAATAAATAACACCACAAGATTTATCTAACCCCAACATTCATGTATCTTTACAAGGCATCCCCCCCCCCCCCCCCTCTCTGGCATCAGACATCAATATTTGGCAAGTCATACATGAAGCTGTCTCATGTGAAGTATTACAATCAACTATTCAAACAAAAGTAAAATATAAATCAGCGCATCCAATGCTCCATGCTGAGTGAATCCTATCGCTCCAACTCACTGATACCAACAGAAAATCCCACCTCCTCCCTAAACATCATAGTGATGCGATGCTACTATGATCCAACCGATCGAATTACCGCTCACGCAATGCTAACTCGCTCCCTACTAATCCAACCCGAGGCTAGAACTTAAAACCAGGCAAACACGAGGGTGGGCGAGAGCTTACGCGTCGGCGATGGCGAAGCAGAGGCCGGTGAGGGGGTGGGGCGCCTGGGGAGGCGCCGGCTGCGGCGGCGGGAGGAGCTCGAGGCGGGCGATGAAGGCGCCGTGGTCCGGTCGGGCGGGGCGCCGCAGCCGCCGCGCCGCCAGCAGGACGCCGGCGATGCCGAGGCCGAGCAGCACCCAGAGGTTGGCGGCCGCCGAGGACGCCATGGGCAGGGGAGGGGGCTCGTATGGTCCGCGCGGGCGGTGGCGAATTCGACGGGCCTAGGGTTTTAGGCTGGGTGGTTTTGAGCGGAGGGCAGTGGAGAGGCGGAGGAAGAGGAAGACGGCGAGTGGAGAGGAAGGAGGGGGCGTGCGAAGGCTGCGTGGCGGATGGATAAATACCGCGGGGATACACACAAAAGGAGAAAAAGGAAACTTTATCAAACTGAATCGTCAGGGAGACCAGTTTGAATTCTTCACGACTCAGTTAACCTGAAAAAAGTTTGAAGATTGGGGGGCTCATGGGCTTCGCCTTTCGGGTTCAAGAAGCCTAAAACTATTTTAAACATATTGATTTTTTTATTTCAGTTTATTTTTATTTTATTTTTGCTTTTTCTCTATTGCTTTTGTATTATTCGCAAAAATATAACGGTATTTTTATTTTATTTTTATTTTTTATTTTAATTAAATAATTTAAAAAACTATCATTCACTATAGTACAATTTTAGTTAAAAACTAACAGCCACAATCGAAAGCTAAAGTCAGCCGAAGCAGCGCCATGTTTAACATGTAATAGACGTTACCCATTGGGTTGTGTGGTCAATTATTAGATGGTCAAACCTATGCACGGGTGAATCCATAAATTTTATGATGTTAGATATGTATATAAAATCATTTAAAAAAGATATATGTTCTCCTGATTTGCTATTTATGTTTTTTAATTATAATTTATTAATCTAATAAATAGTAATTGTTGACATAAATAAAAAAATTAAAAACCAAAATCAACCAAACGTGTATGCAAGCAAGCTACAAAAGCCTACACCTAGTTGGATTCGAGCATTAGAGCAAGTCCAATAATAGAGCCAAGTGTTTGACTATAAGTCAAGTTATAATAGCCAAGTTATACAATAATTTGTCTACAAAAAGTTTTTTATTATTATGTGGTACAATGTCTCACATTCTCTTTCTTATTCCTCCTCACATACATTTATTATCTAGGCCCACCACTGCATAGCCTTCCGTGCCCAGCTTGTTGCTTGCATGAGAGCCAGGCTCTCATCTCTCTCCTCTCTTCTCTCCTCCACATCAGCAAAAATGCTGACTAGCTTGGCTATAAGACCATTATTGTACTTGCTCTTAGAGACGCCTCAAAAGAATTCATACAAAGGTGCGATGCACACCATGTAGCCCGGAGGTGGGACGATGGACACCCGACGAGGTGGCAAGTCGAGGTGTGGGCGTGCATTGAATGACACGACTTGCAATACCCATGATTTAGGGATGCTCAAAATGGTTTTTTTGAGTGGCTTATGGCTAAAAAGCACTGTAGATGATAGTAGCTTATTTGATGTAATTAAATTTAAAAAATAAAAATAGAAAACATGTTAGCCCATCATAGACAGTACAAATAAATACGGGAAAAAGAACCAACAAAAAAGCTCAAAAAATCCAAAAAAAAGACGAAATTGTTGAATAGTGAAAATAAGCCAGAAGCCTAAGCCGTTTTGAGCGGGGCCTGAAGTTCCGGCACCGGATGGTTGCGTGTAAATCTTAGGTCTGTTTGTTTTTTGTTCTTTTTTTAATTTCAGTTTATGATGTATAACTGTGGTTTATGTTTTTTAGGTTTTTTATAAGAGAGGGTATGGAGTAATAGAAAGTCGTGCATAATTTTAGACGATATACATGAAGTCGCTACAGTGTGTACTATAATCGATTTGTAGACTCTGTCTTGAAAAAACACAAAAGCCAGTTAATGTAGAAAAGCTAAAAGTAGCTTTTAAAAATAAAAAAGAAATCACATTGTAGGTTTGAACCGCACCATCGGTTACTTTGTGAACAAAGTCATGCTTGCGAAGAAGCGGTTTGTAACACTCTTGCCTAAACTCTGAGCTCTCAGAATGCCACCATTACTCATCAACTCTCTAAACTTACTGCTATCACTATAAGATTTTGGTAGCACCTTCTCTAGTTATATCTAACATCTCTAGGAGTGTTACACAGTTGGATGACAGAAAGCAATTCTTAGAAATGATAACCGCATAAGTAAATGTCACACATTGATAAATCATATCGTAGGTTTCATTTCACGTATCGCTAACTTTCTCCATGCATGATGCTAAACGACAGAGCATTGCTACTTCTTCCAATAGATCAACGGCCTGAAGAGGTACGACAAGGCATTTATCTAGCATAAATACATGCTCAACTACCTAATGGCATCCACGAATTTCGCCCATTGGAAACCTTACACACATAAGGACAGGAGAAAGGAAAGGGTGGAAGATAATAAAAAATGCCCCTACTGAATAGCAGGCTATTTCGTACATAGACAAGTCTATAGGAGTTGTGAAAGCCGAGTACTATGCGACCATCGCGAAGGCTAAAGTCAATGGGGGAGACAAGGGAAAGTGACCAATGGACCCAAATGTATACGACAAATGACCGTAAGCCTTACCTCTTCTCCATCCGAGTGTTTTTTTTATTACAAAAGGCGTCCATATATCTTAGTCATAGTTCAAGTTGATATTTCGTGCATGTTGTCATTTGTATCGTTAGAATATTGAGGCAAACATATGCACCTAACTAAAGCTTACGTGCCATTTAATTTGCACATTCTTTACGAAGTGTTATGTCAAGCTCAAAATGGTAAATTACTTAATACAATGTGAGGCGCACTAGTCAAATTCAAACGTTAATAGTTAGCTATTATTTCAAAACTACTAAAAACATATAAATGAACGAATTTTTTTGAATAATACATTTTTAATTACTACAAAATTTACAATAATGTATTAATAAAAAATCGACTAAACAAGGGCAACCTGTGCGCCAGATACTACTGTCGCGCTCGTCGACTGTGGCCCCACGGTCCTACCAAGCTTGCTGCCATGCCTGCTGACTGTGGCCCCACCATCTTGTCGAGCTTAGGAGGAGCGGTAGGATTTGCTAAGCTCCTGCGGCGCGGCAAGATGGTGGGGTAGCGGCCTGTCACGCCCATTGCATCACTACTGAGCTCGCACGACCTACCACGGTCGTCGCCTTCTGCCGAGCTGGGCCAGTGCAGCAGACAACACGTGTCATTTGACTGGCTGTCGAGATCAAGAAAGGGCTAAATTTGTAAAAACATGCAGCCAGGGGCACAATTTGAAGAAAAAATTGGCTATAGTGCTAAATATGAGAAGAATTCCATAAATGAGACATACAACCATCTCATCAAGTTCGTCACTTCCAAACATTAGCACTAGTTCATCTCAAATGGCTCCCTTGGTCAGAAATTCCACAAGGTTGATGAATGCAAGCTTCCAATATATGCAAAACTTCCGAACTATTCGCATATCTAGTACTCTAGATATTTTTTTTCAAATTTAGCCACTGGATATTTTTTTTATAAATCTAACCTCCTCCTTAAGCTCGATAGTCGTGACAGACGACACGTGTCACTTACTATGCTATAGCAGCTTGGCTGGTCCTGTTGAGCTACCAAAGCTTTGTAGGACCTGTCAAGCAACTTTGTCCCACCGAGTAACCATAGCTCAATGGGTCTCCTGCCAAGCAGCCATACAATGGCAACTAATTAAGGACATAATTAGCACTAATTAACCACCATATTGCATGATTAGTGCTAATTAAACATGATTGACACTAATTAAATCGCTGTGCGGTTGGCCAGCTTGGCACGTCATTCAGCCAAGCTCCTTTAGTATGGTAGATACCTATAGAGCTCAAAGAAGAGGCTAGATTTGTAAAAAGGGAGTCCAGTGCCAAATTAGATATATGAACAGTTCAAAACTTCCCACAAACCCATTTGCCACAACTTTCAGTTGGGTCATACAGCCATTAGCTTCCAATCTCACCCGTTCAATATAAGTTGCATAAATTTTGAAAAAACCGAAAAGATAAATACATGGAAACCACTATTGATTCGAATGCTAAAGTTTATGCAATTCTTAGGGGCTGAAGGCAAACATAAAAGCACCTCTGTGGCTGTGTGGGAGCCCTTCATCAGCATGTTCTCCATATACACTCAAACGTACTATACATTCTCTCGCATAGCTAAAATAACTTTCGTAAATGCAGAGCATCATAGCATAACGTCACACAAATGTATATATTCACGCCTTATTTTGTACACGCCCTCAAGAAAAGCCACATCTTTCATCTTACAAAGATTCACTATATAGTATATGAAGTAGTACTACTTCCTATAATGGATTTAAATGATATTCCTCGAGTATTGATTATCTCAGCTAGTTTCTTTTACTTGCACCAATAGTTCACTAGCGTGCTCATCAAGTTTTAATCTTCATCATTAGAGTTTGAGGCCACGAAACAACTATATATGAATTCTTTACCATTCAAATGAATTGCTATCATCACTTAAGTTTGTTTATTCTTCTGCTTTCGCATTACCTCATTTAGTAATAAAACCCATCATAGGTCCTTTCACCAAAAGTTTCAAATTTCTACTTGATCATCGAATTCGTTGTTTTATTTCCTTGGGTGAATGGACATGAAAAAAATCGAGGACCATTAGCAGGGGGGAAATATGGCTCGCTTTGCATTTTGCAACAGTTAAAAGGACGAAACATCCTTATGAAACACAGCATTAGAGGCTGCTCATTTTAATCAGTTCTCTCAAACGGCCTTTTAAGTTCCTTTTGCACGTAGTTAGCACATATATACCTTTTTAGATCAGCATATATATACTTAATAGCATAGCTTTTACAGTACTTGATGCTAATGTTATTTGCTTTCTATTTTTAGGTTTAAAAGAGCGCATTGCACCATATGCATAGAAAAAAAACTGGTTTTAGTCATTCCAAATTCCTTCCAAGTTCGAGGGATATATAGTACGTCCAACTCGACAAATTACACTTGAAATTAATATTTTGACCCTAGATTAGTTTCAGTTTTTTTTTTAAAAAAAAGATTAGTTTCAACCTCTCAGTAATATATTTTTAATACAACATTATTTTGTTTATGGAACACATAACAACTTATGCTAACTAAAAAGTCTAAGAGCATGCACAACAATAGAGACAGCTACTGTCTATATAGTCATCCACATCATCTACTAAAAAATTAGAGACAAAACTTACAATGGAGTACGACAACATTTTGTCTATACTCAAGTGGGCCCTACAAATCAGGTTGTGAGTGAAAGAGCTCTCTACAATGGGTATGATGTTGTCTATAGGTGGATTGGTTTCACGCTAATAGATTGTCTTTCTAGCAAAAGGTGACCTCTCTCTCCTCCCCCTCTCTACCCTCTATAACAACGTGAATTTGATGTGACATCTTTTATAGACTGCTCATGTTAGACTATTATACATACCCTAAGGGACAAAAGAGAGAAGAATTTATATACACTAATTAAGATTTAAATAGGAACAACTTTTACTAAAAGTCACTTACTTTGCTCTGGTTCCCATATGAATGGCAATCCCGCGTCTTTCAGACTTAATCTTTCAGCTATCAAATCCACATCTCTCGATATCTCACCAAACCAAGCAGCTAAATTATGTTGGGCAACTCTAATCTCTATTACTTAAAAATAAGAGTTGGTGGCGGCCAGTTCTCCCCTCCTCTCTTCGCAGTTGTCTAATCTAGCCAGGAGATAGGATTCGAACCATCCATTTCGCGCCCCTCCCTCGTCTCTCACGATCAACCACGCCTCACACCACCCTCCTTCCACCTTCCGCACAGGCAGACACTCTCCTGAAAACCTTCACCCTTCCATGTTGAAACTAATAAAAGAAGGCGTTTACCCCAAGTAGCAGGACGATCATCTCACGCGCAGAGCTCCTCCCTGAATTGGTTGCGCTTCCTCTCACCCATCTCCCACCCCTACCTTCTCGCCCACCTCACTTCTTCCCCTTCCCTTCCCTCCCTCCTCTCCTCCCATCCACCCGCACCCACCTCTTATGGTCCTCATGGCCGCCTTCTCCAACCACAGCCCGATGGCCAAATCATCACTCCCAACCCTTGTATCTCCGTCTCCATCGTTGGCTCCTGCAACACCGCCTGCGTCAAGATCAAAGGGGTCAGGGAAGTTGATGGCCTCCGCCTTCCCTCCTCCACACCTACACACCCCATCGCTGGAGAAGAAGAAATCTTAGGACTCAGCCACCATGGCACGTCTCAACCGTCATAGCCCTGGAATCTCCGCGCCCGTCGCTCTGCCATAGCTATGTCGCGTGTGTCGAGATCAGAGGGATTGGGGAAGTCGATGGCACAACAAAGATGTAACGGCACAATAGGCATGCAACGGTGAACTGTTGAAGATGAATCCAATGGTGACACGGTTGTGGAGGTCGAAACCGGTGGCAACGCGATGAGGAACAATTGGATTCGTCCATTGTCCCCACCTTTGGTACAACGCAGCATGCGAGCGACGTTGGCCGTATCAACGGCGGCGCGGTCGGGGTAGACGAGATCGGTGGTGGCTTGGCTGGGGAGGCCGGATCTAGCAGTGGCATCGGCTGGATACAGCATGTCCCTCGTTTTCTCCATTTTCCCCTTTCTCACAACTACCTTCCCACCTCCTCCATTTTCCTACCTCTCCTCTCGCATTTGATTCACCACCCCACCTATCCCCAACAGAACCACCAACTCCCCAGCCCACCCACCTCCCATGCCCCAGACCAGCTGACCCAACCCTTCCCCCATCCATGCCCCAACCCAAACCCTAGTAGCAACAACAGAAGCCCTAGCCGGTGCCAGACACAGGCACGTGCTGGGGTGGCTGATGGAGGACATTGTAAGTTCAAGCTCCAATTAGATTGGTTTTGGTGATTAATGACAAATATAAATATGAGACTAACTCAATTAATGATAAATCTAAATATGAGCCTAACTCATTAATGACAAGTCTAAATGTGAGACTAACTCTTTTGTTGAATATATTATTGCTTAATCTCATTTGGATGAAAAGGTAAAAATTATGGAGGTATGTATTCAACATCATATTCTTATATCTTGTTGTATTCCTAAGATCCAAATTATAGGTTGAACTTCACAAAAAATCTAACTTGAATATGTGTATATGTTTTTATTACACACTCTTGTATGCATACATTTAAGAGGAGTTCACTCTATATTTTGTGATTTCATTAGTATTGGTCCATGTTTCTTTTTCCGCATATATTGGGATCTCTACTTTGAAATATATCCTTTGAGTATATAAAACTGGTGTAGTCCATATATACTCACATTGACTCATATTGCTTTATACTTTATTATCTATATATGGGCTAACATGATTATCAAGTGTTTACTACTAAAGACACATTCTATAATGAATTGTTTGTAAGTTGTCTATAATTGGTTATCTATAAAATATAGACAACATTGATACAATGGTACGTAAGCTGTCTATGGCAGGCTATTTTCTCATGTTTCGACCGTTTATAAAATTACAATTTATCTCCTTCTCTCTCATCTTTCTCTTTAATCCATCTTAGTAAAATTCCTATATAACATCTCTTATAGATATCTTATGTCATCCTATTGTACATGCCTTAGTGACCCAAAAGGAACACCACTAGAAACGTGGCACGTGAAGGAGTGGCAAGAAACGGCATTGCACACGACCGCGCTCAACTCAACTGACCACTACGAATCATGCATACTCCCCCAGATCGATCACTGAGAAATCAAGCTTAATTAAACCCGGAAGTCATTATTTCTGCCGAAAGAAACCGCGAAATGGAAGGGCACTAGCGGTTTTCGCGCGAGTGTTGCTGGCTAGTTGGTGGTGACTCGGCGCGGTGTGGTGTGTGCATGCACGGGCATCTTTTTCTCTCTGCTGTCAACTGGCAACCCGTGAGCTAGGCAACAAGCCCCGCGCGCTCACGAGCCGAACAGAACCAAACACGCGCGGCGCCCCATCCATCTCACTCAACTTCCTCTCGGCACTCACCACCCTCCCCTTCTCTCTAAATCAGTGCCTACTGCAGCTGCAACTACAGTTTTTAGAGTTTACCGCATCGTTCCAGCCACCGCACCCTCGCTGCCTCCCCTAGATAAGCTTATCTCACTGAAAACGACGAGGTAGCAGTATAAGTTGGTGGCCTGGCCGCCGTCACGAGCAGAGAGACGGAGATTTCTGGAGGTTTGGAGAGGATGGTACACGGCAGAGGCAGCACCGGGCGGTTGCATCTAGTCGCGGTGATCGGCCTCCTTGCCTGCGCCGCCGTTGCGCCGCCCGCCGCCGCGCTCGACGTCGGCCTCCAGTCCGTCGGCGCCGCCGGCGACGGCGTGGTACGTACACAAGCTAGCTCACACCTACACTATATATGTATGCACATCTCCTCTTGTCGATTAAGCAAGCTGATTGTGCTTTCTCGATTATTTCTCGGGGGAACGCGAACGCAGAGCAAGCAGGCGTGCAGCCGCACCTGTGAGTCCGACCACTGCACGAGTACGTAAGCCTGCTGCGAAATTAATATAATCTTTGTGTGAACATGTATTTCTTCGTCATTTATTGCGTGGCTCGCACACTGAAGTTTTGATCTTGTGCTACGCGCCTACGCGTCGATCCATATGCAGCGCCGCCGTTCTTGCGGTACGGCAAGTACTGCGGCATCCTGTACAGCGGCTGCCCCGGCGAGCCGCCGTGCGACGCCCTCGACGCCTGCTGCATGCACCACGACAACTGCGTCCAGGCCAAGAGTAGTATTCAAATAACAAGCTCCATCTTGTCAATCACCAGCAGCTTGTGAGCTTGATCCATCGACTATATATATATACGTGCATAATATGTGACACTATCCTCTGTTGCTTGATTTTTGATCTTTCATCAGATGACTACCTGAGCACGGAGTGCAACGAGAACCTGCTGGACTGCCTGGCGAAGCTGCGGGAGGGCACGTCGACGTTCGACGGGAACAAGTGCATGATAGACGAGGTCATCGACGTTATCTCACTCGTCATCGAGGCGGCCGTCGTCGCCGGGCGGGTGCTGCACAAGCCGTAGCTAGCTTCCGCTCCGGCCGGCCGACCGGTGGCGCGCGCGGTGGATGTGGGTGGGGCTAGCGCGCGAGAGGACAAGCAACAACTTGTGCGGTTGGTGGGTGGAACATGTTTTGCTTGCTTGGTGTGTCCTGGCCTGGCTGCGTCGCCTCACATGGGTGATCCCTAGCTAAAGCTGAAGACCGGGCCGAAACTTACGACAAATATATGGTGATGATGATCACATTACATGCTTAATTTTAATTTTGGGTCGTTTTGCTGGTCCAACTATTATTACTGTATAATAATAAGTTTAAGGAATAAGTTTATTTTACCTCCTAACTCTGATGAAAATCTAAGTTTCAATCGCAAAGTATAAAACCGGATGTTTTACAACCCTCATATCACGATACCAGATATATTAACCTCCTGAGACCGATTGAAGATAGATTTAACTGATGTGACACCGACGCGAAAGCGGTTTTTACCACGTGGCATCCACATTTGCACTCACGTCAACCTCATCTCACTACTACAGAAAAGGTCATCATAGACGGTTTTGTGAACCGTCTGAATTTATGGGTCAGTGATAATACGAGGTCATCACAGACGGTTTTCGAACCGTCTGTGATGCAAATATCACAGACGGTTTTTAACTAAAAACCGTCTGTGATTATAACTATCACAGACGGTTTTTAGTTAAAAACCGTCTGTGATATTCGCTTCTATTCCTAAACCTATTTCTGTTTATTGGCTAGCCTCAGGAAATACTAGCCATGCCCTCTGAAACAAGCAGATCAACATGTACATGTATACATCCAATTCAGATTTCAATTCATTTCACAAACATAAAACATCAATTTTTATTAAGATTAGAGTATACCATTACAATATCTCAAAACAATGAGCAGGTTACACAACAAGAACAACGAGCAGGTTACACAACAAGAACCACGAGCAGGTTACACAACAAGAACAACGAGCAAGTTATACAACAAGAACAACAAGAACAACGAGCAGGTTACACAACAAGAACAATGAGCAGGTTACACAACAAGCAAAGATCCTCTATGCCTTCTCGCCCCTGATGCAACGCATGAGCTGAATGTCTTTGACGACCACCATCGTCGGCGTTGATTGAGCGTCTGCCCGGTTGGCACGAGCTAGATGCTTCTGCGTCATCTGCAAGGAGGAGGACAACAAGGAGGAGGAGAACAACAAGGAAGAGGACAACAAGGAGGAGGACAGCAAGGAGGAGGAGACCAGCAAAGAGGCTGGATTTTGGTTATATTTATAGGGGAGGGAGAGGGAGGGAGAGGCGGGAATTCAAAATTTTTGGCGCGGGAACGGAAAGGCGGAGCTACGATTCGTGGGGCTAAGAATCGACGGGCCCAGCGGTCAGATTATCACAGACGGTTCTATATATAGAACCGTCTGTGATGAATAAATATCACATACGGTTCTATATATAGAACCGTCTGTGAATTGGAGCACAAATTTTATATACTGATGCAATATAAACAACTAGTCTGAAAAGATAAAATAGCAAAGGTTTATATAGTTTATATATACTCACTTGAAAGGTTTCGACGAGATCTACAACTTTGCAGTTGAAGAAAAATCCAAATTCCGAAAATAAAACCAAGAAAAAGGGCAAAAACAGAAACCAAAAACTTGCGACGCAGGTTTAGGTCCAAAGATGGCCGATTTTCGGGGTCTTGGAGGGAGACTGGCGCAAGCGGGTCATTTTTTTTTGGATCGGGCTCGTCGTTAGCTTTCCAACGAGTACAAGAACATCGAAAACGGACATCGTATGCAAAAGTTATGCCCGTTTTACTGAAGGTGTCTCAAAACTGAACCATACTCGGACTTAAGCGGGAAAATATGAAAATTTGAGGGATTGCAAGGCGGGAAACGTATCACAGACGGTTTTTATTATAAAACTGTCTGTGATACTATAATATCACAGACGGTTTTATAGTAAAAACCGTCTGTGATATTCCAGATTATCACAGACGGTTTTTATTATAAAACCGTCTGTAATATTCTAGTATCACAGACGGTTTTATAATAAAAACCGTCTGTGGTAATCTGGAATATCACAGACGTTTTTATTATAAAACCATCTGTGATATTCTAGTATCACAGACGGTTCAGCGGTAAGAACCGTTTGTGATACTCCTTTTTCCTGCCACAAATACCACAGACTGTCTCCAAATTAAAACCGTCTGTAATAGTGTAAATCACAGACGGTTTCACAAAACCGTCTATGATTTGGCGTCTACTATTAGGCTTTCTGTAGTAGTATCTTCTTCCTATTCTTTCTCCCACCTCACTGCCATGGTTACATATATTGGACGCTGTCCCCTTCCTACCCTCCCTACCACGCCTCTGCCCTCCCCTCCCCGCCATGCCTTTCCCCTCTCCATTCCCCCTCCTCAAGCGCAAACTGAGCTCAAAGAATAACTACTGCGAGATAGCCATGAATGTCGCCCATGAGCGACCACCTCACACAGGCGATAGAGAGCTCTGGAGACGATGATGCCGGGGCAACACGCACATGAGGCGCGCCTGGACATGAGAAGACCGTATGTGGCATCGTCTAGGATGGGGATGGCCAATGATGAGACAATGATAGTGAGGTTGACGATGCGGCGAGGCTACATGGTGATGGTGAACTACCAGCAACCAATCAATAAGGTGAAACTTGAAACAGACTTAGGAGGCCTAGTCGGAGGAGGTGACATGGGTGGCGTGGCCCAGAACTCGATGGGGCAGCTAGATGCCTACAACGGCACATAGGCTCGCCCTAGCGCGTGACGCTGCTAGGCTTGATGACAGCTGACTGCAAAGAAGGGAAGAGGATGTCTAGGGGCTTCTTGGGGAGGTCTTGAAGCTAGATATGAGAGGAATTTGGTGGAGGCGGAGGGATGGCGAATTTTTTTAAGTGGAGTGGCAGGGGCTCGACGGTGACTTTGCATGGATTACCGGCACTAAAGTGATGACTACTACCATGGCTTTGGATCCAGGCGTCTATGGAGGTAAGGTAGAGAGGGGAGTTGCAAACCTAGATCTAGGAGGGGTGAGTGACCTTTTATAGGCAGCGGAACGGCGAGCGCGGCAGGCAGGCAGGTGCAGGCATGCATAGGCGGTGAGGTGGTGTGGCTTGCTGCATGGAGCGTGGGCGTCGTGGCAAGTGGAGGCATGGGCAACGCGGCCATGAACCAATAGTTCTACCACGAGCGAGCGAAGGCCTGGGTTTTGTTTGCTATTGCCATCGTCGCTGTGGCAGTACGTTATCGCCATCTTCGTCTGTAGTTGCGTGTCTCCACAACCTCCACGCTGCTGCCACCCTTGAGCTCACGGTTGCCTCTTTGACCCATTTTGGCACTCGCCCACAATTGCATCGCTTGTCGTTGCTGTTGTCGAGCTTGCCCATGGTCTCACATGGCGTCTCCTATGCTTCAGAGATAATAGATAGGAAGAAGACACTAGTTACTCAATGAGATAAGAGACAATGACATGTGGGCCCTAGTGCACAAGAGAGTGAGGAGAGAGGTAGAAGAGGAAGATGATGAGGGTGACGTGGACACATATGTGGAGCCACATGGCAAAAACCACTTCCACGTTGGTGCCACGCCAACTAAAACCGCATTTAATCGGCCTCAGGGGGTAATATATCCGATATTGTGATATGAGGGTTATAAAACATCCAGTTTTATACTTTAATATTGAAACTTAGACTTTCACATAAGTTTATGGAGTAAATTAGACTTATTTTTAAGTTTAAAGAAAGCTTGTTGTTTAAGGCTAAGTGGATTTCCGGGGTAATCTACGGCTCGGTGCTGTAATTTGTGTCGTCTGGAATATATATATAGGACAAAGGCAACTTGTCCTTTTATTTGGATAATGTTCAATATAGTGGCACAGTCTTTGTGAGCTTCTAACTTGTACAACTGCCGTCGGATCGATCTGCATTGCGGGATTAACTATATACTAGGCCAGGAAGCGCGACGCCACGCCGGGCAAGAGCTAATACCTGAAATGACCCTCATTTTTACTGAATCTAAGCACCACATTTAAATTTAACCTAGAATTAATCAAGTAACAAATGGCATGATTGCATGTAATTAAAATTACAAAAAGATCAGGCACAAAGAAAATATTACAGCATTCACCTACACACAAAGCAGAAAGTGATAAGAATAAACCATAATATAATGGCATTAGTTACATCATCGTAATAATTAAAATATAGGAATATAGCATTCATCATCATCCATCATGTTTTCTTGAATACATCTGCTACAAATTTAATTACAACTACAATTAATAGAGTAAGTCTTAGGTGTTGCGGGGAGGGAGTCAACACCGAGGACATGCCTTTGGAACATAACCCACAAATTCAGGGAAACTACGATCCAGAAAGAGAATAAGAGAAGAAGAAGTTGCAATCATAACTCGTCCAATTTAGAATACCGAATCATAGTGCTCATTGAGATACCATGACCATCCGAGGTTGGTCGGCACCTCTTGCTTTAGTGGGCCTCATCACTCAATGAAAACCATGCCAAAAACCCACTACGAATCCATTACCTTTACCTTAACTCGAGGAGAAGAGAAACCAAGTCACAATGACAAAAGACCTCTATTACTCATCGGACCAACCAAGGTTCCCCCTCTATCCTCGCATAGGAGAACGAGAGAAGGGAGCGGATAAGACCAAGCCGAGCGAGAGGAGAGGAAACTGCATCCACATTTTGCATGGCCACACCATCAAAGCAAGGAGTGGAGATGAACTCACCTCACCCCCAACTCCCATCCATCTCCCCCCTCCTATATCTCTTCCACTGGAGTCGAGAGTGAGAGGGAGAGAGAAGGAGAGCTGAAGGGCGGCTATAACTTCAAGCTCCATTAAGTTAGTTTTAGTGATAACGACAAATGCATTTGTGAGACAAACTTGTTTGTTAACTATGATATTGCTTAGTCTCATTTGGATGAAAAGGTAAAAATCATAGAGGTATGCATTCGACACCACATTCTTGTATCTTATTGCATTCCTCGGATCCAAAACATAGATTAAACTCCATCAATAGTCTAACTTGAATATGTGCATATGTTTTTAGTATACATTCTTGTATGCACATATTTAGCGGGAGTTCGCTCTATGCTTTGTAGTTTCATTAAGTATTGATCCATGTTTTCCTTTCAACACATATTAGGATCTATACTTTGAAACATATCCTTTGAGTATATATAACCTATATAGTTTATATAGATTTATGATTGATTTAGATTAAATCATTTGCAACCGGGTTATCATCTAGTTCTTTCATTATGTGTTAATGGTTAGATGATCAATGACAACCAGATGAGTAAGCTTTGATAAGCAATTAATCTCAAAAATAATTACTTTCATTCAATTGAGTTAATTGCTCAAGAAGCTTATTCTAGAGTATAGAATTGTTGTGTACATATTGTATACTCGCAAATCATTTTCTATCTCATTATTTGTTGAGATTGTCATGAATGACCAAAAGGGGAAAATTGTGGAATATTGTCCCTCCATTATAAGGTAATGGTGAAGTTTTGGTATTAATAAAAATTGATTTGTGGACTAACATTTTTTATGAGCTGGATGAATAGGTTAAGTTTCATAAATGAGGATGATTTGAGATGACTTCATGTGTTAAACATCATCAAGTCAAGATACGAGATGGAAGACGGCTTCATGAGTTGAAGACATAAAGAAGATGATACATCATGAGTTGATACATATCCAAGAGGAGATAATCATGAGTTGATCATCAAGTCAAGAGAAAACTCATCATGTGTTGATGGAGTTCAAGTAAAGGATGCATCATGAGTTTATGCATATCAAGAAAATGACTCGAACTTGAAGTGAAGATGTGCGTCATCAAGTTTTGAGAGGATGCTGAAGGCAAAGATATGAGTAGTTAGGGCTAAGGATGTGTTCCTAATCTTTTACCGATCTTGGTGTTTGGTTGGAAGACTGGATTGCTAGTATAGGTTGATGTAATATTAAGAGTTGTCATGTCTAGTAGCTTGAGTATCATCATATGTTGATAGCTCCACCTCGCTTGCTCTACCTCTCTGTAGCATAATGCTATTATAACCACAAAGCACCTGATTTTACTTCCAGTGGCACAAATTCTTTCTGATCATAGGGTGGGGAGAATGAGTACCATTTTCATCTCGGACCATTCGCCTTTTCAGACCATCTGGTGAAAACAATGCAGATGATAAAAAAATATATATAGTCTGATAGCCACAAGAATATTTTTGCATTAAATAATTGGGTGAAAAAAAATACTTTTGTGTGATCCGGGAATTGCCCATAGGCAACCATTGGTTACTGTTGCATCTTCGAGTGCAAGCCACAATCCTGTGCATGATGGAGGCTCTGTATAAAGGAATGTGTTATCTTGGTGTGGCACCACCTCGCCACCAATGCCTGGTTGCTGAAATGAAAAAAAGAAAGAAAAGAACCCAATAAGCAATGAAAAATAAAACCCCCTATTATAGCAGGGGAACCCCGCGCCCCCGCTCGGCCACGTCACCCCGCACCCGCGCTCCGGCCGGCGCGTGGCGCGGGGATTTCGGTACGGCCGGGGGAGGGAAATCCCTCCAGTTTTTCGGAAATTACGTACAGGTCCATTTTTCTCGCAAAGAGGTCCTTTTTCCTCGCGAAAAGGTCCCTGGCGGTTTTTTCTGTGGCGGATTTTTCTGAAAACCCCCTCCAATTTGCAGGATGGCGCCCCGCGGTTTTCTAAATTGCGTACGGGTCCTCATTTCATTACATACGGGTCCTCAATTTTTACGAAAAAACCCTTTAACTTTTTCGAAAATACGCATGTGCCCTCGATTTTTTTTAAAAAACTCCTCACAAATTATCGCCTCTTTTACTTCGGTGCACACGGTGGCTGACGCGGCGTGTCGCCGCGCCTATGCTGCTAGTGTATATCATGCCATCAAGAAACTAGAGTCTGCAAAAGGTACCTTAAAGATGTACATAGATTGAATAACTGCAGGTCTCTTGTAGCCTAAAGAAGAGAACAGGCTAGAAACATTCTCCCAGAAAGAGAACTTTTTGAACACGGGGTTAAGTTCATGTAAGGCTGCATAACATACAGCATGGTGAAGATTAAGATATCTCACGAGTCGAGACATATCGTATAAATATACAAGTATATAAATTAAATAAGCCATTCACAACATGGAAAACAGCAGCTCATATTAACTAGAATATAATAACCAAGCAGGATAAATTAATTCCAAATCACAAAACAAACTGAACCACATGAACATTTGACTTGAGCCCAGACTAACGAAATTGAAAGCAGCAGAAATAAATGCAAATTTGAGCTTGAAATGATGTATTTAGAATAAGAACACCATCGTCCATTGAAATGCTACATGATTGGTCATTTTTAAGACCATTACCACCAGCACCTCTAAATAAGATGTGATTTTGTTTAGGATATAGTTTGTTATCTTCTGTCCTCGATGTAAAATAACATATTTGTTAGTACAATCACAGAAGGAGATATCAATTTTCTTGGTTTTTAGTGAATACTGAATAGGGTAGTGCCCTCGCTGTTTCTCACATAGCCCCGCTCATTTCAACTTCAGCTTCTGTCTTCTAACTTATTTTTCATTATTTATAAATTTCGTCTTTTTCTAAACTTTTGGTTTTTTGAGCTTTTGTACCGGTTCTTTTTTTCCTGTATTCGTTCGTGTTGTCCGTAATAAGCTAACATATTTTTTCTATTTTTAAATTTTTAAAATTTAATTACGTTAAATAAGCCATTTCAGCTATAAGTCATGGCTTTTTAGCCCAACCGAGCAGACCAAATTCAGCTTAGTAGTCAAATTAGAATATATATAGGACATAGGGCATCAGGTTCCCAGCCCATGCAACAGAAGCAGTCAAACGATATTGCAAGAACCTATCAATCGTGGTAGGTATATTTGCGCTATTGCCCAAATTTGATGTTTGCTGGGCCAGACGAAGGTAGGAATTCCCTTAAAAAGTGATAAAGCTTGTTATTGGGCTGCTATTGCTCTAATATCCACGGTGGGCTATGTTGGCTTCACGCCGGACGGGCAGGTAGGAAACTTGCTCCCAATCACGTCATCAATGCCAGCTTGGAGGGGTGCCTCAGTTGGCAAAAAGGTGCCGCCGTGCACCCAGTAGCCTGCGGTGTCTATTTTACACATGTACCGTTTACATAAACAGTATTTTTGATACTATTTATATAAATGGTATCTTTAAGAACATGCACACGTGAGTGTTTCTAATAATGAAAGGTGTCGCTCGATTAGACTAAAATAAGTTAGTTTATAGCTAAAATTACATTATAATTAATGGTAGTTTATTTGACGTAACTAAATTTTAAGAAAATAAAAAGAGAAAAAGCATGTTAGTCTATTACGGATAATACAAACAAATGTGGAAAAAAGAACTAGTAAAAAAAGCTAACAAGTCAGACAAAAATAAAATTTAAAAATAATGAAAAATAAATCAAAAAACAAAAGCAAGCTAAAAATGAGCGGAGCCAGTATGTGTCCGTTCGCAGGAGATTCTTAGATCTCCATCTTATTTCAAACATGTACATTAAATATATCCACGTATACCTATGTATGGTGTACTGTGTATATCAGTATCGTACTAAAAAAAATACCAGCTTAGAGAATACGCTAAAATCGCCCCCAAATCACGTCCCGCGTGGGAAATAAGCAACCCGGAACTCCCTATGCCCCAAAACGGCAACCGCTCTCCGCAATCAACTCTCCGCCGCGATCGATTTCCCCCCTATAAACGAACCTCCCGCCCCAACCACGGCAAGCAACCACAACACGTTGCCATGGCGGACTGGTCGGGGCTCCACGAGGACATGCTCCTTCTCCTCGTCCGCCGCCTCCCCTCCCTCGACCTCCTCCGCTTCCGCGCCGTCTGCACCTCCTGGCGCTCCGCCGCCGCCGTCTTCGCCGCGGGCAGCGGCCGCCCGCGCCCCGACCGCCCCTGGCTCGTCCTCCCCACCGACGCACCCGACCCCGACCGCCGCCGCTTCCTTGTCTCCCGCGACCGCGAGGTCCCCGTCGTTACCCTCCCCGCGCGCCTCGGCCGCGCGCACTGCCGCGGGTTCGCGCCCCTCGGATCCGCCCGCGGCGTGATCGTGGCCGCCGACGATCGCGGAGATATGCACCTGCTCGACCTCGTCACCGGCAAGCGCAGGCCGCTGCCCCCCGTCGCGACGCTCCCCCTCGTCGAAGGGAGCCCGGCCTGCCTCAGCGTCCACCACGGCGGTGGCGTCTCCCGCATCGACGGGCTGATCCGCAAGGCCGTCCCCGTGCCCACCCCGGACGGTGGGGTCCTGGTGGTCGCCATCTACCGGCAGCAGCACCACCGCAACCAGTGGGCCACGGCGCGGACCGGCGACCGCGCGTGGAAGTCCGTGAAGCCGGCCAGCATTCCCGCCGTGGTCGACGTGGCCGTCCACGGTGGGCAGCTCTACGCCAACACGCGGTACGGGATGGTGTACGCCTTCCCGGAGCTGCGCGGGCTGGGCTCCGCGTCGCCGGAGATCATCCCGTCGGTGACGCGGCGGCCGACCTCGTACGTGGAGCGCAGCTTCCTGGTGGAGTCCCCCGGTCCCGGCGGCGGGCTGATGCAGGTGGAGCTGCTCCGCGCCGCGGCGGCGACCGGGGGCGGCGAGGGGTTCGTGGTGCGCGTGCTGGACGAGTGTGGCGAGACGTGGGAGGAGGCGGAGGACATCGGCGATGTCGCGGTGCTCGTGGACGCGTCCGGTGCGATGGCCGCGTCCACGAGGGAGTGCCCCGGGCTGAGGCCCAGCACCGTCTACTACGCCGTGGACCTCGACGGCGAGACGCGGGTGTGGGCGTACGGCCTCGCCGGCAAGAACAAGAAGATCGAGGTCGTCGAGTCCATTCCCAGGCTGGAGGGACACAAGCCGCCGTGCTTCTGGTTCGCGCCGGTCTACTCGCAGTGATCATGAGAAGGATGGTGTCCGTTTGTTGCTGCATTTTGGCATGTTCATGTAGTTGTTAGGTTATAGGTAATTGAATGATCCGTTGGCTACTTCTTGCATGTGTCAGTGTTGCGAGAATAGCCATGTCGAGGAGTCTTCCACTCGTGCTTGTTCTTGCATGTCCTTGTTCTTCAGCCTTAATTCTTCGTTTTCGTATGAATGGTATCATAACGAATGGATCTGATCGGGATGTTCTATGAATCTGTGCAATAGAGTACTTGTGACTGGTGAAAACTGAATGATCATCGTAAGGGTGTTAGGAACTTTGATCGTGCTGATTATCCCTGCTACAGTCTACAGCAAGAAAATTCTCACTATAGACAATGGCAATAAGAAGAAGAAATTAAACTTACTTCTAGGTGTTTCGTTACCATTGTCAACAAAAACTTACTCTTGATATGAATACAGGTAAACGATCGTGCAAAGTTTGGTCTCATGCACGTTGGGAAGCTGCAAATCGGAGAGGTCGTTTAGCTACAGGCAGCGTGTAACGCAACCTACGACAAGATGCGAGAGGCGTTTGCTGCTGGTTAATGTTGGCCATTTGAATTGTTCATTTGGCTAGTCCATGAGCTTTATATATCACCTCGGTAAGTATATTGTCTAAATTTTCGCTTAGAGCAAGTACAATAGTATAGCCAACTAGTGGCTATAACATTTGTCCATTTCATCTATAGCCTTCAAAAAAATAGTTCATACAATAAGGTAGCTATTACAATAACTATTTGACCCCACGTGTAAGAGAGTGAAATGTATATTTTTACGTGCTATAATTAGCTGTAATTTAGTAGTCAGCTTCCTTCTCTCTCTTCTTTTCTCTCTCTATCACGTAAGATTTTGTTAATATTATATTTGCTATAGCCTGCTGACTAAGGTTTATTGTACTGCTCTTAGGGCGTCCGCAATGGTAATAGCTAGTACTAGCTATATAGTCAGCTGACGTGGAGGTGAGAGACAAAAGCAAAGACTATTTTATACTGTTGGACCCACATGCTCATCTCTCATGTTCTTGGACTACGTGAAATAGATCAGCTATTTGCTCGTCGCTAGTGACTACTCTCTTTCCTACTTTTTCCTTGCCACATCAAATCTAACTAACTAAATAGCCAGCTGTTGGAGACGCCCTTAGGACCAATTTGCGGTCGCTACGTTAAGCTGTGCTTTGCCGTGGAATCTTCTATCCCAGTAAAAGCACCCCGGAAAAGTCTTCGGCGAACCCTTTGCGGTGAACGATAGAACAGCATGCTGGGTGCGCACTTTCCTCTCCTGCTGCCTTCAGCTTTAGGCCACCAAGCATTCGCGTATTGTTCCGTTCCTTCGATCTCTTATCTTTTAGCTCACTAAAAGTTAGAACAAATAGGACTTTTAAACGGAATTTTTAAATAGTTTTTTAAGTTTAAAAATTATATAACTGTCTATGTTAATATTTTTACCGTCCGCTGTAATCTAAAAAATACAAACAATACCTGTTAAAAATATATATATTAAATAAAAGATATCAGTGCAGCCAAAAAAAGCATGCCACTATTGGTTTTTACTATTGTACATAACTTTCAAAATGAGTATTTTCTCAAGATGAGATCTACAAGTTAATTGTAGTACACGATAAAAGCCTAACATCTATATCAACAAAAATCATAAGCGAATATCTCTCTTCGTAATCTCTAGCGCAAACAGCCAAAATCCAAAATTTTTAATAAAAACTAAAAACCACAGTAAAAAAAGAACATTCACTATATCCATTTTCGCAAAGGAAGGCCGGCCGCTGCCCCCGTCGCGCTGTCTAGACTCCAACCGCAAGTTTTGCTTGGGCCTCGGCGACGCCCACCGCGCTCCGTCGCCAATCACAGATTCACAGGTCCACGCGCCCGGCCGTCGACCAAACCCAACCCGTTAAAATATCAACTGCTCCGTTCCAATTGTACTTGTTTAGCTTTCCTTTTTTCCCTAAAAAAGAAAGAATTCCATTAGCACGAGCTGGGAAGAGGAGGATAAACGAAGTGGCCATGGGAACTGTGTTGGATTCCCACTTCCTGGCGCTTACGGCCATCGTCACTGTAAATCCCTTAATCCCCTCTTTCCCTTCTTCTTTCCTCTCTTGGATGAATCTGGAAGGTCCTGGTTTCTTGTTCCATATTTGGTGGTGCCGTTAGGTGGGGTACCAGTTCGTCTTCTTCGTCATCACCGCTCTCCTCCGGTTCGATAAGGTCACGGATTTCGCCGGTAATCACCTCAATACTGGCTTCTTCTTTCCTTTCTTTTGTTTTGTTCTTGGCGTCTTCGCGTTGCTGAGGGAAGGAATTGTTACTTTGGTTGAACCTAGTTAAGGTCGGAACAGCAGTGCTCTGTTTCTTGGCCCGATTAACACATAATTACTGGTAGAATTCCAACGATGAATCCACTGTTGGGTTACCCTCTCTTAGTATTTGGAAGAAAATGTTGAGCATAATGAATTCTCGTTGGAAGGTAGTTTGGATAATACTGTAAACAGCAAAGTTTATTATTCCTGTCACCGTTTGTGTGCCTTTCGTTGCTCCAACGAACATCTGTTGACGCACGCTGACATATAACAACAATCTCTAGCGATAGCCATTCTGCATTTCTACTTCTATTTATTTTCGGATTCTTTAATATATCTGCTATACCATAATATTGTCGACTTGTTGTGCACGTGAGTTTACATGCTACCTGTTCTTCAAGTTAGGAGGCAACCACTGCCTTCTTTGAACTAGGTTTTCTGATGAACTCCCTTGTTGTTGTACGAGTGTCGGAGTGTGCATTCTTAGATAAGTTTTCTGCAACGGAATAGCATTGTAGTATCCTTTTCCTTTTCAGTGATTACTGTTCTTTTTTTTTCAGGCAGTACAAATTTTGTCATACTTGCCATCCTAACACTATGTTTGAAGGGAACATGGCATTTCCGTCAGGTAAATAGTTATATGAACTAAACTTGTTCACTTTGTTACTCATGTGGTGTAAACATGACTCTGTAAGATTGCGCTTTCTAATACAGCAGGGCAATAAGCCTTTAGTCTTAAAAAATTGGTTTAAACATGGTCAATGTCTAACTTATCAGAACTACTGCTGTTTTTCCCTTTATGCTGAAGCGCTTTTTTTTGGCACCAGTACTTAAAATAATACGACATTTCTGAACATCGATCCCTTTCTCAGGTTGTGTTGACAGTGCTTGTTGGTATTTGGGGACTTCGCTTAGGACTGTTTTTATTAATGAGGTATGTTACCCTAAAACAGTACATTCCGTTGAAAGTTGAAACACATAGCCCCCACTGGCTATGTCTATGTGTTATCTTAATTGCTTCACCTTCATGTGCACATCTTGTGTAGTTGAATCTTACTCAGGCAGATTATTATTCATTTTTTACAGCACTTAGCATTGATGAACAGTAAGAGGTAGTTGTTCAACAGTATTAGTAGTACAAAGTCTAATAATTAGGATTATTTTCGTCTTGCCATTGCAGTGTTCTGCTATCACTGTTGGCTGTTGCTCAGCCCATGTCTACACATTTCAATTCATTTCATTTCACTTCATGAACTAGAAAATGAATTTACATCAATAAACATGTGCAGTATTCAATCACCCAAGTGCTGCTTCAGATGCGCACATAAGATTGAACCTTAGAAGAAAAGGGCATATGGAGTGTGCACTGAAAAGGAAGATTTGTCCTTAACAGTTAATAGTAGCCTAGTAGGACAATGCTGCTTCACTATTGAGATGTTGATTAGTAGTTGAATTCAGGACTGATGTGTAGTGTTGAGAATTGAAGTAGTTTTTCAATTTCTAGGAATGGGAATAACCCAGGAAGTCAACTTTATTTTCATGTTGTTCAAGAATGTTTTTTTCGCAGTCTTTCTCCTCTGCAAGATGTTATTGCATGACCTAAGTACTTAGCAAGTTAGCATACCTTTGTTACTGCTGCACATAGTGATCCTTAGCTTGAGCCAAAAATATTGTTCTTGTCAAAATGAGTCACTAATGCTTGTTTTGCCTAGTGGTATCTAGGATTTTGCAATGGGGAGAGGATAAACGGTTTGATGATATGCGCAATAACTTGGGAAAATTAGCAGTCTTCTGGATTTTTCAGGTATCTTTTGTAACTTATGTTCGGCAATTAGATCTGGTTAAGTAATAATGTCTTTTCTCAAGATAACCTCACCAGGCCTTCTATCCTGATTTGGGCAGGCTGTCTGGGTTTGGACTGTCAGTTTGCCCCTTACAATTGTGAATGCAAGTAACAGAAACCCCTCGGTCGAAGCTCGGGATATCATTGGTTGGATAATATGGTTGATTGGGATATGTGTGGAAGCGACAGCTGATCAGCAGAAGCTTATGTTCAAGAATTCTCCAAGTAACAGGGGAAAGTGGTGTAACGTGGGTCTTTGGAGTTATTCCCGCCACCCAAATTACTTTGGGGAGGTTAGTCAATTCACTTTGGTTATTATTGGCATATATGGTGTCTATAAAATTTTTTATTTATGGTTGGCCATGGTTTAATATATGGATCTAGCTACCATCCTTCATGCGCAAAAAAATCTGTTGCTTACCCTCTCCATCCTGGATTCCTTTTCCTAGGGTGCACTCGACATTAGCCAAAACAACATGGCATACATGATACATGTACTGGTTCTAGTGGTTTTTTTTAAACAAACAGCAGGAGAGCTGCCCGTTATATTGATAAAGCAGAAGTAAAAAAAAGGTACAGACACCGGTCTCAACAAGGATACACCACAGACGGGGAAGGAACCCCTCTGAAACATCGGCTAAGCATCCAAACACGGCTAGGGGCGAACACTAACTAGCGACACCATAACAACGACCTACTCCCACGCGAAAACACACCCTTCAATGAAGGGAAGGACAACATCCCCCACCGCTTAACACATTGAAGCTTCGGACTGGTTATCAAGTAAGACATACAGAGGATCACCATTGCACAATGCTTGAGAGAGAAGAATAGAAGCGAAGGCATGAAGAACCACAACTCCACCGCAGCTAAAGAACCACGTCTCTTGCAAGGGCTTGAAGTGTGTTGACACCAAGGCGCTCACCATGGTAACAACCCCACCACAACTCACCATCTTGAGCCCACGCACACCACTCGCATGACAAGCCAAGGCAAAAGCATAAAGAACCACGGCAAGTACCACACACTAACAAGACCAAAAAAACATCTTTAGAATGTAGTGGCTAAGGAAGTGGCCTCTCCTCTCAACAACGATGGTAGACAGCGTGTAGAACATGCCAACAGCGCCGACACCTCTCCTCCTCCCACAGGGCTCGCTTATGGTGGCAGCCTCTATGACCAGACCAGCTGCACTGCTACACCGAACCCAGATAGGAGCACCACCCACACATGGCCCTGAGAAACCGCCGCAACATGCCACAGCCACGCCATCACCATGACGTGCCGCAACCAACACCCCACCCGCCATGCCACCACAATGATTGGAAACGCTGCTCATTGCGCCGCCTCAAAGAGCCGTGCCACTGTGGCACAGAGCTCGCTCGCGACACCACAATTGATGAGCCGCCCGCCTTGTTGTCCCCACTGACAAGGCCGACCAAGATCAAGCCGGGGTGCTTCAATCCTTACCGCTGAGCCGCTGCGACCCCTACATGCACTCACACATGGCCATGACGAACACTACCGGGCCCGGTTAGATCTGCCAAGGAGAGGGCAGATCTGACTCAAGTCGGCGAGAAGGAAGCAGATCCCAGCCAGATCCGGAGACAACGTCAGTCCTGTGCAGTCAACGCACCACCCCGCGATGCCCACACCCGCGCCATGCCCCTACAGCCCACGACTCCCAAATAAGTCGAGGTTGAGCGATGTGTCAAAGAAACTCGCCGAGGGGAAGCTAGCCAGGAGCCCTTGCGGATGTGACTATCCTATGGCGAGGAGGTGGACGAGGCCCCACAGCAAGCCAAGGCCGACGCCAGGCGACGAAGACGGAAGCCACGGCACGGAGGAAGCTCGTCGGCCCGCTTCACTAGCGACCTAGCGCGGGAGCAGCACAGCCAGATCCGGACCTCAAGAGCAAATGAGAGGGGAAGAGAGGCAGAAAGGGAGGGGAGGGGATCTGCAGGGGAAGGCCGGTTCTAGTTGTCTAGGGGACAGTTTTGAAAAGTGGAGACATTTCTAAGGGAGAAAGACCCAACCCAAACAGATCTAATATGATTCACTAGCGACATTTGAGGTGTCAATCGTTGGCCAGTGGCTGCTAATTGTCAACCATATTTGAGGTTCAAATTTTCACTGCGATAAACTCAAACTTGAAACTTCACAAGTTGACCAGTACAATTGATATGCTTGTATAATAAGGTTGGCTGGCATAGTTGATGAGAAAATGATTTGGTTTTAGACAGAGTTAAGGTGCAGATATTAGACAAAGACATAACTTGCCTACAGAAAGATAGGAAAAAAATATTTGGGAGAAGCATATTGTTCAGAATAATAGGAAAGAAAAACATACGGGAACAAATGAAAATGCTACATCTTACAAATTAATTAAGAACAAGCATTTTTGTGCACAGGCTAGGTTTTAAGTGTAAGACATTTACTGATGGAGTTTGTCTATATTTTTTAGCAATGTAATAGTACAAAAAAGAAAGAAAGAAACTTCTGCTCTAGTTTCTACAAGTGGCAACGTTCTCTACAAGCAAGTCTATTGCTATTTTGGCTACAGTGAAAACTTGCTGACCTTCTCACGCTTTGTCATTGGTCCATCATGAATAGCTATCTGTTAGTGCTAGTTCCAAATAGTACCTCGATGCATACTGATGGTCACATCCTTAAGAATTTCAAATGCTAGCACATTATATTCTGCATACAACCAAGCCTTTATGATATGAATTCTGTGCAATTTTATATGGAGTTTTGAACAAATCCTGGCATGTGTTTGACAATTTCATTTGATGCAGATATTGCTTTGGTGGGGAATATTTGTAGCATCAACCCCAATTCTCTCAGGAGCTGAATGGCTTGTAATCCTCGGACCTATATTCTTGTCACTCTTGCTTCTTTTTGTTAGTGGAATCCCACTTCTTGAGGTTAGCCTCTATTGTTGTGCATTCAAAATCGATCGCTAATTTGCTATACCACTCTCAGAGTGCTAATTCATCCTATCTTTTATATTTCTATGTGAAGTCATCTGCTGATAAGCGTTTCGGTCGGTTAGAAGAATACCATGTATACAAGAACACTACAAGGTAAGCGAGCATTTTTATATTGGTCATTTTCAGATCCCTCTCCAATAACTGCTTTGTGACAGCAGAGAGTTACTTCTTCATGTGTTGGTTTCTCTGCAGCCCTCTTATCCCATTGCCACCTGCTCTGTATGGAGCCCTGCCTGCATGGTTCAAGGCAGCTTTCCTCCTTGAGCTTCCCCTCTACAATCCTGGGCCGGAGCGTGATCCTGTCAGTTGAGTGACGAATGTACATTGTTCTGCTGATCTTAAGTGATTTCCATGTATAATGCATAGCCCTCTAAAGCACTTTGTTATTGTGGATGAGCGATTCTTTTTCCATGGATTACAAGGGTCTACACTCTACAGTGAAGTTTATCCATATGCATCTCCCAGGATGTTCAAAAGCATATATTGTGTTAAGTGAAAGTTCGAATTTATTTTCTGCCCCCTTTTTTCCCCATGTTTAGATGATTGTTAAACGTGCATCTGTTAAAATTCATCAGGTTCGAACCGATAGCGAGTTCATATATATCTGGTGACTTCTGAATATTGGGTCCGAATGTAGCACTCCAAATAGGGACCTTAATAAGAAATCAGTGTGTAACCTAAAAATCTTCACTTATTTGAGAAATTTTGCCTGTAAATCCAGCTACAGTTAATGTGGCCAAGCTGTCAAATGCCTGTAGTATTGTCCGACACCAGTACACCACAACCAAGAACACAATCTGATCTATCTACTGGCGTCCACAGCCTCACGACGGCGCGATGGACACCTTGTCGACCTCCACGACGTACTCCAGCGTCGCCCCGGGTGGCACCTGCGCGTCGTCTCCGAAGTCGGCGCCGTCGGCGCCGAAGCCGAGGTCCAGCGGGACGACCACCCGCCGCTTGCCGCCGGCCTTCATGGACCGCAGCACGTACTCGACGCCCTCGCACATCCCCCTGGTGTATGGCCTGGAGCCCATCACCAGCGCCAGCGGCCGCTTCCCGTCGCCGCACGTGTCCACGAACGTCTCGCTGCCGCCGGCCACCCGCCCCTGCAGGTCGATCACCACCAGGTCCCCGGGCCGCGGGACGTCGCCGCCGCCAACTCGCATCTCGTAGTACCGAATTCCATTGGGCAGAACGACCTCCTGCTCTTGCTCCACATCCCTGAAAGCAAACGAGACGTGCAGCGCAGACAAGAAGGACGGTTAAATTAACTGGGCGGCGAACGCAGGGGAAAGAAGCGCGCGGCTTAAAGAATTAATCGTGCACTGACTTGGTGTTGGCCTGCTGCTGCGCGACCTCGAAGTGGGTCTTGAGCTGCTCCGACACGACGCCGACTGCGAGGAACCCCACCCACGCCAGCCCGGCCCCGATCCCGAACCGCCGCGTCAGCGACGACGCGACCCAGTCCGTCGAGTCTGCCGCCGCTGGCGCGCGCTTCGGCCTCGCCACCGATGCCGCCTGCGGCTGCGCCTGCATGGGCTGCTGCGGCTGCGGTGGCTGCTGCTCGGGCGGCTGCGGCTGGTGCTGCTGGGGGCTGGGCGGGCGCGAGGGCTGCGCGCACGAGAGGTGCGGCTTGGCGACGGGGCGAGCGAGGAAGGCCGGCGAACTGCCCAAGAAGGTGGCCATGGTGTTTCTTGGGTGATAGACGGATAGGTGAGTGAGAAGCAAGCTGGGAAGATTAGATCCCTTTTTCTCGCTTTGCTTTCCTACGTTTTTGAGATTTTTGGCAATGTTTTACTGCGTTTCTTGGACTGAACTGTGGCCACACGCGCGCGCGGGACCGTATCCAGCCCTTTCGGATGGACGTATGTACACGGCTTTTCCTTTCTTTTCTTTTTCTTTTTCTTTTTCTTTTTCTTTTTCTTTTTACTATAGTAACTACGATGTGTTTTTAAAACACCCTATCTTTTTTAGCTTTTGGGTTCTACTTTTGATTTTTCTACCGTAATTAGCTTTTAAACATAGTATCTTTTTAAGATGAGATCTATTAGTTAATTGTACTACATACTGAACTGACTTCATTCAGAGTGAGAAGTTGAAAATTGACATGCTGCTTCTACTACGCCATTTCGCAGGAAGGAACACGCACCGAAAGGAAAGGAAATAAAAGGACTGAATGGCATGTCCTGATTCCTGAACAGCACCGTAGATAGTATAGTGTTCCGTCGGATGACAAAAACGGTGTACAAAAGACTTTTAAGATTCTTCTTTTAGCTCTTGAAATGTTTGCTAGATACTAATCGTAATTCGGTGTTCTCTTCGCCTGATCTGTAGTTTGGCGCCGAGATTGGTCTCTGCCTCTGATAGGCGATTAATTTACGCGTATAGCATAGAGCGGTACGTTTATACCGTGGCTGAACAGTGCGGATCGAAAATGGCACGTCGCCGCTTGAATCACACGGGTCCTGGAAATACCCCTTCCTCTCTCCAACTGTTCCACTCGATAATCTGCAGAGACTTGACCAAAGAAACGTAAAAACCGTTGTTAGTGTGGATGCGATTTTACCATATTAGCAGCGGAAGCACGGTATCACATCATGCTAGCTAGTACATGGACTAAAAAAAAGTCGATAATTCGTAAGGGGCTTATGTGGAAAATAAAAGTGCAAGGATTTTCTTAAAAAACAAAGTACCCGCAAGTAATTACAAGAAAACCGTGAGGCTTTTATCTCATAAATGAAGGCCTTTCAAAAAAATGCAAGGAATTTTTTGTAAGAAATAAGGATTTATGCGTAAATTTAGAAAAACCGAAAGCTTTTTTTGCAAAAAGCATGACGTGGCATGCCTCCTGGGAGCAACTCCCCGGGAATAATATAGGTAGTATATGTACACACGGTGGATGCATTATCCTCACCGTTGAAATGCTTCGAAATTCGTGCAACCTTTGGAGAGGGAATCGAATGTGTATTCTACATGTATTTGTGTACCACCTCTCTCTCTCTCTGAATTTAACCAAAATGGTCATATTTAATACGGGATTAGCAAAATTAGCATCATTATCACCATAATTGAAAAAATAGCACCTCTACGGTATTAACCTTCGATCGACATGTGGCGAAGTACCGCATGGTCACCACTAACCTCCGGCCACACATGGCAAAGTGCCGCACGGTGACCATATGGTATTAGCCACGACCCGACACGTGGCAGGCTAATACCACATTGTTACTGTGCGAACTCCACCACGTGTTGGCTCGATATTAATGCATCACCATACGGTAGAAATACCGTTTTTACAATTACAGCTATGAAGATATTATTTTTGCTAATCCCACGCCTAAATACGACCATTTTGACTAATAACTTGGGCCTCTCATGCATAGCACAAATACCACATGGGTGAGCCCCACCTTACACCCCACCGCAAAAACCAACCTCAACCCCCCACCTCTCAACTCACTTTCTTCTCTCTCCCTCTCTCCTTTCTCTCCCTCACTCTTCTCTATCCACCGGCGTGTGAGGCGGCACTGCCCAGTGGTGTTGTGCACGACGATCGGATCTGATCCTCAACGCATCCAACCACCGGATCTGGGCATTATCCTGTTCGCTAACGACAACAGCCACTGGAACAGACGATATCTTCCTCTGCTCCAAGCCTCCAACTAAGATGCGGCGATGTATCCCTCTCCTCTGTTCATGTTCATTTTCATGTTTGATTAATTACAAGCTTAGATCCGAGATGTTACAAAGTTTGTTCCCAAAAAATGTGTCGGAAATGTTACAAAGTTTGTCCCCAAAAAATCGTCAAAAAATGTTTTTGCATTTTTGTACACAAATTCTGGATGAAATCTGGAAATCATCGTAGAGAGAGAGCGAGAGAGGTGAGAGAGAAGAGAGAGACCGGTGGCAGCGAGGAGAGAGATGTAGTTATCTCATGACTATTTTTTACTGTATTTCCCCACTCACGTGTACACCAACTTGTAGCGAAATATATGGTGAGGATAGTCCATTCAACCGCAGATACAACCGGTACTGGTTTTCGGGCAAAGAGTAACGCCGAAACATCTCGCACTCCGACTTTCACCGTCTTAGCTTTCGTACACGTGAACGCAACGAGTTTTCGGAGGTATTGACATTTTTTCGTTGCATATTTATAAGAATAACATCCCTCGTACGAAAATTACAGGTTTGATATCCTCCTCACACGATCACCATACAACAGCAACGAGTGGGTAACACGTAGAGATATCGCACGACAGCCGTGTAACATCGCTAAGACCACACGGCCACCGTGCAGGCCTGCACACCCGCATGGCCACCGTGTAGTGGCCAATTAGGCTGGTTTAATTAAGAAACATTAATTGCAATTAATGAAATTATTTAGGTGTATCATTTGTGTGAATTTTTAAATATAACAAATGAGTTCAAAAACTTACAAAAAATTTTGTGGAGCCTCTTACATAGCGTACTTGATCGTGTATTTTTTACATAATTTAATCCATTCTAAATTTTACTCAAAAATTCATAAGTGTACTGTTTGTAAGAATTTTTTTAATGCCCAAATAAGCTCTAAAATTTATGAAATTTTGTTGAAGGATTTTCACACAATGGGCTTGATTTTGTAATTTTTCCAGAATTTTTTGTGGAGCCTTCAACTTTTCGGACCAACTCACTCTTGGACAGCTATTTTTCACAGTAAGATTCCTCTTGGGGCCTACTACCTCGTGGACACAAATTTGCATCAACTCAATTGGACTCTAGCCGTGTACGCCGTGCCATCTTGACATATAAATATTATCCCTTCCGCGGTGGGCTTTCCTGTAGTAAAACTACAACGCAACCTTGATTATATGGAGAAACAATGGGAGTAGATCAGCCAACTAGTAAGGACTACTACAACCCACAACAAGTAAAGCGAGCGTTCCTGGAGGTCACCTCCCCGCAAAGATGCTCCCGTAGCTCGAACCCGTACTATGACATTCTCACCGAGCATTCGCTGCAAGACCCATCCAAGATAGAGATGCCACCCCTCTGCTGATGAGGGAACACGTGCAAAATCTTTAAGTCCAAGCACCGGGTGAGCCAAAGCATGCATTACTAGGATTACCCTAACTACGCCTAGGACTACCCCGATCAACAAGGTGAGGAAAAGTAGCTGTCCAAGGGTGAGCTGGTCCGAAGAACCGAAGGCTCCACAAAAAATTATAGAAAAATTACAAAATCAAATCCACTTTGTGAGGATCCTTTAAAAAATTCATAATTTTTGAAGCTCATTTTCGATATTAAAAAATTCCTACAAATAGTACACTTAAATAACTTTCTGAGTAAAATTCAAAATGGATAAAATTACGAAAACATTATACAATCAAGTATGTTATGTCGGGAGGCTCCATAAAAAATTCGTAAATTTTTTTTAACTCATTTGCTATATCTAAAAATTCATACAATCAATACACCTAAATAAATTCGCTAATTGCAATTATTGTTTCTTATAAGTCGGCCTAATTGGCCACCCCATGGTGGGCCACTGCTGTGTCCGTGCGGCATTCCCACATGTCGCCTACTTGTTTGCCGTACGGTAGCATGCGACAACAGGTGTCAAACCTGTAATTTTCACATAAGAGGTACTATTCTTATAAATACGCAATAAAAAAGTGCCAATAACGCCAACAACTCAAACGCAACCACAGTTACTTACGAACGTATACGTGACGTGCGACCGTGCATGCCAAGGAAATGGGTCACATGCGAGCATGCACGCGCGCGTACCGGTGGTACTCGAAGTAGCGCACGTAGCAGTGGCGCGTCTGGTTTTGGCACGGGAAGCGTCGGGAGGAGGCGGCGAGCCCTCGACGCTGCCGGACTCGTGCGGCTGCCTGGGCGCCCGCTCACCTCTGGCCACAAGGGCCGCGTCCCTGCCGCGCATCCTGTCGCACGGGCTCACCGCGGTGCTCGACATGGTTTACGCTTGGCACGGCTAGCTGGTCGCGGGACACGGCATAGTTCCAGCCAAACGTCGATCCAGGCCGGTTTTAAGAAAGGAAAATTGAAGCCGAATTAGAATTCGACTTCACACCCATGTACTTGTACACGTCCATGAAGATAGGACTAATATGTCCAGTCCAGTCTATTAAGGTGCTAAACGACTGCACAATTCAACATGCCGACCAATTCGACCAAAATACTGGCTCTGCCCTGCGAAATCCTCAGAATTGCATTGCTAAGTACTTGTGGGAAGATGTTCTCTCTTACCACTAACGAGGATCCTACTTTCCCTCCCAATTCAAGACAGAGGAAAACAATGTCTGAAGGTCACAATTACCATATTTTAAACCTTTTCTTTTAAACTCCGCGTTTCAAACACACGACAACAGGCCAGGATGTTACATTCATAATGATCTTAACACAACACACATCCCTAGCTATTCACAAGTAGACTGCATCATAATGGTCTACAACAAAACACACATCCCTAGCTATTCATGGGTAGAGATTTGACAAATATATATAGATAGAAGGCTACGAGCACGACAAAATATATTCAGCGCAGCAGGGCTGATAGAAAATTTTAAATAGGTTTTTGAAGTTACCATTTTCGGCATCTTAAACAAGCATAGTCCCGCCGGCACATCTGAATGTGTATTCTAGATTTCAATAATTGACAAAAGTCAAAACCGCAACACATGGGTTTAAGACATTTCAAGAATTAACACAAGCTAAAACTTGGAACATATGGATTAACACAAGCCGAACTTGAAATGGAGACTGACCAAATGATTAAGCAAAATGGCGGTTAAACACATAGAATCACCTAACAATTGCACCTGTTAAAAGGTAAACAAATAAACAACTACAGTCTGAAAACTAGGTTAATATGTATGTTACCTAAAAGTTATGCCATCCTTTCTTTGTTAAAGTGCAAAAAGTTTGTGTCCAACAGAATATTTTGATGCATACATCACTTGCCAACATTTATTAATATACCTTACGATAAAAATTCCGAACAGATCACTTCGTAATAATTTACAGAACTACAAGTATATGACCACATCAAGGATCATCTGATCTAAAAGCATAAAACCTATGATCTTAAGAAAACATACACTATTTTACATCATCTACACATAACAGATTAGGTTATCCAGCACAAATTTATTGGTTTGAATATGACTGTAACACAGATATGTGATTGTACAGCCATACAGGACTAGTACATAGATGGGTCAAATTACTCATTAGCCAAAGCTCAATCAGATGGTACTTAAAACTCTCTCTGAAAATTCACTGACCTTTTTACCAGACATACCCCCATTGCACATTTTGACACACATCTGGTCACACAGCGATCACAACACAACACAGAACAGGGCAAGATCTACTCATTTGTTCCCATATGACAAAGTACACTACTACATATAAACACCTGACTCTATCTGGATAAATCATAGAGTAATCTGGCTTAATGTGATTCAATTCAAAGAACATAGAGCATAACTAAAGGATTCTACCATAGCCAAACTGATCTAAGACTGTTAATTCAACAGGCTTCAGCACCTACTGATATTCACACGACCACTGCTCAGAAGTTGAGTTCGACAAAAGCATTTTCTATCACTGCATTTTCACCAAATTCTTTGACCTTAAGGAGATTTCATTTATAGACTACCCCAACTTGTTTAGGACAAAAGGCTTTGTCGTTGTTGGACAGGGTATAATTGTTATTGAGACTCAAAGCACATGATAATTATGATTTGCACAAACATAAACAGTTGAATATTTTTGTATAGTACTTGGGTTCTTTTTCAATTCTTTTCTTTACCTAAAGCTTAGAAAGCAAGACAGCTCTAAAATTGAATACGGAAGTGCATAACAAAACAAAGAAAGTAAGAAAGTAATCGGCACCTCTTGAGACTAAAATGCTGAAAGAACCACATAAAATCTCCACAATGAGGATCAGATACAACATATGCCCTCTGCAAAAATAATAAAAGAATGAATCTGAAGTTATGTGCTAGCTGTAAACATAACAAAGTAATTAATAAATAATGCATCGAGCATCTGTTTAACCTGAAAATAACACACCAAAAACAGAGAAGGGTCTATGATTGGACATGACGAAGTTTAAATTATAGCACCAAGGATAGATAAGATATGTTAAGTCCAGTGCAAAATCATCATAAAAATATATTAAAGTTACAACAATATAAAACCCGGTTTGCAAACAGAAAAATAAAATGGTTCTAATCATCATAATGCTAGTACCTCAGAAGTACTAATCTAGACCCCTCACTTTCTAGAATAAGTTTCCCTCATAATAGCCAAGAAGGATCTTCAGCTCCTTTTGCGGTAGATTGCTTCAGTGAGATGCATAGACAGTGTCATTTCGTCTTGGAGGTCTATCGGGAATTGAGCCTGGCTTAAATTTTGAAGCCTCATGCCTTGCAAGTTCAGGTGGCACTGGACTGTTGCTCTGTATAAGCATCTGTTTCAGATCAAAGAAAATATCAGTGTTCTCCAGAGTTAAAAAGGAAGTTGCAACTCCCTTCTTTCCTGCACGCCCTGTTCTTCCAATACGATGTGTGTATGTATCAATTGAACTAGGCATCTCATAGTTAATCACATGAGCCACATCAGGAATATCAATACCACGCCCTGCAACATCAGTCGCCACAAGAACATTGAACCGGCGGTTCCTAAATCCATCGAGGCTGATCTCTCTCTGATCTTGTGACTTCCCTCCATGTAGGGTTGTGACACGGAAGCCTGCCTTGTCCAGATCCTTAGCACGGTTGTCCGCTGACTTCTTTGTATTGCAGAACACAATAGCTGTCTTGTCCCCGAGATCTGTGAGTATCTTCTGGAGCCGTGGCATCTTCTCTGACTCCTTCATCATGATCACGTTCTGGGTGATAAGATCTGTTGTCTTGCCAGCTGTACCAATGGTGACGACAACTGGGTTCCGGAGGTATTTCCTAGCAAGGCGCTCCACAGCAGGTGGCATGGTGGCACTGAACATATAAGTAGTCCTGTAAATCTTCTTCTCATCAAGCTCCTCATCCTCATTCTCAGGTTTCAAGTTACTTGATGGCATCGCATCAAGGACACCAACAACCTGTGGCTCAAAGCCCATATCAATCATCCTATCAGCCTCATCAAGTACAACATAGTTGCACTGATTGAGCACAACATACCTTCTCTCCAAGCAATCAAGAAGCCGACCAGGCGTTGCAATTACAACCTCACAGCCCTGCCTAATCTTGAAACCCTGCTCCTCAATAGACTGACCACCAACAATGGACACGACCTTAATGCCTAGATAGGTTGCAAATTTTACAGTCTCTTCCTCAATCTGTTGAGCAAGCTCACGAGTAGGTGCCATGACGACTGCATAAGGACCCTCAGCCTCATTCTCCTCGCTTATGGGCGGCAGACGGGTAATGTATGACAGCATAGGGAGCACAAAAGCTGCAGTCTTGCCAGAACCTGTCTCAGCAATGCCTATCACATCGCGCTGCTGAAGACCAAGTGGAATGGCAGCCATCTGGATCGGCGACGGTTTTTCGTACCCAGCCTTCTCAATAGCACGAAGCAGCTCAGTCCCAAGCCTGCTCTCGGTCCACTTCCGCATCGGCCGGGGTATGCGAGATCCCTTATAGGAGATATTGTAGTCCTCACGGAAAATGCGCCAATCCCGCTCAGTCATCTCCTCTAGCCCCTTCTCGGTCCAGTGCCTGTCCACGCGCATGTCAAAGGCGTCATACATCTCAGCAGCAGCAGCCTTCTTCTTATCCACCGCATCATCCTCAGGGCGGTCCTCCATACCGGCCTTGCGCCGCTGCTCAGCGCGGGTCTCCTTCTCGAACGCAGCGGCTGCCTTCTTCTGCTCGCGCCGGTCTATACCAGCGAGGAAGCCGCGGCCGTAGAGGAGCCGGGCCTCGTGTGGCGTCTGGTAGAGAGTGTTCATGTCGCGGCTGGTGTCCTCCGTGTTCTCCCAGTCGAACGAGAAGCGGAACTTCTCCGAGGGCTTGATGACGCGCTTCTTGGGCTTCTTGGAACCCAGGTACTGCTCCTTGATCGCCTCCAGCTCCTTCTCCCGCTCCCTCTCCGCCATCTTCTCCAGCCGATCTCTCTCCTTGTCCTTGTCCCGGTCCCCCCGCTCCCTATTCCGGTCTCGCTCCCTGTCACGGTCGCGGTCTCGGTCTCGGTCTCGGTCTCTGTCCCGGCGGGAAGACTCGTCTCGGTCACGGTCGCGGTCCCTGTCGCGATCCCGATCTCGGTCGCGGCGAGAGTCGTCGTCGCGGCGGCGGTCGCGGTCGCGGTCCCGGTCCCGGTCCCGGTCGGAGGAGTCGCGGTGGGAGGCGGAGGAGTCGCGAGGAGGGTTGGATGCGGGAGGCGGCGGAGGGGGGCGGGGGAGAGACTGGAGGAGGTCGAGGGCGGAGCGGCGCTGGTCGGCGACGGCGGCCTGGCGGCGCTCGAGGGCGAGGCGTTGGCGCTCCTCCCGGGAGAGGAACACGGGCTTCGCCTCCATGGCGTCATGGGAGCGCTTCATGGCGGCGGCGGCGCGGCTGGGGCGAAGCGAGCAGATGCGGCGCCGATGTGTGGAGGGGTGAGCGCTTGGGGAAAGAATCCAGTTGCAACTTCTCAGGGTGGGATCGGATTACCGACTTGTCGATTTGGGCCGTGAAAGCTACACCGACTTACAGGGTTTGGGCCTTGTTCGTCCGTGACAGCGACTCCGACATAAAGAGTCTGGGCCTCGTTTTCGCATGGGAGACGGATACTTGCGGTGTGGATGTTGGGTACCGCAAGGGCAGGAGGGGGAGACAGTGCCCCCATTCAATTCCCTTTTTTTTTGGATTTTAGTTTTTGACTAAAATGTCTCTTGAATTTTTTCTAAAGCATTTAATTAAAAATAAAAGGTATATCTCACAGATAATGCAAATGGGAAAAAAGAATATAGGACAAATCACATTAAAAAGTTAACACGTTCCAATCAGCCTTTTACTTTTGGAAACTAGAAACTAAAATCTGTTCGGAACGGACCACTATCATGTGCTATGGTGTGGATGTTCGGTTCCTTTGTCTATCATTTCCCCTTTTTTATGACTTGTCTATTATTTTCTCCCTTTCTTTCTTTTTTTAATCAATGTGTCTATCGTTTTCTTGTTTGCGTCAGATCACGATAACTCAATTAGATGTAGAATTTAATAGAGGTTTGGTTGGATAAATTCAATTACAATCCGTACTAGCTCACAAAGGTCACCCAATCGAACACCATCTTTAACCGAACATCACGCATGACTAATTAGAGCTTGTATAATGATCGGATTACCTCAAAAGATTCTCACTGTGTAAAACTTTGAAGTAATGGAGCCCTTGTACCGCTAGCCAAGAAAATAAATACTAGCTCCTACAAATGAAAAACGGCGTCATTTCGGATAAATGATACTTATAATCACAATTTACATCATATTTTTTTAAAAACAACATATAATAAAAACATTTGAAAGTACTTCCCTATACATCATCTTCATACTTCCATTCTAAATATTTGCAAATTGCTTTTGTTCAAAGCTAAACTAGTTTCTTTGCGAGGAAAGCTAAACTGGTTCGACTATACATACGCACATTGTAAGACATGGCTCTTACTACTTTTATTTCTACCAAAATGATATTAGAGTTGTATGCCTGTGTTCTGAACTCCTAATAATCTAATTTGTGCGTGAAGTTTATAATTTTGTTAGAGCTGCTACTGAAAATGGTGAGTGTATAGCCGATCGAGTCGTGAGTTCGTAAAGAGGCACCGCGTCCACTACATAGCTGTAACTTTGAGTTGAGGCTGAACACTGAAATGCCTCTGGTCCATGCACTTTTCTTCTGGCGAGGTTGCGTTGCGCGTATTTCATTCGCTGTGACTTTATAATATACATATTAGTATTGAGGGACCTAGTTGGCCGGTAACTTGAGAAGGTGCTAGCTGCAACAGAGTAACACAGCACTGTAACCACAGTAGTACTATGTAGTATGGCTAATATTGCCATTAAAAATTCCCAAAAATAATATGTTAAGATGGCCTCCAATGGAAATCACATTAACTGAAGCAATTAATAGTTGCATGCTTCATGGACGGGCAAAAGCAACCGAACTTGCGTGCTGGATTTGAAAGTAAACATGTCGCAAATCATAAGACGTACCTTCAAATCTTAACGCATATACACCTAGCTAGCTTACATAGTAAAGGCTTCTCCTACTGCTGGAATATCTCTATTTTTGCGAACAGGATCGTTGTGCGTCCTACAATAGATTAGGAGTTCAGTTGCGGACACAAAGAGTATTATACCTGCTCACGAGCATTTCAAAAAGGTTAATTAGATTAAAATAGAGACCTAGTGGTCAACTTTAGAAATTTTAATAGGCGTACAAGCCCAAAATTTAACTTATAATCAGAAAAACTGCAGAAAACTCTCACAGGAACGCTTGAGTGCAGTCATAACCCTAACATGAATACTTGCAACATTCTTTCTTCTCCTAATTTCTGTGTTAGGGAAAATAAAGTAAAGCTGAGTATAACCAACCGTACTCAATAAGTCACATGGAAAAATACTATATAACTACTTATCAGAATTTCCAAGATATGGGGACATAATGGTTTTATTAAAGTATTTGTGGATGCAATTTTATTTGTAAACATATTTAAACACAAAAAGAATAGTAACTTCTTAAGGAATTGAGATTTCAAAACTTGATTACCAGACTTCAACATTTTCAAATCAATTCCAAATCTACTTATACTTCGCTATTGGAATCATCCATTAAACATAGCTTTATTTACCGGAAGCACGGCATATTCTAATACACATTATCATCTTCTCTTGGATATGCATTATCATCACTTGACTTGATGATGAACACATTATTATCTCCTCTTGGACATGCATCAACTCATGATGCATTTTCTTCTCGATGTCCTTCAACTCATAAAGCCATCTTCTTCTCACATCTTGACTTGATGATTTTTAACACATGAAGTCATCACAAATCATCCTCATTTGTGACACCTAACCAATTCATCCAACTCATGAAAAATGTTAGTCCACAAATCAATTGTCATCAATTACCAAACTTCACCATTAACACATAAAGAGGGACTAGATTTAACAATCTTCCCTTTTTGGTAATTCATAACAATCTCAATAAAATATGAGATAAAGATTGTATTTGCGAGTATACAACATATGCACAACACTTGTATACTCTAAAATAAGTTTTTTAAGTAAAACTTACTTATCTGATTGTCATTAATCATCTAACCATTAACTCATAATGAAGAAGTTAGATGATAACCCGATCGCAAATAAGTATATATAAACTATACAAGTTATATATACTCAAATGATGTATTTCAAAGTAAAGATCCTAAATATGCATATTAAAGGAGACATGAATAAATACTTATAAAACCTTAAAACATATAGTGAACTCCCCCTAAATGTGTGCATACAATTATGTATAATGAAGACATATGCACATATTCATTTTGAACTACTTGTGGAGTTTAATCTATATTTTAGATCTAAAGAATGCACTAATGTATGAGAATGTGATTTTTAATGCATATCTCTTGTGATTTTTACTTTTTCATCCAAATGAGACTAAATAATATCATAATCAATAAACAAGATTAATCTCACAAATACATTTGTCATTATCACCAAAATCTCACAATAGTATTTGTTATTATCACCAAAACCACCCTAAATGGAGATTGATCTTTCAGCGGCGCTGCTGGGGGCGCTCGTGTGCGCAAAGCATTGACGACAACAGAAGGGTTCGCGTGGATGAGCGGGGAAACGGATAGGTGGTGGCCTGGCTACTTATTGTTAGGGGTCGGAGTTTTTTTGGGCCATGGAGATGGGCCTAGTTCGTGTGGGCCTTGGGTTGGAGATCAATTGGATGAGTTTTGAAAAACATGAGTAAAATACAGTTTAGAAAAGAATTCCAGGGATAAACATTGTTTTTTTGGCAAATTTGCTCAGTGCCATCAGAAAATTTTGACACGTTGAAAAATACCATTGCGGACCGAACGCCAATGCTATCGCGAGGGCCGAAATGCTTTGAAATCGCATTGTCATGAGGATTTCGTCCCTCAGCGTCATTAGGGCTACGTCCAAAGCACAGAAGCAATGGTATTTTCCTACACGGCTATCTTTGGAATGGCACTGAGCAAATTTGTCCAAGCAAACGAAAGAAGTATGGAGATGCTAAAGCAAGATGGCCCAAGAGGTCAACTCACCTCGTTCTTCTTACAGTAGTCAATGTCGGTCCAGCAGCGCTTGTTGTGAACCACCTTGGTGCCGGTGGCGAGCACGAGGAGATGGTCCGTCTTGGCCTTGTCATCTGTACCGACAAATGGCGATGACCTCCACATTACAAGTAACGATTATATTCTTCTGGGCATTGCATTGCAGCAAGGAATGGCGATACTGACCAAGGTTGAGGACGGCGGCGTGGATGGAATAGCCATGGGCAAGGAGGAGGTGAATGAGCCATGACCCAATGAAGCCGTTGGTGCCAGTGACCAGCATCATCTCCCCCTTCCCTTTCCCTCCACCTTCGCTCACAATCTCTCTCAGGTGCTCCTTTCATGGCCTATGGTGTGAGCAGCGAGCCTCAGGGTCAGGGGTGCATGACTGACGAGTGGTGGTAGCCACTAGAAACTATATTTTTATTGGTACGGTTGGTACCCGCTTTGAACTGACAAAACAATTATCTTTTTGGATTTTTCACAGCAATAATCAGTCTGTTTTACCGTCTTGAGTAATTGGGGATTGATTTTCATGTACTAAGCAAATCACTATAGTGCCTGGCATTGACCTCTTAATACAAATGGAGACAAGGAGATGGCGCAATACAATTCACCTCTATTATTATCGTGGTCCATGGAAGCTATGCGTAGTTTGATCATGTTGCCATTCCAAAGATAGTCGTGTCGGAAAATACCATTGCTTCTGTGCTTTGGATGCAACCCTAACGGCGCTGAGGGACAAAACCCTTACGGTAGTGGTATTTTGAAGCATTTTGGCCTTCGCGATGGCATGGAACATGTGTTCGGTCCATAATGGTATTTTTCAACATGTCGAACTTTTCCGATGGCACTGAGTAAATTTTCTCTTGTTTTTTTACAAAAGGTTTAGTTGGTTATCAGGGTTATTTTTGAAGGCTCAACGACAGAGAGATCATGGGATCAAACATATAGTTGGTGGACTCAGGGGGGTGTTCGTAATGGCTTTTGCTAATGACCTTTTGGCTGAAAATAAATAGTAGTGGCTGAAAGGAGGGTGTAAGCGGCAAAAAAGTGAGTAAGAGACATGTGTGCATGACAAGAGCGAGAGGAGTAGATGTGTGATGTACCTATGACCCCTTGCCTTATCCTCGGAACGAGACGATGGTAAGAGGAGCGGAGAAGTCGCTTTGAGAAGCCACGTGTTTGTATTGGCTTTTCTAAGCAGAAGCCGATACAAATAGTACCTCAAATCGTGATTCTGTAACCATTAGTCATGGACACATGGGTACCATACCTAGTTACTAGCTAGACTAGCCACCGCCATTGGTTGGCCCATGGCAAACAATGTTAGGAGATGTTTGTATTGGCTGCGCCTGATGACTTTTGGCTGAAAATAAATAGTAGTAGCTGAAATAAGTGGTCTTTAAGAGGAGAGGGCGAGCGGTGGGGAAAGTGAGGGAGAAATACGTGTACAAGACGGGAACGAGAGAAGTGAGGTGCGTGATATACCTGTGATTCCTATCTTATCATCGGAACGAGATGGGAGTAAGAAAAATAAAGAAATCATTTTGAAAAGCCAAATATCTATATTAGATCCTAGCTTACAACACCCTCTTAGCTCTAGAAGTAACTTACTGTAGTCTGGCTACCACTAAATGACAAAAGTGGTTGACTTGGACCAATGGTTTTCTAAATGCACGTCGCATAGTTCATGAAGGCAAGGCACTGCCGCATACGCATTGTATTGGATCTGCATCTGCATATGCCTTTGACAGTGCTACTATGTTTGTGCTGGCAATTGTCATGCTCAAATCTCGTAAGCTCAACAACCACTTCTCATCCCGCTGGAAAACGGATGCGCAAGCAGCTCTATTTACCGCACGTGTTATCCTGCTTCTAACACTCCACGTGCAAACCACACTCGCAGGAGGCAGGACCCAGCAGTGGGGCCACCTGTCAGACTAACATAACTTGCTCTAGTCGCTCGCTAGGTGACTTTTTATATTAGCTACGGTTGGTGATATTTAACTAAAAATAAATAGTAATATCTTTTAGATAGAGAAAGTTAAGTGATGGCAGAGTGAGATATATATATATATATAATAGAAATGAAAGAAATGTGTGTAATATGCTTATAATATTTTGTTTTATGCTTAAGTCAAGATAGAAACAAAAAAAATAAAGAAATCATTTCACAAAACGGAATAAACATATTAGCTTTTCGCTTCTCGGAAATAGAAGACAGGCCTAGCCTAGAGCTAAAGCCAACCAAGCATCCTTGTCGCGTCAGTTCGGTGGATGCGATGCAACTCAGAAACTGCTCGTCCCTTCGCAATCAAACTACATGATGACATACCATGGCTTACATGTGGGCCCTTATCAAAAACCCAGTACAAGTAAGCCTTTATCAAAACAGTTTTGCTATTGCGCGACTGAAATTTTTTTATCTTTCAGTCATCTAAAATTGCACTCTCAATCAACTGAAATTGCAGCCCCCTCTAAAAAAACAGCTGCAACTTTAGGTGATTGAGAGTGCAACTTCAGGTGACCTAAAATTGCACTCTCAATCAACTGAAATTGCAGCCTCCCTCCAAAAAAAACAGCTGCAATTTCAGTTGATTGAGAGTGCAACTTCAGGTGACTGAAAGATAAAAAAATTTCAGTCGCCTGTACAATAGTCACTCCATTATCAAAAACCCAGTACAAGTACCGACAGATCCAGCCTACAACATCCAGACTAGTTAGTAGCTGGCCTTACGCTAGCGAACCAAGCTTCGATCAGTGCAAGCAGCAGCTGTTCTTCTGGGCCGCTCAGACGGGCTGTCTGCTTCTAGCTTCCGACTTAAATACATTACACTGTAGCACGGCCATTAGATTTTCTTATATCATTCAATTAAAAAATAAAAAAACATTGTTATATCATTATGGATAATATAAAAGAACCAAAAAAACTAAAAAAATCAAAATTAAGAAATCAACGTATTTTAAATGACTTCTACCTCAGTGGTAAAAATACTGGAATAAATGCACAACAGGTTCATTTATGCATGGGCAACATCACAACATGGTAGGGCAGGTCCACCCAACAGATTGTTTGGTGAGCTGCATCCATGCACAGATGCACTGGGTGACCAACTGGTTATCTCATGATCTCTGACAGCTAAACCATTCACGCATGCTTGTTGCTTTCAGAGCATAATTAAGCACTTGTGGCTGTATCCATTCTCAAAGGAAAAGCAAGTACTAGCGGTATCCAAAATAATAAAGGAGGAAAGGAACAAAGAAGCAAGCCACAGGTCACATCAATACAATGCTCATCAAACAATTATGCTATGCACAGTGCACTCAAAACACCTCACATTCAGAAAACCAAAAGCATTACATTTACAACTAGAAAATTTACAGGAAAAGAATAAATAGAACAACTAAAGAAGCCCACTGAGCAGGGACTACCCTTTTTTAGCCTTTTTATACTCACTCTATACCTGGCACCAAAGCTGGCAGTGGCATGTTTCATGAATTCCAAAGCTTTTCACAAGCGATGATTTCTGCCACAAAACACACCTCATGGTCATGGGGGCCGCTCACCAACCCTCCCTTTCCTCCTGGCATGAGCCAAACTTCTGGCATGACAATACTAGTTAGTCAGCAACTATTTTTTTCTCATTGTTGTATGGATTTCATCCTCGAACATTATCGTGGGGTTCCGCAGCTGATCTGAAACGAACAAGCAAGAATTAAGGTTCTGACAGAATTCAATTGGGTCAGAATATGGTACTGCTAAGCAGGAATATTTGGTGAAAATTTTAGTATTGCGCAAAGGGCATGTGGGGTGCATAGCTTCTTTTAGTAAAGTAACATTTTGTCTATTCATCGTGTATGGAACTAAAGAACTTGTACTAAACTAATTTTCTTAGAACCTAAACAAAGAAACAATGATTGTACTATAGTCCATGTGGAAAAGAAAATTCAGCAAATATAAAGTGTATCTTTTTACCTTTAGTCCGTGTAAGGATGCAGATAATGGGGCGAGAGATCTCCAGAGTTCCTTGCACTCTGCTCGATCCTTCTCAGGTCCCGAAGACGTTGTAAGATCTCCAGAAGAAGATCAAACCCCTTGCCTCCTTTGTTCGAAGACCTCACACACTGTTTTATAAACTCTCTGTCTGCCTCGAGAGCATGCAGCCACTCATGGACTTGATCAATTTCATTGGCAATTGCAAGTTTATCTTGCTCTTTAGAAAGTTCCAACACAACTTCTGCTGAATCATCTGCCTCAGCATCTTGCTTTGTTAGGAGGCCATTCCCATTTTCCACGGTCTCATCATCAAATAGTGGGAGGAGCTTGTTTCCTCTATAGCTTACACCTTTTCTTTTATCATGAAGTTTGATGCTGCTATCCTCATCAGAGAAACCATTTGAGGCAGCACTTAAATGGTTTTCTGGTGAGAAATGCTTGTCCGTCTTCATGTTATCAGATTCTTCATCTTCGAGGTCAAAAAGCCTCTCCTCTAGCACTTTGAGCTGTTCCAGTATGGAGAGTCTCTCTTCCTCAAAATCAGCTTGTGAGCCATCAAGTGTAACCAGATGCCTAGCAGGTTCTTGCAAAACAACATCAGTAGGAATACTGCCATTGCTTCCATCAAGACAATGGGCAGATTCATCACCTTCATAGAAACTTTGGGAAAGGTCATCACTGTCCTCAGCACTTGATGATGCCGAGGATGATCCATTCTGGTCATCAGCCTTGCGCCTGGACATTTTCCTCCTCTCCTTTGCCTCATAGAGATGAACCTTGTGGCGATACAGTTCAAGCTCTCTCTCCAGATCTTGCTTCTCCTTATCTCTCTTCACAATTAGTTCATCCAGCCTCTGCAGTGCTTCTTGATCATACTTCGATTGTTCTTCCATAAGCCGCTGGTACTGAATCGCCTCCATCTGCATTACTGCTTTCTGTTCTTGCAAGCGATTTATCATTGCCATGGTCTCATCTGCAGCTATAGCAGCTGCACTCCTCTCATTTTCAAATTCAACGTATAGGGTGTTCAATGATTTGCGTGCAGCTGCCAAAGCAGATTTTAGTTGATTAATACTCACCAGTCCAATGCTTTCCAGATCAGTAGACATGGTAGCGACGCTTGAATCTACAGATTTGGCATCAGATGTCATTGCTTTAGGGTATGGCAACTCCTGTATATCATCGATACCTTCAATATGAATTGGTGTATCAGGAGCGCTCTCTTCTTCGATATCATTACAGTCAGGAGATAATTTGTCTAAGCTTGTTGAAGGTCTATACGATATTTGGTGTAAGCTTGGTAGAGCAGCCTCAGTTGGGTCAACTTCAATATCATCTGTTCAATATTAAGAATCAATTTGAATAATTAGACAATCATATTAGAGAAGTCAATCAAAATGCAGTGAACTGGTAAAAACAAACAATGCACACTTATGATCTTAGCATCTTACCTTTGCCTGTGTCCATGTTGTCATCGAAAGAGTCTATTGCATACTCGAGGACACTTGATGTTATAAACGTGGATGCCTGCTTCAGCTCAGCCTGTTGAACCTGCTTCTCTTCAGTGTTCTCCTCCAAAGTCACATGAACTTGTTCCCAAGAATCAATTGCCAAAGAGTCCAATTCTTGTTTTAACTCAGCCTCTGCAATTTTCTCCTCTTCAAATTCTTTATCAGCATGCTCCCTGGGAAATATCGGTACCGAATCCAATTCCTGATTCAGCTCAGCTTCTTGAACCTGCTTCTCCTCAGTATTCTCGTTTGAAGTCTCAGAGACATGTGCCACAACTTCAATTGGCATAGAGTCCCATCCATTCTTTAGTTCAGCCTGTTGAACCTGCTCCACCTCAGTATTTCTGTCTGATTTGTCAACAACAAACTCATGCTCCCTGGGATCTATTGGCATGGAAAGCAATTCCATTTTTAGAGCACCCTGTTCGAGTTGCTCATCCTCAGATATCTCGTTCCCAATTGATGTTTCCTGATCCTGGGCTTTCAATTCACTGTCCTCCTCAGGAGCTGCATCTAATATTTTAAAATCAACGTGGGTTGCTTAGTAATATTAAAAAAGCAAAACTATCGGCACGGAACAACTCAAAGGAAAGTAAATGACATGGGTTCACCTCCATTTTGTTAAGAGGTCCATTTCATCCTATCAACATTCAGTTGGTTTAGGTCACTTCTCCTTTTTCTTCCGTTTCAATAAAGGTTCATCAATACAAATGTGACAGTAGAGGCAGATGAAAACATGAGCGCTTGCTAAAATCAAGCACATCAAATGGATTACAGTAGCTAAAAGATGAAATCTAGGTAGAAATACTCAAATGGCATCTCCAGCAGAGTTACATGACAATTTGCAAGAAAAAAAAATCTCTATTCTACTTTAGCACTGAAATGGCTGGCAGAATAAACAGATATGCAAAATGGCAGGTATAATAAATAGATATGCAGTGAAGCAATTGCAGAAGCTGGTGATATTTATAGCAAGAGCAAGAGTAAACTGTAATACCAAGAATTTAAGTTTACGAAGAAAGAATGTCTTACACTGCTGATCAGCTAAGCCCTCCATAGTTTCCCCTGAGTTTATCTCACTGTCGAATCCATCCTCCATACAAGAAGGCAAGACGACCAACACAGCAATCTCTTCATCAATCAGCCGATTGACCGTATCATCCACCTTCTCATCATCAGAGGTCACCACAAATTTCTCTTCATTGGCATTATCCGTGTTCTTCGGCACCACATAGTCCCGCTCTGCAGTCCCATGATCAACTGCTTCCTTCCCTTCACCATCGGATTGAGATGACAGCAGAGCAATGCCGACGGCCAATGAGTCAATGGATTCAAGAGGCATCAGCCGCTCAACATTGCCAGCAATCTCAGCACACTGAGCTGCCATGACACCAATCGAGTCATCCTCCACCAATGGCTTCTCGTCGAAAAGCTCGATCACAGGACCCTCCTCGGATACAAAGACCACGTCTCCATTTAGACTTGATATGGCCTCTTCCCTGTAGCCACAATCCAGGTCGCGCGCCGCCGGCTTGGGGAGCAAGAACGACGGAGAGTAGAAGCCACTCTCGAGCGCGACGCCGCAGCACGCGCAGGCGAGGTCCCGCTCGCCGAGCTCGCTGCGCCTCATCCACGACAGCAACGCCTTCCCAGGCGCCGCCGCCGACAAGCAGTCCTCGCACATGTCCCCGGCATCCGCGAGCCGCCGGTGCGCGCGGCAGTACCCGAGACGCGGCACCTCGGCGGCGTGTGCGTCGCACAGCACGCGGCGCAGGGGCTCGCCGCCGCGCTGGTGGTGGGGCTCGAAGAGGCTGTCGACGCCGAGGCGGGAACAGAGGGCGCACGGCGGCGCCAGGCCGAAGAAGGCGGCGAACCTCGATATGAGGAAGGAGAAGACGCCATTGGCGAGGAGGAGAGCAATGATGATCCACTCCAGGAGCGCGTAGGCGAGCACCCGCGCGACCCGGTTGCTCATCTTGCACAGCGCCGCGGTGAGGTTAGCACCCGACGCCATGGGCGCCTCCGAGACCATCTCCCCAGCTCGGCTCTCGGCAACCGGAGGAAATGCGATCAAGATGCCAACTTCGAAGCCAGAATTTGCCGTGGAATCCAAGAAAGCACAAAAATCCGCGCTTTTGGCACCAAATCCCGCGCCGCGTCGCCAATTGGATTGAAACGTATCGGAAAACACGATCCAAATGCGATTTACAGTGGAACAACCAACCACTCTAAGAAGAAACCGGTTTCTTGAACAAAAGAACAAAACAAAAAACAAAACTTTCCTCGACTTGTTCCTTCCTAAACTGAACACCCTCCAACTACAGCAGATGCAACAAAGACGAGATTTTTACAGGCGGAATTTGGGATTGCAAACGAGATCAGAGCCTATAGATGAAAAATCCGTAACGCGGAGGAGTGGGGCTAGTGATAGTGACAGAATTATGCGCGCTAGTATTCACAAGAACAGAGAGGAGGGAGGGAGAAGAAAGAGGGGAGTTTAGTGTGAAGCGGGTCGACTACCGGGGGCCAGGGGCAGGGAGCGAGGGAGACTATTTTCTGAAATACGATTCCACTCAACCTGTATCCACTCAGTCAGAATATACGATACAACCTCTATCCACGAACCAAACACACCCTAGAGGCAGAGAAATATCGAGGGGAAATGAGCTGGAGCGGTATTCGTTCCTAAAATATTACTGTGTGTTTATATTATCTTTTGATTTTATTTTTTAGTTTATAAATAATAATATCTTATAAAGAAATTTGCAAAGAGACACTCATATGATTTTAGCCCATATAAATAAAGTTACTATAGTATGTACTATAATCGACTAGTAGATCCTACCTTAAAAGACATTCTATTTGAAAGTTATATACTATAGAAAAATCATTTGCTACGAACAAAGGCAAAGCCCCAATTACCATAATTAGAGCTCTCTTCTTTTTAATTTATAACTTATGTTTTTTAAATAAATAAAACAGTTTGTACATCATATTTTTAAAATAGTTTATTAAGATGATTTTTAAAAAACTATTTATCAGTATACAATGTATTTCATATAAACGTCAAAAGCCATCGGCGTAGCTAAAAAGCACCCACACGATAATTAGCTAGTACTAATTGAAAGCTTTTTCTCTGTTGGAAAGGTTAATGATGGTACGAATCTGCGGTGGTAATCGGCTGATCGCTACTCCTAGGCTTCCTCCCTCGCTTTCTACTCGTTTCTGGACGACTTCTCGATCTCTTCCTGATTTGGACGTCGCCGTGCGGGTTAAGGCGGTTGTAATTCGGAGATTACATAGAAAAATAAAATAATTTGTACAGATTTCAGAGGAATCATTAAAAACTTTCCCGCTGGGTTAATGCAAAATTCCTGGACCATAGCGTCTTCAAGGAAGAAAAGAAACGACATTAGGGTTGTGCAATGTGCTCACAGTGGTAGTGTGGTACTTCTCCCAGTTCTTTTTCTGCTGTTGCAGTATATAGAGGGTGGTTCACTGGTTCTGTCCTGTTGACCCTGATGACTTTTTTGTCTTAATATTTATATAAACGAATTAAATACCGATAAGTTAACAATTCATCTTAAAAAGACTGTTCTAATAAATTGCTTTAAAACGACTGCACAAAAATCGTTCCGTCCATATTCATTCAGAAAAAATCATAAGACATGAATCGAAAACAATTATACTGGATTCTACTGCGTCTGCTTTTTCCAAAGACGTCTCAGTCGGACAGCGAGTGAGCGACTAGTGTGCAGGTGTTGCGTTTGCGCAAGGATGCTCGAGCGGTATTGGATAAAAAATGGCACGGCAGTTTGACTTGGCGCTGCTAGTTCAGCTTACTTGCTATCCAAAGACGACTGGATCATACATACAAAAAAAATTGCTAGCTTTCACTGCCTCACGATCTGGAAGAACGTGGTGGCAATTCTGGAGATCCTGGCGTCTTTGACCTAGCTGTCTCATTATCCAGCCAACTCCATTGTGAGCGTGTGGGGGATTTTGCGTTCTCTGAAACTGTGGTAGCGAACTAGTTTAGGACAACTGAGTTTTTTTTAGGCCAACAGCTGGGAAACCTCGACGGTTGACACAGCGCATGTCGAGAGCACTTGCTGATGTGTGGAGTGAGAGAGAGAGATCTGAGTTGCTTGAATCTGCTGCAGCTATTGACTGTTTTAGGAGGTCAGAAAATAGTGCCTGAATCCTCACAAGAAAGGGAAGGAAAGGGAAAAAAAATCTTTGAAATCAACTGTGTGCCATATGAGGAATTTGCTTGGAAAATCTAAAGAGAAACTGACAGTTTCTTCGTCCAAGCTTGAAGCAAAGTATGGCCTAGTTTGAAATATAGGCACTATACATAGCAGGCAAGGCAAGTTAAGTAGTACATTGTTTAAGACAAAGGAGGATGTTTGTTGGGCTATTCTTATAAGCTATGACTTATTAGTATAATAAATAATAATAGCTGAGAAAAACTAAAAGTCAAAATCCTCTTAAGATCAAAAAAGAATAGGACATATGACCAACCGACGGCTAATCCAATCGGTATGATTATATTCTGACCAACGTTGATTGTAATCATGTGTCACCATATAAAAAAATTATTATTAAGTTCTTTTTCATTTTCTGCCCAACGGTTATATGAATTAGAACTGCAGTTTGCATGTTATTAATCAGACCAACGTAGGGTTAATTATATGCAAATATATAACTTTATGATATTTCTAATATTTGCCCTGTATTTTGAAATTTAGCTTTTAATGCATCATACGTTGCCGCCACAATTGATAACACTGAGCAGCTCACGGGGAGCAATTTTCCCACGTGAAAAGAACGAATTCATGTTGTCCTTGGTGTTTTTGCCTTAAGGGTAACCGTTCCCATTCTTCCCATAGAAGGTGAGAGAATAATGATGAGAAAAAGAAAATTTACGAGGCTAATGCTGAAAAAAATGGGAACGGTCTAACCGCTTATCACTAATGATTATGAAGACCTCTATTTCAGTTGGGATTAGGGGGGCAATCCCCGATTCCGAAAATACTAAGGAGTACTTGCTTCAATCGAGGAGAAATTTAAAGGCTTCACTAAAGTTTAGGCCAGTACTTTGATTCAGAGGTTCTTAACCAATAAGTATGATGGGTCCGGCAGCATAAGAGAGCATATCATGATGATGACTGATATGGCAATACTAAAAAAAAGGGGGACTTCAAATCTAAGAAAAAGCTGCAATTCTCCCCTAATTCAGACAAGTCGGGGCCTAAAGTGCAATATGCACCTAAGCCTCATGTTGCTCCCACCAGAGCATCTAATGGAGGGAATGTCTTTTCTGCAAGCAGTCAGGGCATTTCCAGAAAGATTATGTGTGATGCTAAGCATAAAAATAATGATGAGACTTCTTCGAAACTGTGGCACTGTCGTTTAGGCCACGTTTCGAGGGGGAGAATGGAGCGTCTCATTAAAGAAGAAATTCTCCACCCATTAGTTTTCTCTGACTCAGACCTCTGCATTGATTGCATTAAAGGAAAATATGTTAAGCAAATAAAGAAGGGAACTACTCGCAGCACATGACTCTTAGAATTAATTCATACTGCTATTTGTGGTCATTTTTCTATGACATCAGTGGATGGTTTTGATACATTCATCACATTCACTGATGATTTCTCCCGTTATGGTTATATCTTTCCCATTAAAGACCGATCTGAACCACTTGATAAATTTAAGATATTTAAGGCTAAAGTTGAAAATCAGCACAACCTAAGAATTAAAGTGGTAAGATCGGATCGTGGGGGAGAATATTATGGAAGACATGCCTCTTATGGGCAAATACCTGGCCCTTTCGCTAAGTTCCTTCAGAAAAATGGCATCGTTGCCCAGTATTCTATGCCGGGCGAACCTCAGCAGAATGGTGTAGCTGAAAGACGCAACCGTACACTTATGGATATAGTACGTAGCATGCTTAGCCATTCTAGTTTACCAATTGGCTTGTGGATGGAAGCACTTAAGACAACCGCACATATTCTTAATCGGGTTCCCAGTAAATCAGTACCTAAAACACCTTATGAATTATGGACTGGGAGTAAACCGAGTATAAAATATTTACAAGTGTGGGGTTGTCGTGCTGAAGCTAAGTTATTTAATCCACACATTGGGAAATTAGACCCTAAGACAGTAAGTTACTATTTTATTGGGTACCCTGAGAGATCTAAAGGGTATCGGTTTTATTGTCCTGATAGGATAACTAAGTTTGTAGAAGTAAGGCACGCTGTGTTCTTCGAAAATAACGAGGACCTGGAGCCCCAGGAAAATAGATCTTAAGTAGAAGCGGATTTATGTTCCTACACCGCTCATTCCAGAGATTTTTATTCCTGTGCCTCAGGCGGTTGCACCTCCAGTAGAGAATACTGTTGTTGCACCCACTATTGAGGTCTCTGAAATTCCTGATGTTATACCTAATGAAGAGCCTCAGCAGCCTCATGAAATAACTAATGAACCTCTTAGAAGATCACAGCGGGAGAGAAGATCTGTCATCCCAAATGATTATGTTGTCTATATGAATGAGGATGTTAATGATATATGGAAGGTAGATGATTCCACCTCTTACAAGAAGGCCATAATGAGTGAACATTCTTCTAAATGGCTTGAAGCCATGGAGGATGAACTAAAATCTATGAGCACTAATGATGTATGGGACTTAGTAGAGATTCCCGACGGAGTCAAAACAATAGACTGTAAATGGGTCTACAAAACCAAGCATGACTCTAAGGGAAATATCGAAAGGTTCAAAGTAAGGCTTGTAGCAAAACGCTTCTCCCAAAGAGAGGGGATTGACTATAATGACACATTTTCTCCTGTCTCAACAAAGGATTCATTCAGAATTGTTATGACACTTGTAGCTCATTATGATTTAGAGCTGCATCAGATGGATGTTAAGACGGCATTTCTTAATAGCGACTTACAAGAGAATGTTTACATGGCTCAACCGGAAGGTTTTGTCGTGGAAGGCAAGGAGCATATGGGATGTCGACTTAAGAAATCCATCTATGGCTTGAAACAAGCGTCGAGGCAGTAGTACCTCAAATTTGATATGATCATAAGAAGATTTGGTTTTAAGGAAAATGAAGTTGATAACTACATATATATTAAGTTCAAGGGGAGTAAATTCATCATCTTAGTACTTTATGTGGATGATATCTTATTGGCCAGCAGCGATAAGGATATGTTGTTTGAGATCAAGAGATTTCTTTTATCTAATTTTGATATGAAGGATCTCGGTGATGCCACTTATGTTCTTGGCATTAAAATTCACCGAGATAGGTCCAAAAGAATATTAGGTTTATCTCAGAAGGCATACATTGACAGAATACTGAAGAGATATAATATGCATAAGTGCTCTGGCTCGCCTACTCCTATTGTAAAGGGCGATAAGCTTGGGACATTTCAATGTCTAAGGAACCAATATGAAACTGATCAGATAAAGTCGGTTCCTTATGCTTCAGCTGTCGGAAGCATTATGTATGCTCAAGTATGTACACGCCCTGATTTAGCTTTTGTAACCGGGATGCTTGGCAGATATCAGTCAAATTCAGGACCAGACCACTGGAAAGCCGTTAAGAAAGCCTTGCGCTATATGCAAGCTACTAAGTATTTCATGCTCACATATAAGTTTTCTGATAACCTTGAAGTTATTGGTTATTCAGATTCAGTTTTTGCGGGATGTGTTGATACTAAGAAATCCACGTCAGGTTATATCTTCACACTCACTGGAGGAGCTATCTCGTGGAAAAGTTCCAAACAAACCCTTACGGCATCTTCAACGATGCAAGCTGAGTTTGTGGCATGTTATGAGGCTATCGGGCAGGCTGTATGGCTTGAGAACTTTATCCCGGGACTTAGAGTGGTAGATAGCAATTCCAAACCACTCACTTTATACTGCGATAATGAACCCGCAATCTTTTATGCAAATAACAACAAGTCAAGTGGTGCTGCCAAACACATTGACATTAAGTATCATGTTGTGAATGATAAAATCCAGGATCAAACCATAAGTATCAAGCTTATTAGCACTAAGTTAATGCTTGCGGATCCGCTTACTAAAGGCTTACCACCCAATATCTTTCGTGATCATGTTGCCGGCATGGTTTTATTGGAAAGCCTCTGATTCTGGATAAAAGGACCTCAAAGCAAACCAACTCCCATTAAGTATAATGAATATCCATTTCGAGATACGATAGTACACTATAGGTACTGGGGTTGTATGGCACTTCATTGGTCATGCAACACATTGCCTAGGTATGCTATTTTATCAAGAATGGGCTTATGATGTTAGCCTTACGATCAAAGGGGAGAATGTTGGGTTGATCTCGGCTAACAACCTCCGAGATCTCAGGGAGGTCACTTCCTCCACATCGCGCCCTGATCGGGGGCGCAACCGACTGAGACTTGGTTTTGGTCCCGGTCACCTAGCGCCAAATAAAAGGAGGGTTTTCGGCAAGGCTAGGTACGACAGTTGAGCTAGACCACGGAAAACCCTAACAGTCCCGATCCATTACGGGCGCTACGGTGAACGAAGACTGAAACCCTTCTTCATCCCCGTCGGCATCGACCACCACAGCTCCGGCCGACCTCCTCCGCTGCATCAACCGACCACCTCTTCATGGCATCTCCGGCTTCGGGTACGTCTACTAAAGCTTCCGCACTAAGGTTTAGTCTTGTGTTCTAGTTAGACCTAGGGTTAAGGTTGATGTTAATGTTTCATGATTAGTTCAAGACTTAGTTCAAGACAACAGTCTTATGGCTAGGGGTGGAAAATAGCTTGAGGCTCGGGCTCGGTTCGAGCTCGTTACGAGCCGAGCCGGCTCGGTTCGAGCTCGTTAAATTTCGAGCCGAGTCGAGCCTCCTTTATAGCTCGTGAAAAAACGAGCCGAGCTCGAGCCACTCGCGAGCCAGCTCACGAGCTATTTGGCTCGCGTCTCCTGTCTATCTCCCAGGTCCTGCCTGCTTCCCTCGGTCCCCCGGTCCATCTCCCCATCCCTCTCCGCCTCCGCCGGGAATCCCCATTCCCCACTACCTTCGCCGGGAATCTCACCGCCCCCATCTCCCCTCCCAGGCTCCCATCTCCACTTCCCTCTCCCTATCCCTCTCCGTCGCCGCCATGGCCCCCTCCTCTAGCGCCGCGGCCTCCCCACTCACTTGCCACCAGCTCGGCCTCCGCCTCCTCCCCCACCTCCCCTCCCTCTCCCTCTCCCTCTCCCTCTCCCTCCGCCACCGCTCCACGGCCGCCTCCCTCTCATCCAAACCAATCTCACGCTCCCACTCCCACCCCAAACCCCTAACCCTAGCCCGGCGATGTTGCCGCTAGCGCCGGCGAGCGAAGGACATCCGGCGGTACCGCGGCAGCCTTCCGCCTCCGTGTCTCCAAGCCATCCTCAACTTCCCCAACGAGGTCGGCAACTTGGCACCGCCGCCGGCCAGTGGGCGCCGCCTGTTCCGCTCATTGTCCCCACCATGACCACCAACGGTAAGAAGTCACCTACAGTAATGGCCTCGCGGCGGTGAGCTGGGACGGTATGGCGACATGGCGTCAACAGTGAATGAATCTGCGGCGAGCTCTCTGTCTGTGAATGAATATGTTGCTCTGTGCCCCTCTATTATCTGCGAGCCATTTTGGCTCGTTCGGGCTCGCGAGCCGGCTCGAGCCGAGCCGAGCCCCTCGCGTAGCTCGTTTCGGAAACGAGCTGAGCCGAGCCTACTGTTCACCCGAGCCAGATCGAGCTTGGTTCGAGCCGGCTCGGCTCGGCTCGTTTCCACCCCTACTTATGGCTAATGGCCAAAGTTAGAGTCCGCAAGTATACATCAATAAATGTTTTTTCTGTGAGAAATCATTCTTGTTCTAGTAACAGGCACCTGGCTGAAAATAAGTCAGAAAAAGACTAAAAGCTAGAAACTTGAAACTTAAGCTCAATGAGCATAGCCTTATCGTGGGCACAAAGCGTCGTTCGCTCTAACGGCGAAACCACAACGATGGTTCTATAGAGTATCACCCGATAGTACTACCGGTAAGGCATTGATTTTCCGAGGACATGTTCTAATAAACTCTACGCTTCATGGCCCTGATCAATATGGCTTCAGCTTCTGGTTTCAGCTTATTTTTGCACTATTCATAAATTTCGTCTTTTTCTGAACTTTTGGCTTTTTTTTTAGTTTTTTTACCGGTTCTTTTTTTCCTCGTATTTTTTTACATTATACGTGATGGGCTAATATGTTTTTTCTATTTTTAAATTTTTTTAAATTTAATTATGGTAAATAAGCCTCTGTCAGCTACAGTGTTTTTTTCAGCCAGCTACAGTGTTTTCAGCCATAAGCCATGAGGCTTTCAGCCGAACCGATCACCACCTTAACCATCACACTCTGTCAATCCGCTTGTACCGTGCACAGGATTATGCTATATGTTTACATTATTTTCAGTCTCATCAGTGTGTTAGTATGCAGTACTACGTATCATCTTTTTTTTTAAAGAGAATAGATATCGTCTATGATATTAAGTAAAATCGACTAGAGCACAAAAGGATTACAATATCCAATGTAGCCAGCCATTCTCGTGCCCATTCAATTGAAGCGCACGTTGCGGTTGGATGGTTTGGGCACAAGGAATTGGGCGCTGAATAATGCAACGACGACAGCTCGGGGGCCCCTGACATTTGAATGTTTTGGACCAAGGCGCCCTATGGGCTATGGCTATGGTGACGGAAGGAGGAAAAAAAAGAAGATAATGAAAAAAAAAACAGCTATGGAGAGCTGGAGAATCACAGCGGAAAAAGGTGGCCGTTTATTCAAAGAAGATGGCTTGTTCGTATTGATTTCTGTTTCTGATTTCTGTTTAGAGAAGTCAAAAGTTAATATGGACATCTGACTTTTTAAAACGGTTTCTTCACTCTTCTCGCTCCAAGGATAAGTCAAGGGATTACGGATGCATCACATACCATATTCCTCTCGTTCTTATCTTGCGCGTGTATCTCTTTCTCACTTTTTTCATCACTCGCATTTTTTTTTCTAAAAGGCACTTCTTTGCACCGCTACTATTTATTTTCAGCTAAAAAACTATCAGCCATAGCCAACATGAATACCGTGTGTATGAATTGGTACTTGGCATGCCAGAATTAGCTCTCCACCTCGTATTGTACGTAGGTAGCTTTACAAAGATGATTAGCCAATTCAGTGCACGTTCTTTTAGACTGTGACTTATGGTCTTTGTTATGGTTTTTAGCTGTTTGTGAAAGAATATGATCTCAACTTTTGGATTTCTCCTAAGTTTGGTACGCCAGAGCCAGTTTGGCACTGTGGTGCTGCGTTGTGCTGCAGCTGCCACAGCTACAGTGCCGAACTAAGGCCTCCTTCGGAGCGGGAGTTTTACTGTGGGAATTGAGCTTTTTTTTAGTTTTGTGAAATTTACGTGTTTTAAACGGGTCTAAACTTAACTAGCTTGCCTTGTTTAAAAAAAACTTGCTTTGCCTTGTTCATTGATCTTAAGAAAAGGTCATGTTCAAGTAAAAATCAGTAACACAAAACATAAATAAACAACAATATCGTTTAGCAATGCAAATTAGTTACTTTTTTCCAAGATGATATCCTCACGCAAACCATTCCATAACATAATAAAAAGTGAATAAAAAGGAAAATGTTAATAGGTTCGGTTGAGCTGAAAAGCTATGGCTTATGGCTGAAATTGTACTGTAGCGGCTAAAATTTTACTATAACTGAAGGTGGCTTATTTACCGTAATTAAATTTAAAAAATTAAAAATATAAAAAAATATGTTAGCTCATTACGGACAACACGAACGAATACGGGGAAAAAGAACCGGCAAAAAAGCTTAAAAAACCAAAAATTCATAAAAAGACAAAATTTATAAATAGTGAAAAATAAGTCAGAAGTTAGAAGTTGAATATAAAATGAGCGGGGCCTAGCCTAATACAGAATCAGGTTTGAACAAAATGGATGTGACGTGTGAGCCCCTAAGAATAGCTTGTGCTTTCGGCTATCCATCTAGGGGTGAGGGTGTGTTTGGTTGAGCTGTGGCTTCTGAAAAAGCTGCTGTGAGCGGTGGGCTGTGGAAAAGCTGCTGTAGGTTGTGGGCTGTGAAAAAGTTGTAAGCTGTTTGGTTCAAACAAGTATAAAACTTACCTCCTATCTCTATTTTCCTTGAAACAACTGTGAAACAGCTCTCTATTTTCACTATTTCAAAAAACAAAAAGCCAAAAGCCAAAAGCCAAAAGCAGGGTCCAATGTGCTTTCAAAACTGTACTATCCAAAAGTAGCTGCTTCTGAAAAAACAGCTTCTAGTTTCCACCCCTTTGGTTGGCTTTTGGCTTTTTGGAAGTAAAAGCAGCTCCCAAAAGCTCAACCAAAGGCACCCTAAGTATGGCTTTATCAGTAGCTTTCCGACGTTTAGCTTTCCTCCTCCTTACTTTTAAACTTTGATTTTTTTGGGCTTTTAGCCTTTTTTTTGTTTTTTGTTTTTATTCTTTTGCATTGTCCCAAAAGATTTAATAGTGTTTTTCAATTTTTCTAAATTTTTTACTATTTTTTTATTTTTTTACTTATAAAAAACTAACTGCTGCTATAGTAAAAAGTCTACGCAAAAAAGACAAAAGATAGAGCTCAGCCCTTTAGAGCAGGTCTAGGGTTTTGGTTCCAGCTTTTCTAAAAATCAAAATAAATAGAGTTTTCTTTTCAAACTGCTTTTCGAGCCTAAAATTATATATGTCATCCTTGTCTTCACCATACGCCGTCATCTCAAAAAAATACAGCAAAAAAAACAACAACGACTAAGTCCAAAGAACATGGCAAGTTCGGTGCTACATCTTGTGGATCATCCTCTTGTTAATGAATTTCGTACTTCGGACTTTGAAACCATTCCTTATAGATGCTACTGTTGTAGTCGTAGTAGGCACAAGGGACGGTATGACTAGCGATGGTAACATAGGAATAGATTCGTATCCTACCCTTGCATATTGTGCTATTACTTCTTAGCTAGACGTCGGACGTCCGGTTGGATGTACAAATGGGGCATTTCAGAAATTCGGGTACAGAACTACAGCCGGCGCAGGACCAGATAACGGTCATACAGTACATTACAGCTTCAAATAAAGCTAAACTAATCCAAGATTTCCAGGTACTAGAGTCAGGACAGCTGCTTATCCTACTTCAGTAATTCAAGTGGATGTACAACACACACACAAGCTAATCCCAGAAACTTACATGCATTACATAATTGGGACGATCCACGGACTGATTTATCGAGGGAATTTTGAGCAAGATCATCAACTGTAGTTTAAAACCTCTGTTTTTGATAATTTGATTGCATGGTGTGCACCTTGCTTATATCCAACAAGAAAAGTTTATGCTATTGGTCATGCACCTTGCTTATAAAGCACCAACAAAATCAGCTGCCGTGTTTTTGTCTACAATGTGCTTTCGTCTACAACGTAACAGAACATGTTTGTAAATAGTTATCTGTAAGTTCTGGACCATGATGTTCTGCCCATGTTTCTTTTATAGAGTATGCTTAGTTATCTCCAACATCCAAAATACCACTACATTTCCTTTAGGAAAGCAACCTACACATTTCAGTGCATAATAACTAGTGCTATAACGAAAGGTTAGATCTGGATCTGCAAAAACATCATCGCCACCACACGGAATTAGCAATCAGTATAATCATACAGAAATATAATCAACCAGGAATCCAAAAATATCAAAACGCATTATGCAAAAAAGAAAACATTCGGTTTAGCATTGGGCATGTGCCGACCTTTTGAGAAAATATCCAAAAATTAAATGAACCATTGTTGCAACAAATGTCAAAAACATATGTTCATGTAATACACATCTGCAAAAATCAGTTCTCCCGGAGCACCATTTTAATGAAGAATCGATTCACAACATTACATCACGAAATACTGCCATACAAACTGACATCCTGCCTGAAATGAAGGGCCTAGTTACAACTTACAAACAAGGCCTAGTTACAACTTACAAACAACACATCACTCAGAAAGATATGCTTCCAATTAGCGTGGAAACATACATATGTATAAAGTATGATGTTATTTCTCTAAACAGGACAAAATTAGCCTTTACTGCAGCATTCCTCTAATGTCATGCTGGGATCTAACAATAACTATGGGTCTAGTACAGTGGTAGCAAATGAGAATTGTATTACCATACATCCTAAAATAAAATGAGCAAAACAGATTTAAAGTTTCACATCTGCTACCTTTAAGCTAACTACAACATGCTTCAGTTCAAACCAGATACTTAAAAACCGTATCTATGTTAGTTATTGCAATTACAATACACAGCCATTCCGATGTTGGATGGAAGTCATATTAGGATATTGATGCATCAATTTACTTATATTCTGATTCTTCAATTGATGCTCGCCAGGTATTTTGTTGGGCTTGATTGTTTCTCAGCAGAAATGTAATTAACTCGTGCAAGCACCTAGAGCCCGATCAAACGTGCAGACAATGACCACCAGCATCACATCACCAAGCAATAGGGCATACAGCAAAAGGGGCATATTGAAATTTGCTATCCAATTACTATCGGCAAAGACATAATGCTTTCACTGAAAATAAAATTTGCTTCTATAAATAAGCTACTAATGAAAACATTGTACAATAGTAAGATAAGAACATACAAGTGGGATAGGCCTGCCGTGTATGTTTATCTACCTTGTTTTCTTTCACCAGTATAGGCCTTGTTCTCTTTCACCAGTATAGGAGAGGGGGGGGGGGGGGGGGGGGGCTCAAACTTGCTTAAATTGGTCACCCAATAAATGACTTGAAAAAAGAGACTCAAATACAAAATCTTCATCAAAATGAACTGATCATATCAGCACACACAATTAGCTAGAACACAAAGTTCGACTATTCTTGCCATGACACCAAAATTGCACAACATCACTGCTAAAGTGTACAGCACAATCATATGACAGCCAAATGAAAAACCCAAACTTCCATGATGAATATTGCTAATTTTTGTGCATGTATAGTCTTTATTCAGGACTAATAGCTCCGATAATGCCAGCATCTTTTGACAAGCTACAACATTTTATGCATTAATGTTCACAACTCAATCTCAGTATAGCAGGTTGAATTCAGACATTAAAGTAAAGCGATAGTAGAAATTGCATTAAGGTTGGTTAAGAAAAGGCATACAGAATAAAAATGGCTTGAGGATCACAAGGAAACATAATGTCATTCTCTCACAGCTTATAAGTTACAACAGCTTCTAAGAAGGTGAAATGGCTGAAGCTACATGAACTAGTAATCATTAACGTCAATTAAAAATAATACCAACAGCAGGAGGCTATATAAACAACAATGCTGGAATCACATAATATTATGCTGCTGAAACGATAAACTAAACAACAATACCCGTAGCGATGTACATAGACATAAATTATAATAGACCAGCTAAAGCAAGGCCCAAGCTTAGTGAGGCACCACAAAAGCATAGCATAATAACCTAGTTTCTATACAAATGCGGCAAAGGAGGGAAGCACATCACCAAAACCACCAATATCTCACTTAGTTCCCAGCCGCTGCAGCATCCTCAATGAGCAACCTGAGCCTCCGGCTCAGCACATCAAGCTCATCGATTCTCTGGACCCTCCACCGGTTTGCAAGCTCGCTGTGCTCAGTGCTCCCATTGGCCTTGGCCTCCTTCACACACTCCTCAAATAAATCCAGCACGGCATTTGCCATGTGATGCTCATTGCTACATGGCACCACCACCTTGCAGTTTCCATTCTCATTGCCAACTCCATTATCCCCAATGTTGGGGGGAGAAGCTACAGTCTCAGGCTGCTCCTTCGTGATCCCATCAAGGATGCCGTCGGCTACAAGGGTGGCACCTTCGATATCATAACGGGGTGCGCTTTCCTGCTCAAGATACATCATATCCTCGCTGTTCCCATCCGGAAACGCGCCCGGAGTCCCTGAACTAATCCCATTGTAGTCATGGGAGTTGCTATCCCCCGAGAGGACTGGGAGAGCGAGCGGGGCGGCAGCGCCACCCCTGGGGTTGGCGCGGCGGCGCTTGTTCCCGGACGTGCCGGCGTTGGCCGCGAAGGGCGATGTGGCGGCGTTGGCGGGGTCCCAGAGTCTGGAACAGAGGTGTAGCACGTCGCGGTCGTGCGGGGCGAGGCGGGCGGGGTCGAGCCCCCTGGCGACGCGAGCGGAGACGTTGCGGAACTTGTTCTTGAGGCGGCGGAGCTTCTCGGAGAGCTGGGAGCGGGTGTAGGGCTGGGGCATGGACTCGGAGAAGCGGTCGTAGAAGACGTTGAGATCGCGCGGGAAGACGAGGCCCTGCGCGCCGCAGCCGAGGAGGCCCTGCAGGAAGCGGAGCTCGTCGGACTCGGACCAGATGCGCTGGAACTTGAACGGCGGCTGGTGCTGCTGCTCCTTGAGGGGGTCGGAGGAGGCAGGGGAGGAGGAGGGCGAGGACGGCCGCGGCGGGGAGCGGCGCTTGACGGGGAGCTTGCGCGCCGCGGAGGGCCGGGTCGGGTTCGCGATTGGTGCGGTCGGGGTCGGCATCTGGTTAGGGTTGGACGGGGCGGGGAGTACTGGGAGTGGTAGGGTTTGGTCCGAGGCCATGGCGCGCACGGATCGAGCGAGGCCTGCCTGCGAGCGAGGCGTGGGATTGGGTCGCGGCGCGGCCGGACGGGCGGGCGGGGGGGTTGGGGGGGGGGGGGGGAGGTGGTGGGATGGAGACGGCTAGCCCTAGACGCCTAGACAGGACGGGTGTGGAGATCGATTGGATTGGGTTGGGTCGGCCGGAATTCGTGGGTTCTGTGGGCTTGAGCCGCTGCGCGGTGGGGTAGGGTTTGCGCTTGCTTGCAGCTGCACGCGCTGGGAGGAGGGCCCACTTGCCCCACATGCGCATTCAACCCGTTCGTGCCTCTGTGCCATAGTTACGGAAACCGGAGCGGCCGTGGACCCGCTCAGCCTCCTGGTTCATCGGTTCACCAGGTTCACCGGTGAATAGACGTGAGACCGTCGGTCCTGCATGCTATTAATTTCTTATTAGTTTTCTACAACCACATCGACAAACTTGCTCAGTTGGTCAGCATAGATGAGCGGTTCATCAGTTTAACCGGCAGTTAGACGTCAGACCGTTGGTCCTATGTGCTATTAGTTTCTTGTTAGTTTTCTACAATCATATCAATAAACTTGCTCAGTTGGTCAGCAGGATGATCCTAAAGCCCTCTATCCGCACGTCCTGAGTTCCACCGATTCCTTGATCTCTGGTTCGCTTAGTTGTACAATTGATCCAATAGCAAAACTAGATCGGATTAGACTTTGGTTCTATTTTTTGGTCAAACCGTTGGTTCGATTCGATTTTAATAATTATGCTTCGTGGTCATCCGGTTTTAATAACTATATGCTATGTGTCCGTAGTGTTGTCTACTTTAGGTGTGGTGGGCTTTTTTTATAGGGTATAAGGTAAACACACATATAACTCACATCCCATACGCATCACTACATGTACACACACGTGTGCGTATCCCCTAACACATGCTTAAAAATTTTGTGAAGACACCTAGACTTTACGAAGCGCGGGCACGTACCTTTTCATTAAATGTGCACGCGTGTGTACCCTATCCTAATAAATCAAGCGAGGCGTGCGGGACTGATCCACATGCTGCGACGGTGGTTCATCTGAATTTTCTCTGGCAACGATTTGTTTCTTTGGCTAGTTGGAGTGATGGGGCCATGAAGTCATGCCCAAATAGGCGGTATGGCACATGCCCAATTTGGCATGGGCCCGTTAGGTACAGCCCGTTTAGCCCGTCAGTCTGAATGGGTCATGTCGTGCTGGCTTGCGGGCTGAGGCGGTGGCCTAGAGGGGGTTCGTGATGTGCTAGGTCGGCACACGTTCATTTAGCTCGATGGGCCAGTAGGCACAACTAGCCCGTTCAGTCCGACTGGCCTTGTTTGGCCCAAAAAATTTCAAAAAAAATGTGATAGTTCAAAAAATATGTAGAATTAGAAAAGGACACAATGAATTATAAAAATGATAGAAAAAGACATAATAAATTACAAAAATTATAGAAAAGGCCCAATAAATTGTAGAAATATAATAATAAGCTTTATTAATGTTAAAATGTCTACCTCGTTAAAAACTTTCCTAAGTAAAAAACTCAAGTTGAGAAAGCCTTGATAAAGAAAAAAGAGTACCGCATGTAGCTCAGCATTACAAGGTAAAAATAGAAAAAGTACTATATATATGTGTGTGTGTGTATATATATATATATATGTATATATATATATTATATATATATGGATGTTCTAAAAATCATCGGTGTCGTTGGCGTCTTAGCTGCCTTCGCCGCCATCTAGATAGATATTGTTGAACACGTGTTCTAACTCTGTATCCAACACGTAGTATTGAGCTCGTGTATCAGCTTATTCCTAGTCTTTCATTGTAAAAAGTACTTCCATTTATCTCACTCGTGAGTCTTATTTTCTCTTCTCTAATATTTATTCTAGAAAGACTAAAAGCAGACTCGAAAGAAACTGTCGAGATAGGAACGGTTAACATATCCCGCGCTAATATGGATAGCATTGGATATGTTAGCTTGTGCTCACGCCACCAATCCAAAATGTTGAAGTTATCTATATGGTGAGACATGGGATCGCTGTCTAGAAAGATTGATAGTTCTCCACAGGGCCTGGTATAAATTGCTACAACACTTGACGATTTAGAGTTTGATCTTTTTGTAGGATTCTGGTGCACCAAAGATTTTACCCCACATATTTGTCTTCTTACATGTGGTGTGTGCTGGTGGAGATCGTTGCAAGCAAACTCCCTAAAAATTATGCTCGTACTTCTGATAAATTTCAAACAATTGTGAACAAACAACTGTAAAATAGTCAACATAATCTATCCCTATAGCTGCACCTATAATTGAAAGAATATTAGTGAATATTGTAATTGTAGCTCTTGGATCTAGAATAAATACAATTACATATAAGTACGGAATCTCATTATAATATTTTAAATATTTAGTTTTCATAGTATACACAACCTCTCATAACACCGAGTTATTTTAATTAGCCTTTAAGTGAATGGTAATCACAACAATATGATTCACAATTACAGGAGATGTTGGATAGTACACTCTGAATAAATCAACAATGAATTCATAAAAGAGTTTGAAAAATACTAGTAACTTCTCAGCAACACACTTTAGTTGATTTCATGATGAATGTGTAGTTCAACTCGAGAGTAATGGGCTCTTCAGCACATGATGTAGCAATGCGAATTCCTTCCAAGACTTGACACATGGATGATGGCCCTGGCGCACTCCATGATAAACCCTTATTCCATTCCATTATTAGCATTGTAGCGCCAAAGCCTTTATTCAACCAAGGCTTTGATCTCAAGCATGGATTATGATCAGACGGTCCATGAGAAATTGAGCACTTTGCAATCCTTCACAAGAATTTGTTATGTACGCAGAGCTGATCGGATGAGCCGCTCGGCACAGCACAACACAGCCTAGATAGGGTACACCCTGAGTAGGTTCAATATGGTTTACCTGAATAAGTTACCGTGCCGTATCGTGCCGGCCCACATGCTTGCTCTCCGAGGCTCTGATCCAGGCACGGTACAGAGAGGGGTAGCCAAATGGACTTATCGATGGTTTGCTAATTTTATTGTGAGTCGTAAGTGATTTTTCTGTCAGTCACAAGTAATTTTACTATTAACCGTAAGGAATTTTACTATACTACCATACGAGAGTTACTTTGTGTACCGTTCGGGCTAACCCACCATTTACTATTTATGCTGTGCCATGTCTGAGCCAAGCCAACAATATTATGCCTCGGACCAGCACGGTTGACCCTGTCCATTTAGCCAGGTATAATCAACTAATCATACGATGCCCAATTGCTCATAGCTACATCTGTCCAATAACGTTGCCTGGAGTCTAAGGCAACATTCTTTTCAGCATATAATTTATAATTTTTTCAAATAAATAAATAGAATAGCTTTTTGTCGCTATTTTAAAATAATTTATTGAGATAACATTTTATAAACGACTTATTAGTATGCAATTGATTCATACAAATGCTTGTATTAAGGAAAAAAATCATCGGCACCAGCCGAGAAGAAAAAACCTAAAATACTCTTAAGCCCTTAAACCCTACTCTATCCATTCCCCTCTCCGCTCCCACCCAGCAAGCCCCGCCTCCATGCTCACCTGATTCCCCAATACTATCGTACCCATCCGCCATGGCCTCGTCCTGCTCCAAGCTACTAGCCCTCACCCTGAGCTCCTCCTTCCTGCGCTCCTACCGTCTCGCCTCCACCTCCTCCCTACCGCCAGGCCCCTCCCGCCGCCTCCCCGGGCCATTCCTCTCCCTCCGCTTCTGCTCCGCCGCCGCCGCCCCCTCAGCGGTCGATGTCCCCGACTCTGCCGTCGCCTCCGCCTCCGCAGGCCACCCGTGGCCTGAGTGGGGCGAATTCCTCGAGAAGCTGCGGGCCAAGGGGTACTTTGAGCGGGCCGCCCCCGCCCCCGGTCGGGATGCTGCCGAGGGCGCCGTCGGAGATGGGGAGGCGGCGGTGGAGGTGGACGCCGTGTCCTCGGCCGACCTTTATCCCTTCAGGGATCTGAACAGGGTGAAGAACGCGTGCCTCAAGTTCGCGCGCGAGCGCTTCGATCTCCTCAGGTTGGGAACCGTGAGATGGATGCCTTGTATTTCTGTCGTGCTTTGCTTTTGTGCATGAATTGGACTTTATTTTGTCACATACTTTGCGTAGTCAGCGATGTTTCCCGTTAATGAGAATTTAGAATGCATAGCTCTTCGAATCGTTGGAGGCTATGCGAATGATCATGTCGGTGGCTGAGTGAGAACGCAGCAAGAATTGCTAATTTGGGCTTTGGTCTGCTCCTGAAACAGGCTTCCAATAACAATAACCAATAGTTCTTCCTAATGTTCTGGGAGGCCCATTTGCATGCCATGCAGTGTTAGATTTGTCTGCTTTCTGCATTTTAGTTAGTAAGCCAAAGAATTTCTGCTGCATTTCTGCCCTAGCGTGTTTGATGATCACGTCTTGGAGCATAAACTCCCTTCACAATGGCTGCTATTTGATTAACATAAGTTTAAAATTTTATCTAGAGAAGCCATATATAAATTAACGTTAGGACTCAGGATCATGGTTATCGGCGATGATTATGATCAGTAACCGATTCTTTGGACTGTTTGTGCCTACTACTTTTGCAAGTATGATATATTTGTTGCTTGATTGGAATTTAATTTGACTGGATTATTGTCGCAGCTCCCTTCCAAAGCATGATATTCAAGCTATTGTTGAGTGCGGCTGTCCTAATGTTTTCCGAAAGGCTGTCAATTCTGCAAAAAGGCTGAGAGAATTTGTGCAGGTTGACGAAGGAGATGTAAGTTAAACTGTTCTTTTTTTAACATGCTTTTCTCCCTTTAGCGGACTTGATTTTCTTTACATATAAGTATATAACATGTTGCTTTCTTTACTCAAAATTTACCTTCACCTCACAAGAACACTCTCAATATTTTGTGCTTTAATACAGGCATGCAGTGCTTGCAAATTACGTTTATCCTGTGATAAAGCTTATGTCATTCCAAAGGCTGAGGAAGGAGCTCGTACCGTTGATGTGGTGCGCATACTGCTAAGTTATGCGATAGATCCAACCAGCCTTTCAGGAGAAAATTCTGTTGATGGGGGTGTGCAAGAATCTTCAAGAAAGCTGCTTTCAGAGCTTACTATGCTTAGTGACACAACAATTGATCCATCTCTTCCTAAACCTGTATTTCAAACTCCTAGCAAGCAGGAGTCATTGACCAAACTTTCTGACAAGGGCACACAATCAGTTGTGAAATCTCGGGTCTCAGCTGGAAAAGGTGGAGAAACAACTGTGACTGAAATGAAGAAGGGCGATTGGCTGTGCCGCAAGTAAGTTCTTTATGCTATATTAACTGGGTGTTATGCTTCCCTGCCTTTTGTTTGTTGTGAACCTTGCAATTTGTTTTCTTTACATTGCACTAAGATTACAAAGTTAGATATCTTGGTTCTTATGAGTTATGACACACATGTGATGCATAGACTGAGCATTAGTTGTGTGTTGTTCGTTGTTTTTTTTACAATGATTTTCTCATCTAGTGTATAAAACTAGGGACTAATACCATTATTATCACCTGTTATTTGACTTATTTCTGCTTGGATTTAACTCGTTCTGTTGAGTGGTGGGTGTTTACACTTTTTGTGCTTGCCAGTTGCCATAGTTAAGAGAACATGGCAATTTTACTTCCTATCATATTACAGAAGGCCACATATATGGTTATTATTTTTATGGTGCTTACTTATTTTCATTTGAATGCTGTTAACTAATTCATTAAAGAAGTTCATTTATGGCTGTGTTTTGTATGCTTGTTTACTGCTTACTGTATTGTAGAATATTGCTAACCATCAGACAATGTTGTGCTTTTTCCATGATAATGACTACGGCTTTTAATATGATTCAAAATAGCTTTTATTATTCTATATGATGGCCAAGTTTTTCTTTTAGATTTTGCTCCTAAGTTAAGCATTCTGAATTTCTGGTTGAAGTTGTCTGTTCTTTTTTATACCAATATTTTTTACTTTCTGTGTTTGATTTTGCACAAGCACAGTGTGTGCTTATATACTTAACCCAATGGGCCTTAACAATGTGATTAAGCTGTCACTGTGTTCTCTTGATTAAATATGAATAATCTCGATTCTGGAGCATTCTGATGTAGCATGAGACATTCTACTGTACTTGAATTGTTTCCTTATCTTCAAAGTCTATTTGCATGTGCAAGGACTGCCTATCTATGGAAATTTGAACCAAATTCAGATGTATCAATTACGTAATGAAGGCAAGTTTGAAGTACCTGTTTGAAAACCATATCTAATGTTTTGATAGGATATCCTACTTCCTAGTATATGCACAGATGATCTGATAAAAGATTAGAAGGTGACTCCCAGAAGCAAAAATAAACTTTTAAAATCAGCTTAGAAGCCTCATGCCTGATGCCGCAGTTAAAGTTGTTTGAATCCTCATAACCTAGGTTCTACAGTTTCTTGATGAGTACATCCAAATAGGCTGGGCTGTTAGGCTTGTAATAATTTTTTGGATAGGTTGTATAGTGTAAAATGCTTCTATGCTTCAATAAAAAGAAATTTGCAAAGGTTCTAAAGCAAATGTTGAGTTAAATGGTTCATCTGTGACAGCACTTTAGTATTGGCAGGCTACGTTACACGGATACTTCTGAAAATTGGCGTATCGGTATTGGATACAGCCGGATACGTATCTTGCCCGTATCGGTGATTTTCTTATTTTTCAAAAAAAGAAAATAATTCCCGATACTTGGCGGATACTTCCCCGATACCTCTCAACTCGATAAGGTGAGCAGCGGCAGTCCCTTAGGCTGCAAGCAGGAGGCTTGAAGCAGAGCAATGAGCACTAGCGACAACACAACACTGCAACAGTGCAGAGGAGAGAGAGCAGGGGAGAGGAACGGCGACGTAGCTCCCTCTACAGGTTTAGGTTGTCGACGGCGTGGAGGCGGAAAAGGCGGCAACGAAGCGTATGAGGCCGGCGGCGAGGTGGGTTCGGCCAGTGGCGAAGGGGCGAGGTGCATCGCACCGCTGCACTTGGCCGCCACCGCGTTTGGCCTCGTGAGCGAGGGGAGAGGACATGATAGGTGGTAGGGTTAGGGTTTGCTTCAGGGTAGCATCCCTTCTATTATAAATGGTACAACCCATCTGGCCCATACGGCTCAAACAAGTCCTTTGCAAATGAATTAGGACAAGCCCATCTTCATCTTCTCCCTCCTCTACTACCGATATCAGCAGCACCGCCTCCTCTACTTCCCAGCCGGTGCCGCCACCTCCTTTGCTTCATAGCAACCGCCGTTGCCGCCTGCTCTGCTTCACAGCAACCGTTGCCACCGCCTGCTCTGCTTCACAGCTGATGCCTCTGCAGCCTCCTCTGCCACTCCCTCGTCCTTCTCCGCCTCCATCTTCCCTTCCTCCCTCCTTTGTTTGCTCGACCTCAGAAATCAGCCGCCCAACACACCCAAATCGGCCTAAACCAGATTTTTTAACACTGATTTGGAGAGGGGCGATGGTGGAGGAAGAGAGTCCGAGTTTCCAAATGTCGCCACTTGGTGGGCATCGTTGGCTCGTCGCCACCTCCTTCCGGTTTTCTCTCGTCTCCCCTTTTTCACTCTCTTTTTTATTTCTTCTCTGTGCTTGTTGAGGTAGAGAAGAGAGAGAGATGAGATTAGTGTGGTGTGGTGGCTGCAGATGGGAGTAGAGAGAGATTGATGTGGATAACCCTAAGTTGCCGGCTGTGGTGGGTTGGTATATTAGTGCATTGTTTTGCACAAGTGGGTTGGTGGGTTACTCTTTGTTGGCGGGCTGGTTGGTTATGATGTGATGATGATCTGGTTGGGCTGCCCAATTCTTTATAAGAATCAGTCAATTCTGTATTTTTAATTTTTTTATCATATATACACATACGTATCGTCGTATCGGTGTTTTTGGAGAAACGACGTATCGCGTATCCGTATCGGTGTATCCGGGCAACCTAGTTGGCAGGAGCTTCAGAAGTTATGCAATTTTCTTTTGGTGGATCATAGAAGCACACTTTGGATGGAATGTGGGTTATCATGTTATAGTCGGTTTTGATTTGACAACAGATAACTTATTATTTGTTAAGCGGTGGTACCAAAGGTTACATTAATCTGTGGCCTCTTCTCTTGTTCATTTCTCAGTTTTCCTTTTCTTTTCATGGTCATGTGGGAGGATGATGGACTGTTGGTGGCTGTCTGGCTGATTATGTCTTGTTAATGGACTCCTGAAATTCTCCTCATTTTGGCAGTTGCAACTTCTTAAATTTTGCTCGAAATCGGCGCTGCCTTGAATGCAAAGCAGATGGACCAAAGAAGATAGAAGCAGCCACCACCGAAATGAAAATGGGAGATTGGATCTGTCCACAGTAATTATCTAATCGTATATTCATGTTCTTCTATTGCTCAACATTCTTGTATTTGCCATAGTTACTTATTTGTGTTTTAGGTGTCACTTTATGAACTTTGCACGGAATAAGATGTGTTTTAAATGTGAAGAATCTCGGCCCAAGAGGCAGCTCAACCCTGGAGAGTGGGAATGCCCCTCGTATGTGACTACCTCATTGTTGTGGCTATTCTCTACTTTTAACATACTAATCAAGCATTATCTCCCTTTATAGATGTGAATTTGTGAACTTTCGACGCAACAAGGTCTGCTTGAAGTGCAATCACGACCGCCCTGAAGATGATACCCAGGATAATCAGCTCGGACATGGTGCACGGAGAAACACGAAACGGGCTGACAATAGAAGTTTTGACTTTGCTGGTCGGGAGGACGACGACGACGACGACGTCTTGCCCTACGAAGGAGAGCGCAAGCATGTAGTGAGCAGAAGGGCGGCACCGGCCCAGAGGAGATTCACTGCCGCTAGAAGCCAGTGAGAATATCTAGTACTATCTATATAACATTGATATTATGCATGTAGCATTATATTGTATTGCGTACATTTTAGTAGAGCACTTGGCTCACGAAAATAATCGCTCTCTCTTAATCTTTACTATTATAAAAGTGTGAGTTGATAGTTGGTATATTCTCTCTTTTCAGCCATCCGATTTAATTTGGATCATTCGTCTCTCTCCTCCTCTCTCTCTCTCTCAGGATACAATCGTCAAGCCCCTCCACTTTTTCCATCTCGTGTATTCTGGTCACCTTTCTTTCTCTATTGTTTGCTTTTTAATGTTTGATGTGTGAAGTTGATCAGGCAGTAAGTTTCATCTCATTATTTTTATGACTCTGTTGCAACGTACAGATCTTTTAACTAGTTTATAAACAATTTTCACAGCGACATTTGCTCCGCTGATGTAGATGTATAAACACATCAGCTGTGTACCTTAGGGGCGTAGCCTACGAGACAAGCGACATCATTACAACTGCTTTTTGACAAGGTTTTCTTTGTCACAGTTTGTGTACAAAGAGGAATACAACGATAACCGTCGTATGACATTTGACAAATCCACTCTGAATTTTCTTACCTTTTCTCTGTTGAACTAGAGGTTTAGGATTATATCAACGCAAATGCATAAACATGAGAAATTTAACGAATTTTACATCGACGGCTATGCTCAAACTAGCACGTTCCTTCAGAGGTAACAACGAAGAATAAAAACATGGCTCCTACAGATGACAACGAAATTTACGACTGTATTTAACTCTGATGTTGTAAAATCTAAACCGGACTTCTTATCTACAGTAACAAATTTTTAAACGATATATTTTTTAAGACAGACTATAAATTGATTGTAATAAAAATTATACCGATTTTATCTATATTAGCTAAAATTGCATGAGAATGTCTCTTTTCATATTCTCTCATAAATAACCAGAATTTAAAATTTTAAATCAAAAACCATAAAACACAGCTCAAAAGAAAAGAAGCCAAACATAACAATCCGTCTACAGAGAAAGCATGAAGACACTAGTTGCTGGAACGGGAACATTAATTCCTACGTCAGCCAGGTGGTCATCTCATCCTTCCACTGGAATTCTCCATCCAGTCTTATTCCGGCATCGAGACACGCACAGACACCGCCACACACACGCGCACTCATCCTTTGCTTGTTAGACACCAAACGACGGATACCACTACATCTAAATGGCTCAAGTCACAAAGCCCTATCAACAACATCACAACAAGAAACACAGGAGCGTCCCCCGTTACCCGAGTCTCCAACCCACGCATCACTTGAACCTCAGATCACCTCCCTGATGACCAGGTTGATGCCGAATGACGCCGTGCAGATGATCAGCCCAAGCACCGCCAAGAAGTTGAAGCCCCTGCAGCATTCACCGAAAGCAAATCGACCAAATTTAGAACCACTTTGATCAAAAGACTTATGCTTCTGAGAAAAGAGGAAACGAGCAAGTAGCAACACAGAAGCGTCCGCCGCTAGCACCAGTCGGTTTCAGAGCTTACAGGCAGTCAATTATAAACCGAAGTGGTTGATATAGGGCAAATGGTTGGGTAGGATTACATTTGCCATGAGGAATCCACATCAAATTAGCAATGACCTATGCAATGTGAACGAACCTCACCTACCGACCAAGGTCTTCGCCTGTAGTAATTGCCTATATGAACACTGGAAATTTGGACAGGGTTGTGCAGACAACCAGCTGGGGTCTCAGCTGCTGGGGCCTTAGCTACAAATGGGTTGCAGTGGTAAAGATGAAGAATTGAGAACAAGGGCACATCTTAACATCTTAAATAATAGAATACTATATGAACAAGAAGTTCAACAAACACTTGCGTTGTCAGTGAGCATTTCAACAAACACTTGAAAGCTACTTCACGTTGTCACTGAGCACCAATAAACGCAGCTTTGACATTTTTAGTGGAGTATACAGTACCATATCGAGCATTGACTACCTGCTTACATTTGAAAGCTACTAGTATTGAGTATTCAGGTATGAAGTTCATATTAATTTGTTAGGTGTTTGGTTAAGTACACCCTATCCATAAAATCAAATGGCTTAGGAGCATACAGTTTCTAGACACATTCATATATTCCTCAAGACTGAAAATTTCCTATAAGGCCAAAACATAGAAACCAAGTTAATCTCTACTGCTTGTCTCATACATGATTTTCCTTCACATCCACCAAAATTTCTATGGAATTATCACCATTGACCAGCGTTAGAGCATCTCCAAGAGAGGCTCAATATTTTGTCCTCTAAAATCTCATATTGGGAGTCTTCTAAAAAAATTGTCCTCTAAATCTTTCCCCTCCTTCAGCAGCTCCTCTAAATTTGGATCCCTAAAATTACTATCTAGGCACTGTATATTTGATGGTGATCCACCTCAATTTTAGAGTACCAAAATTATTGGGTGTGTTTTAGAGTATCTGTTGGAACTTGTTTTTAACTTTCATACCCAATATTTTAAGATAGGGGGTGAGAAAAAGCATCTCTTGGAGATGCTCTTAGGCACCTGGCTCTATCCATGTCATCTGCTTATGCACCAGTTGGACGGAATTAAAGATAGGAACAGGGTGCTAATTGCTAAGGAAAACATACCCAATCTTGAGGCGGTTATCCGGGACGCCGGTGGCGTAGCCCTTGAAGTAGAAGAACCTCGCGACCGTGTAGAGCACCCCCAGCGCGGAGGCGATGACCGGGTGCTGCAGGCCGCCGAGCAGCAGCATGACGAAGAACATCGGCATCATCTCAAGCGAGTTCTGGTGCCCCCTCTGCACTCACAACACAAAATCGTCAGAATTTTAACCACCTGCTCCTCCCAATAAACATATACACGCAAACAAAAACAACAGATCAAAAGCACAATCTTGCGGACCTGGACGCAGTTGAAGAGCTTGGCATCCTTGTTCTCGGACTCGACGGCATACAGGTTGGGGTAGAACACCTTGTACCTGAACAGCAGCAGCAGCGAAGAACCGCAAAATTTCCATCAAATTCCCCCAAAACAAGATGGGCAGAGAGGAACTATGCAGACGAACAAGAACGGAATTTCGCGCGACTCACTTCTTGCGGGCCTTGCCGACCTGGAAGCTCATCCAGAAGTTGAGGAACGCGTAGGCGACCAGCACCAGCACCACGTACCCGTACTCCTTCGTCAGCTCGATCAATACGGCCATGGCTACCTCTGCCGCCTCTTAGTTTTCCTCTTTTTTCCTTGGAAACGGAGATTGGAGAGGAGGGGATTATGGCTTGAAGGCCAAACGGAGGATGTCCATCTTATAGGGGACTGGAGGGTCTAGAAGGTTCGAGAATCGCTGGCTGCCCTCCGGCCCAAGAAAGCTTCGGCCGATTCCTTCGGGGGCGAGACGCACCATTGGGCCACTTTACTTCATCACTTCTCTTTTTCCTCTTTTCGTTCATTTCTATGAGAAGGATCGTTTGACTTGGATAAGTTTTGCTCGTAAATTTCGCTGCAAGTCAATTGGAGGCTCGTTAATTCCATACGTCATGCGTGATGCCTGTCTACTGACCCAAGAATTATCGAAGTTTCGAACGGAACCACTATAGTACCTGTCCGCTTAAACGGTTTAAAATGGGCATAAAAATCGACTCTGAAGATCGCCGTCTTGAGTCTATCAATGGTCTCCTAAATTTTATTCTCTTCTGAGACCACGAGCGCGGAGAAGTCGAAATGTTTGGTTGGAGACTGTAGAAAAAGCCGATGTTTCATACGAGTACTGAACTCTGTATGTCAGTGAGACATCACAGGGCATTTTATCAAGTAACAAAGAAAGATGAAACAAATCATCAAATCTCCCTTTTGAGACTTTTCCGGACACAGCTGGTAGAGTTCACAATGGATTTGTCGCGGAAAGTCTTTTAACTTCCGACATTCAGAAAAGGAAGCGAACGGGCCTCTAGCGTAATGGCTAAAGGCTCTAGTAGCACCTCCCAGGTCCTAGGTTCGACTCCCAGTGGGAGCAAATTTCAGGCTGGGGGAAAAAATCCCCTCGCCTGCTACCACACCAAAGCACAGGTCTAAGGCCCGCCTAGATCGTTGGTCGTTCTCACACGGGCGATGATGCTGCTGTGTAAGGGTGAAACAGGGGTTCAGGGGTTTTTCGATCTGCGTGAGAGGATCTTCTTCTTAAACAAAATACCTAGGGGCTATCTTACCTTCCGCAGATCGAGTTTTTGACATTCAGAAAGGGAAAATGAGTTTTAAGAAGAAAAGGAAAAAGTAACTGCAAACTGCTACAACACGATGTCAAAAGTGAGAACGAGGGGAGCATGATGGAAGAAAGATGAGGTTCAAGTTTGGTAAATACTAACTATTCAGCTGTTTAGTCCTTTGGTCTCTTGTTTCCCTGGTCAGAACTGGGACAAATAGAGAGCAGACAAGACAAAGCATACGAACCATAAATCATCGAGTGTAGGCTTGTTACGGCAATAGATGGGCTCGACGGTGTCTTCAAAATTTCTCCTTTAAGTATTTATCAATCATTCATTTCAGCAACTACTAAGCTATAAAGATTAGGATTGAAAGGTAAGACCAAAGTAATTAACTCAAAAATCCAAGAGCAAAAGAATCGAAAACCTCCAAAAATGCAAGGCCAAATAAGATGAGATTTTACACATATATTGCTTTAAGGCCTCAAGAATCTATTCCATCTAAGAATCGTATGAATTCTTGTTAAAGTTCAGACATTTATCATGAATAAGAAATATTGCACTAAAATTGAAAAAAAAACAAAAACACGATATATGACTTGCTTGTGGGTGAAAAATGACCAAGACAACTTTAGATGTATTTCTATATATCACAGCAAGTAAGAACACCTAAATATTTCAGGCAAAAACTCCTGGATCAAGAAATCTCACGTTGAAGCCAAATCCAATCAAAACCAGGCAACTTCAAGAACCTGCAAGATCTGATGCCTAGATGGATAGTGATCGATCTTCATGGGTTATCTCCATCACTTATATGTCCTTGGCGCACAGCAATTTCAAGAAAGAAAAAGGAGATCAAAACTATTAAGATAAAGAGCAAATAAACCAAATTAAGATGACTCCATAAGAGATAAATAAAGTTGATATATTGGTACTTGAGAATGAGGATTTTATAGTCACTCCACCTAGAAGGTAAGAGAGTACACTACAGCATGCAAATCCTAACCCTAGAACACTTGACTATTATATGAATGGTTGGATGGTTAACTAGCAAGTCTCCATCCCAATCTGTTAAATAGATGAGGCTGCTAACCAACATCTAATCCTAACGGATACTATTCACTAGCACATATAGGAGAAACCCGTTAACCTCACACAACATGGATTTTACTCACATAATATACTCACACACGTTTTTCAAAACACATGAACCGAAATCCGCTAAGTCTTTAAACTTTGATTAAACTTGATTTTCTCAGCTTCTCCTTAACCTAAACTGCTTTCTCAAGTGTCATGTTTTTTATCTAAATTAGTTTCTAGTATTTAGTCAACTTACCAAAATACCTTTCCTCGATCTGGTCTTCATCTTCCTTGCAAGCAATCACCATGCTTGTCAAGTATAGATGCACCACTAGCTTGCCACGCATTGGTAAGTCTCTTCTGTTCTAGTTCCACTGGATCACGCCTCACTTAGACCGACCAAGCCACATGGTACAACCTATCGCTTGACCATTCCCTTCAATATTTTCCGCATTTCTTGTGCCATGCTTTAGCTAAGCCATTTCACTCAGCATCGATTCCTCTATGAACGTAGTCCCGATTCTCACCATTGACTATGGTTGATTCTAAGTCTCCTTATACATCCAAAGTACGGTTCACAATTTCACCAAAATTTTGCCGAAATTTCAGAAATTTCGTCCATTTCGTTATCCCCTGAAAGAAGAATGGTTTGGTCAAATTTTGGCCGAATTTATCCCCATTTGAAATTTGTCCAAATTTCATCCAATTTTGGTTAACTTTCATCTAAATCTTGAATTTTTCATCCGAAATTTTGTTCTTTCGTTCATCTCGCTGTCCTCCGAGATTTGTTTTCAAAACGAAACTTTGAACTCTGATCCAAAGACTAAGAAATCAATTTTAGCTTCAAATTCTTCACGACTTGACCCACATTAGCCAAAATATGATTCATGCAACACAGATGAACTAACTTATGTCAAAACAAGCCGAATCATGACCACAATTCTCAAAATCACAAATTCCAGCCGAAACCAAAATATCTGGCCGGTTAGATCGCTACGCAGCCTGTCTGACCGTTAACTACACCCAGTCAGACCACTGGAGCTGGCCAGTCTGACCGGTAGCCAGTCTGATCATCTCTTTTGGCTGGTCTGACCGTCAGGTCTTAAGAAAGTTATGAAAAATGCAATCTTTACAAAATTCAAAATCCAACCCTAATTTAGCGATGATTTATCATAGCAAAAGGTTAAACCTTCTTACATGATCCTTCATCAAGTAATACAGAACTGTAGCCAGCCGATCCGAGTGTGCATAAATTTTCAGGTCTTAATAACCAAGTGACCATCAAGAAGTGCTTTCTGATTAACATGGGGATGCAATCAGACACTGACAATGGTTAAAACGAATCGTCATCAAAGGCAGAGACAGGAACTTCTCTTCAGAACAAATACATCGAGTCAAAGCCAAAATTTCACACCCATACGGAACACAATCTGCTAACCTAAACTGGGAACCAACTCTCTCACACTAACGAAATGTAAAGGAGCAAAATATAAGAAAGACAACGAATCACGCGATCACGCGGCGTTAACCACGAGCTTCATCCCGAGGTTGCAGTGGCCGAAGCGGGTGCAGATGAAGAAGTTGTCCCCCCTGGCGAGCTTGACGCTGTCGTCGCCGGACGTGTAAGTCCTCGACCTCGGCGGCGTGGTGCAGCCATTGTACCCGTCCTCGTCGACGGTCACCACGTTGTGCACCCACGGGATGTACCTGAACACTGCAGCCGTACGCACAAAATGCAAACCATTTCAATGTACAGGTTTGGAACGACGCCTGATGTCTTACCCAAACAAATGCACACAAGAATGCTCAAGATCGCTGCAGCGTTAGCTTTACCGAGGACGTCTCCGGCGTGGAACTGCTTCCCGTTGGGCCAGCTCGCGCTGCTGAAGGACCAGCCGTTGCCGTCCCCGACGTAGTAAGTGGTGGGACTGGCGACAGCGACACCGCAGCCGGCAAGGCAGCAGCACACGACGGCGAATGCGACGGCGACGGCGCCTCGCCCTGCACTGCCTCTTCCCCGAGCCATCTCACTAGCCACTGAAGTAGTTCACTGTACTAGCTAGCGATATTGGAAGTGAAGTAGGTTGCTGCTGGGTAACCGGAAGGGAAGAGATTTCTGCACTTGATTGACACAAACCGACCTGGTGAAATAGACTGGAACAACCGGAAAGGGGAGAGTAGTGTGGCTGGCTGCTGACTGGCTGCCTTGCCGGGGGAGCACAAAGTCTGATACAATTAATCAATATCGCGCAGAGAGGACGAGCAGTGGGGCAGAAGACTGTAAATGTATAGCTTCAATGCAGCACACGACACAAGCCCGTGATCACTCGACCGGCCAGATGGACAAGTGTATCCCACATTCCCACCGCAATGCTAGACAACAAAATCTCGTCACCGTAAACTGTTCATACTAGGCTCACTCTTTTTAAAGATGTCGGTTAGATACCCATGAAGCCTGCTCTTTTTGACTGCAACTTATAATTTTTGACTGAAATTTTTGAATTTTGGTTGTTTACAGTACAGATTATGGAGAGGTCGATATTCACTTGCGATTTTGGCTGGTACAGATGTTGGGCTTTTAACGTGCACTACGTTTAACTTGTAGACCCCGTCTTGAAAAAATACTCCGTTTAAAAGTTAAGTACTGTAGCGGTTGCGAAAAGCCGGCCGGCTTGTGGCCTGCCAAACAGGCCCGAAAATGGCAAATAGGAGTATGTTATGTGAGTCTTGATCTTTGGGCTTAAGAAACATGTCTACTATGTCGGTTAGCAAATACGGGAACATTTTTGCCTAAGAGAGAAAAATACAGAGTAGCTCCTGGAGAACAATTTCCTACCAGTGAAGGGGTGATCAGTTGGGCTTAAAAGCTCATGGCTGAAAACACTGTAGCCGGCTGAAAAAATACTGTAGCTGACAGAGGTTTATTTAGCATAATTAAATTTAAAAATATAAAAAATATGTTAGCCCAATATGTATAATACAAACGAATACGGGAAAAAAAGAAACGGCAAAAAAGCTCAACAAAAAGCCAAAATTTCAAAAAAAAAATGAAATTTATAAATAGTAAAAAATAAGTTAGAAGCTCAAGCCGAACCAATCATTGTTCCAGCAGCCTCGTAGGAGTGTAGGAGTACATCCTAGAATTCAATTCTCTGTCAGGGTTATTAACACAAGCACCTTGTTTTTCAGTGCTCTAGAAGCCGAACCTGTAATGCGGCTGCACATTTGACATCACAAAGTGATGATTTTTACTGGTCATGAATCTGCTCTAATACCCGACGATTGTAGCAACAAGCTTGCAAAGGTACAGTTCTTGATGTAATCAGACGAAAAAAGGAGAATATGCGGGCTGCTCCACCTCGGCGGCATGCTAGATGGTCTTTTGAAAGTCAGGAGCCTTTCCTTCTCCGAGCTTGAGATGATTTTTACTATTTTAGAGTCGTCATGCTCGATCGCAAGAACGACTTGTCCATTCGAGTCAAACCAGTCGAGTACTTTTAGCAGCAAGGCAAGTCATATATATTTTTATCATGTTTAACCTACACTGTTTAATTATTTAATTACCAGTACTTTCATTATTATTATTTTTATATTGTTATTTATTTAAAATAATTATTTAGAATGACAAGGTAATTAGTTATGTTCTACCATTGAATGAGCCATGCTTTACTTGAATGCCATATTCACGTTGACAGTCTTAATAATAATAAATTATTGTATAATTAACCACCAGTAAACTAGACAATAAAATATTTTACACTACTAAGTTGTTTCGGTGTTTTGCCGATAAAATTATAAAATTGTACTAGAGTTAAGGATGACTCGTGAAAAGCCACTAAATGGTTGCAGTCTACGATCTTACCCTAGGGTAGATGTTTTGGTATAAATTGATGGTAGTACTATAACGCATTGGGTTTGTGATCAGCTATCTCATTTGTGTGAAGTGAGGATTACAACTCATACTTCTTACACTGAACCAAACGAGTACTTTGTTGTTGACTTGTTGCTAAAACCGTCAGGTAAACTGAAAGCAGCATGAGCTTTGAAGTTCTATCCTCTGCATAAAGCACCGAAAATTGGAACTACTTGTAGTTTGTAATTTTCCAGCTCCACTTGGATCAACCGCTACTACACCGCACCTCGATCTGCCGAGTGCCAGCCAACCTCAATATGGAAGCGGAGTGGCCACTGCGGCGCGTTTGGAGGCACACCGGAGGATGAAGCAAATAAACGACCTATATATCCATAGTTTCATGCTCTAAATTGAACACGGAAATTGGAACGGGCTGTAGTTTGTAGTGTCTAGCCATATCATCACATGAGCGACACACTGCAACTTGCTGAAAAGGAATGAATCCGCTGCTGCTCCTCGCGATCTGCCAGCCTTCGATAATCTGAGTCAATTTGGCCGCCTGCGAATCTGCGATCATTGCGGTGCATTCGAGCCGTGCCCGTGATGCGGTCACCGGCCGGCGTGCCCTTGAGGTGGATGGCCTCGAGGCCTGAGGCCACCTCAGCCTGGCCGTGCGGTGCGCGCGCGCGTGTGCCGGCTGGCGAGCGACGCACATCACGGCTTAGCCGGGCGGGCGCCCGGGCCGGGCTGCTGTTCCGTGTAACCGTGTTGCCATGCCGCGCGGGCACGCTGGCCGAGTTGGCGATCTCGCGCGTGGTGCTGGTCCGCGCCGCGCGGAACAAAACACGGGCCGGGCCACCTTTTGCGCCGTTGCGCGAGAGAGATGGGCAGTGTAGGCGGCATTGGAGGCTTGAGGTCGTTTTTTAGCCTATAGTTTATAGCTAAAATTATTTAATTATGATCGGTTGTGAGAGAGTATAAAGAGAGAGATATATATATACTTAATCTATCTATATATAAAGATATATATCTATATATGATTTTAGTTAATATAGCTGAAGTCAATACTATATTTACTTAATCTCATCTTGAAAAGACACTCCGTTTGAAAACTAGTTTTATAACATAAATCATAAACCAAGAAGAACAGCCCTCTAATTCTGCTTAGGGTACCCTACGATCACGAGTGTTTGGGCTATGCCTTATGAATTTTTGTTATGATTTATTAATCTAATAAATAGTGATTGCTGAAAAAAAATTGAAACTAAGGTGGTGATCGGTTCGGCTGAAAGCCTTATGGCTGAAAACACTGTAGCTGGCTGAAAAAAGCATTGTAGCTGACAGAGGCTTATTTACCATAATTAAATTTAAAAATTTTAAAAATAGAAAAAACATATTAGCCCATCACGTATAATGTAAACAAATACGAGGAAAAAAAGAACCGGTAAAATAACTCAAAAAAAGTCAAAAGTTCAGAAAAAGACGAAATTTATGAATAGTGCAAAAATAAGCTGAAGCCATATTGATCTGTTGTAATGCCAAAAAGAAGGGGGTCGTACTCCGGCGTCATTGAATTTTGGCTCGAGTACAGAAGGAGCGAAACGAATATACGACGATACGAGCAATGAGTCACCAAGGTACACCCAAATAGGCATGCACGAACTGTCGTATTACACATAAATTCAAACGCATGGTACATATGGTACAACCAGACCAACACAGCTGTGTGGCTTTTATTAGCTACGTTTCTCACATCCACATCAGTACATCACGATGCTCTATTTCTCTATAGTACTGCCAATCTGCTGCCAGACCTAACACGCACGTACGCGAGACAACAGTATTATTGAGCAGGCACCGTTTAATTTACTTACTTCAAGGAAAGTAGGAGGTTAACCCGGCCGGGCGGCCGCTCATCAGACGGCGGTGACGGCGATCTTCATGCCGGCCTGGCAGTGGCCGGGGACGTCGCAGATGAAGTAGTTGGCGCCGCGGGCCAGCGTGACGCGGTCGTTGCCGGACCTGAACACCTTGGCGCCCCTCTGCGTGCTGCACGACTTGTACCCCGCCGCGCCCACCGCCACCACGTTGTGCGCCGACGGGCTGTACTTGAACACTGCACCACAGCAATGCCATAATCCGACACAACAAAAAAGTTACAAAACAATCGGTACATGCATCGAAACTTCGAACTGCGTTACACACTTACGCCACTATTCGCGGAGGACATTTTGCATTTGGAAGATTAGGCACGGTGTGTTTTTTTATCGTGCGTGGTGAGACGTGTCTACGGCCGTTGTTTATTGTGCAGTACAGGTAGTGCAAAAGTCGGTGTGGCGTTTCCCACAAGTGGTCACGCAGGAAAGTCCAGCTTTTCACGCCAGCAGTGGAGCCTAGCAAGCGTCAAGCACCATGCTTGATGTGTTCGGTACTTCGCATTTGCAATGAACTAGCTAGCTAGCATTCACGAGCCACAGTACGTCGTACGTACTCTTGCCAAAATTGCTACGTACTATGCATCCGACGCAAAATGACCGGATGCTATGCTTGATGCCACGTAAAATAAATTGAAAACTACTTGGACGTGTGACATGGGCACTCACCCAGCACGTCGCCGGCGCGGAAGCGCTTGCCCCTGGGCCACCCACCGGTGCTGAAGGTCCAGCCGCTGCGGTCGCCCACCGTGTACACCGCCGACTCGGCGAACTCGCCGTGGAGGAGCACGCAGAGGAGGACCAACGCCAGCACGGCGGCGTTGCAACCAGCACTGCCCCTTCCCTGAGCCATCGCTGGTGATCGATTGGTCTTCTCTCACACACCCACTAACTAAGCTCAGGAAAGGTGCAAGAGCTAGCAAAGCAAGCGAAGGTGAGTATTGAGTCGAGTGGCAGTGCTCAGCGCTACGGGAGCCTCCTTTTGTAGGCACACGCCACATGCCATAAAATACAGCTTGCGGCTAACGTACGTTTACAATAACACAAGTCTAATTGTCTAATGGTCTATGCCGGCGCGTGTGAATGCCACGGATCACGGGAGTTTAACAAGCCGGTGCATGAAAGCGCGAGGAATTACCGAATCAGTGCCGGTGTAAGTAAAAGGAAAGTGGCGTGGCGCCCCGCACTGAGAGCAAGTACAATAGAAGAGGTGGCTGCCACCTCTAGGACTAGCCACATAAGCAAAAAGAGTACATGTGGCTCATGTAGAGGTAGCTAATACAATGAGTTGAGTAGAGGTTACCTCTACTAAAGCACTCAAGCATTTAATATTTCGCTAGAGGCGACCATTGTACTTGCTCTAAGAACTAGCATCGCCTCCAAGTCCTCGTATGATGTGCTAGAGGTCACCTCTTGCATGAGGGGCAGCTTGCCTCTCTCTCCTCTTGTCTCTCTCTTCCACATAGGATTGTGTTGATGTGGATTCCGCTAGAGGCGACCTAGTCAGCATCATTGTACTTGCTCTGAGCTGGCGAGCAGCTAGCTGGGAAAGTTCGTAGTCGTAGAGGGATTCGCGGGCCAACCACCCACAAGGCCACGACAGGCGGCCATAACTTTGGACCGGCCGGCGCTTGTAGATTAAAGTCGAGGGCGCGCGGAAAGCGACGAGTGAACACCGCCGCGTGCGATGGGAAACGGATACCCGGTTGGGAGCTAGAGTTTTCGCTGTCGGCCGGAGGGCGCCTCGTATGTCTCCGTTTCGATCGTCCACGTACGGATCCTGTTAGGTCAAGTCGATTTGCGTTGAACTGGGAGATCATCCCTAGTTTCGAGGGTCGGAACACGCTTGCTGTGGCAGTGGTGACCAAGGTTGCCACTAATAGAGCTTTTTAGGCCCCATCGGGAACATGGGAATTTTGCACTCCGTCCGACGAAATTCCTGCATTTTTTATATGTCTTTTAGGTTGTGTTAGCCAACTTAACCTAGCTAGATTAGTTTAATCTAAGTTTTGTGTTTGACAATTACCCTTGTTGATCTAAATTATTGTTTAGTTAGATTATGTGTGTGCGGATCCCAGGTGTGAAATACCCGTAGCCGTCGTATGTGTTCTGCAATAGTCACATGATTGAGATCACATCCATACATATCACATATGAGTAATTTACAATAAAAGTGTGATATCCGATCGGCCAAATAAATATCAAAGTTAAGAGTAAATCGCAACGGAAGACAACTAAATAAACAAAAGAGTCCAGCGGCACCATAGCCTACTGGCAACGGACTGGGGATTAGACCCTAGAAAGACCCATTGTCGTATTCCTGGGTGCTAGGGGCAAAGTACACATCATTGGGCACATATCCTTCTTTATTCTCTGATCAACAATAATTTAAGCAAAATTGAGTATATTGTGTACTCAGCAAGACTTGTAGTGTATCGTAAAATTATACATATATACAAAGTTGTTAAAAGATAAACCTCTATGCTAAGTTATTTTCAACAAGAAGCAATTTTTTTTGCAATATCGATAAGTAATAATTTGCAAATAGAATTATAAAGAGCATTTGACATGTAACGAAACAACATTTATATAACTTCCATAACAGTAGATCAAATCCATTCGCAACCTTCCTTGGCTGTGAACATCGCACAATTCTCACCCGTGAGCATGGCACACGATTAGATGTACATGTCATCCCATTATGTTCAATGAAACAGTTTTAAAAAAGAAAACTATACCCATTATGGTTGCATCCAAGCATGCTCATGACCGCGAGGACGGATATTTAAATAGTTTTTAATACTTTGCAGATGTCATACAATTTTTTCACACGAGATAATCAATTATTCTGTCGGCAACTTCACACTTCCTTTGGCATGTGATGAAAGTGATTATCATATATCCTTTAGATTATCTAGTCCTAACCTTGCATTAGCCCGATGAATGAATAAGCCCTCACTTGGGTGCCCCAAGTGAGCTGCATGACAGACCCTCACTTAGAGTGTTTGTCCTCTAAGTGAGCACTCATCGTTGTATTAGCAAGTTTTGGTCCCATCCTCGTGGTGAGAGCCCCTGCGAGCAAACATTCACTCGGAATGCCCTTACTACTTCTGCTCATACCATAATGCAAGGTTAGACCTAGGCAACTTTAATCAGCTAAAGTCATATCCCATTAGCACATGTGGTTATACAGTGTGACTTAGATGTGCGGCAACAACATTCGGTCCTTAATTAACCCAGGCGAGAATCTCTCCCTATATACATGCGGGGTTCCTCACATTTGATAGTTTATCATATAACTCGCCCGCATCCAAAAACTACGTTTTTCATTTTGTTTTATACAAAACTAATAGAGGTTCCTTCTTTGGTCTAATATTTTTAAACCACCATGTCCATGTGCAATTTTTTTTGAACTATCAAGCTTAGAGAAAGCAATTGCGTGACTAAGCATCTAGACAATATATCAATGTAATATTCCCAAATTGACAGTTGATATTGTCTAAACCATGTTCTAGAGGTTACAATAATAAGGGTATCAAATTTGTAAGGAGGTTCAATGCATAGGAGCGGCTGTAACTACCATTACCTACAGTACAACAATATTTAATGGAACATACACACATGCATAATAGATTTTGCAAATAATATACAATAATTGAAATCTTTGTATCTTCAGCTGCTATAGTTCTCTTTACCACTTCTAACACTCTTCGGCTGCTACAGTTCTTCTTTCGAGGCAGGCATGTGAGGTGGAAGACAAACCCTGCCAGCAGGCCCGGCATGTCAGCTAGTGAAGAGAGGCGGTGGCAGAGCAGGGAGGAGGAGGTGATGGCTTAGGACAGGGGATGGCGCAAGGCCAAGATTCATGGAGGGCAGGCAAAGGCACGGGAATCACATGGTTAGGCGCCAGATCAAAGAGGATGGGAGGGAAGAGAGGTAAGCAAGGAAGATGGAAGAAATATATGAAGAAAGGGAGAAAAGATTAGGTGGGGCCCAACTAGAAGAGAAAGGAGGAAGAGAGAAGAAAAGATAACTGGCAAAAGGAGCATTTTTCAATTTTTGAGATTTAATACTAAATTCCTATTTGAATTCTGGATCTGAACTCAAATTTAAATTTTTGGTCCTAAATAGTTGGAGGCAATATCTTTGTGGTATTGCTTTTAAATTTTACTTTAATTCATTTTTTAAACTAATTTTAGCTTTAATTTTATTTTCGATTTGATAATTTCAAAACATGCTTCAATTTTTATTTTCAGTGTCATGATTATGCTTGGGAGTCTTTGAGTCGATTTTCACCATAAACTTTCTCATGCAAACTTTTGATCTTCTTTTTAGTTTTTAAAAACTTAGAACTCAATTTTTGAAATGCATTACATGCACTTTTGATCTTTGAAAATCAAATTTTCAAAAGAAACTCCTGTAAAGAGCCACAGAAACAAAAATGCATACAAAAGTTTAAAATTTTTCTCATTTTTGCATGCCCTAAAATTTAGGATGTTACAATGTGGATTTAAGAATAGCAACGAAATGGAGGATTGCGAAGCCAGCCCCGTGCCCCCGCCAACCTTCCCCCGCCCCACCCTACGAAGGCTAACCGGGGAGAGTGAGCCCCTATCCCCATGCCCCATGGGGATCCGACCCCCATGGTGTTGAAAAATAGTTCATATATATATCATATAAGTTTGAAAAAATATACTTAAATTCAAAGTTTTGAATGAATTTAGATCGCATACTTTGCTGATTTATATATATAATCAGCATATATCTACAATCAAACTATCATAAAAAAAGGCAACTACAATTCGAAATTAAGTTTAAACTTGATTGAACTAGTTAAAGTTGACATCCAATAAATTTTAAAAAATTTCATACACGATATATACCTATTTTAGACTATGGTGCCCAGGCACCAAGGAGCACTCGTTATTTTTACTATATATATATATATATATATATATATATATATATATATATATATATATATATAGTATAAATAACAGGGGCACCTAGGTGTCTGGACACCTAGTCTCCCTACCTTTGGATTGCTTTTAGATGCGTGCTAGTGTGATTGAGACTTTCCATCCATGATTAAGACTTTCCTTCCATGATTGATTTAGCATGCCTAATATATTACATACCATACATACCATTGCTCTAGCACGTATCTAAAAGCAATCTAACGGCAGGGAGCCTAGGTGTCTGGGCACCTAGGTGTCCCATTTCAGCGTCCTATATATATATATATATATATATATATATATATATATATATATATATATATATATATATATATATATATATATATATATATATATATATAAGTATTTATGTATATTTTCCTCACGTTATAGCTTCAAAATATAATTTATAATACATATACACACATTTAGTCTAAACATATAAAAATACACATTTCATATTTAAAACTATAATATATAATAAAATAAATATATTGTAGTGTCTTAGTGGGTCCCCACTGGGGTCTACAGGGAGAGTTTGTTCTCTATCCCCACCCCACTAGGATAATGGGGCCTTATCCCCGTCTCCCTATAGGGGAGTTTGTCCCCTGCCCCCATAGGGAAATTCCCTATGAGTCCCTATCTCTGTAGGGAATTGCCATCTCTAGGTAGGGTTACTAGTAAAAAAATAGAATTTAGGTGGCTAAGTTATACTGGGTTAGTTTATTCCACCAATTTGTGGGTTAACCTAGCCCTAAGTTAACATGGTTTTAAAGCTTTGATCAGGTTAAGTTAATCTCTATTAATCTAAGGGTATTTGGTGTATCGAATCTCTAAACCATCTCTTAACCATGAACCAAACGGAGCCTTAGTGTCTGTTTCGATGTGGGTGACCAACAATTTTGCAGGTTTCTTGCATGAATTGCATTACGTCTTGCAGAATTCCTACTATTTAGGCAGGTTTTTAGGATCTGTTTGGATGTGGATGACCAGACAATTTTACAAGTTTCTTGCATGATTTGCGCTATGCCCTGTGAAGTTCCTATGTTCCGAACAGGCATTTAGTGTGTTTGGATGTGGGCGACTGGGCCAATGTAACGTCAGGGATTCAACCCAAATGGATTTTACTACCCTTTACTAGTACCGCTTCTATCCTTCCCTAAAAAGTGAAAAGCATAAACTTCAGGCTCTGATCAACTCGGCTTCGGGTTCTAGCTTATTTTTCACTATTCATAAGTTTCGTCTTTTTCTGAACTTTTGACTTTTTGTTGAGCTTTTTTGCCGGTTCTTTTTTTTCCCGTATTTGTTTGTATTATACGTAATAGGCTAACATATTTTTTATATTTTTAAATTTTTTAAATTTAATTATGCTAAATAAGCTTCTGTCAGCTACAGTGCTTTTTTCAGCTAGCTACAGTGTTTTCAACCATAAGCCATGAGCTTTTCAGCCGAACCGATCACCACCTCAAAGCGCTGGTCTACTTTGCAGTTATCCATTGCTCCACTGCTAAACGTTTGTACCAGAGATAGTGAAAGCGAGCAAAGAACAAAGAATTGGAGCTTGCCAGTTCAATAGTCCAGACAGGATATTTAAAGAGGATACCAGCGCATGATTTAAGTGCGAATTGGTACATTATTCCCTAAAATAATTCAAGTACCTTCTGATTAGTCCAAATGCGCACTTAAGTGATTGTTTTCTTGTACCACATCGGACATGTGGGAACTGCATTGGTGCGTCATAAACCCACCATGAAGAGTTCAATATACAGAATTGAAAGTTATGCATCATGCCCGCCAACTAACTGACTTGCATTGAAGACATTCCTTCCAGAAAGTTTGCACTCTCTTGTTTTTTTCCTGTACTAGTACAGTTGTGGTATGCGATAATGCGAAGCTGCCGGAAAAAAAATGCATGCCCACTTGCCCAGCCTGGCTGTGTCAACTTGAGTTCTCAAAGCCCAACCTCCAGTACAATTTCCAAATCACAATTAGGCCTCGTTCAATTCAGAATTTTACGATGGTTTTGACTTTTTTCTAAAACAATTATTTAATGAAAATAAAAAAAATAGGAAAAAAAATAAAAAAACGTTATATCTTCACAGATCATATAAAAAAGAAAAAACTGTGTTAAAAAAGCTAATGTATTCCAAATAATTTTAGGCTTATGAAAGCTACAATCCAGAAGCCAAAGACCCTGTTTTGGGTTGCGGCTAATAGTTTTTAGCTGTACTTTTTGAGACGACAGTGGACAACGAAGATGCTGATGTGGATAACGTATATGATTTTAGGTTTGAGAAACCGTTCGAAGAATCTGTTTCAAAAAGTCATTTCTTTTATTTTAATTTTTGGAGAAGAAAAGGTAAAAAAAAAGTCCAAAAAACATAGAAAAATTGTTTGGAACGGGACTTTAAGGCAAACGGTTGGACGCACTCCCATGCTGTGGTTGAATGTATGGCTACCGACAAAGAGAGTCTCTAGAAAAATAGAAGTCTGTCATGTCTGAATTTACAGTTATGGCTCCAGCTGTTATGCGTAAGAACTGAACTTCGTTCAATGAGAGCAAGGGCGGAGTCACTAGTGCCAATCTGATTATTCAGCTGATTTATTTTAAAATATAGTTAATTTATTTTATACTATAATTACTAGTGACTTGTTAGTGTAATTAAATTAAAAAAAATTAAAAACAGGTTAATCCATCATAAATAATACAAATAAATATGGAAAAAAGCAAAAGCCCAAAAAGCAAAAGGCTAAAAAATGTAATTTAGAAATAGAGAATTAGAACGAGAATCAAGAAGCTAAAACTAAACCGGCGGGACACTCCACATATTTACCACTGTTTGACACTAACTCAAAGGTCCTGGGGCACGTGGGTGCTGGAAGTTCACACAACTTCCTATGAATTCTTGGCTCTGCCTGCCACTGCATAAGTCAGACTTCCAGTTCCACTGCGTTGCACAAGTTGAATTCAAAACTTTTGTTTGTCAGTGTGCCATGGAACTTTTTTAGTATGGTCACATCGCATTTATATTATACACATACGTGTTTCTTATACATGTCAAAAAATTAATTGGAGGATCAAACAGTTATTAGAGCGTGGTACGCGCTATTCCACTTAACCGGTGACAAACGAGGGAACATATGAGGTGAAATAGTCACTATCGTGCAACCCATGCAACTCGCGATAACGTGTGTCCGATCAAGCATCGAAGGCCAGGATGCAAGCTGGATGGAACCCAGCACCACTTACGGTAAATAGCAGGCAGGCCATGTCCTCGTGTGTAAGCTGTTGCTGAACTGTTAGGATGAGGTAGCTAAGCTAGGTGATCGGATGTCTGCTACCAGAGTGAAAAGTAAAAAGATGGAGTGAGTTATGCATGTCCACTGTATATTCAACATGGATGGCTGCCTACAATGCTCCGTTGAGCTAAAAAATAGTGTTTTATAGCTGAAATTGTATTGTAATTGATTGAAATTATACTGTAGCTGAAGATGACTTATTTGACGTAATTAAATTTAAAAAATTAAAAATATGTTAGCTCATCACGGACAACGTGAACGAATACGAGAAAAAAGAATCGGTAAAAAAAAGCTTAAAAACCAAAAATTTAGAAAAAAAAATAAAATTTATAAATAGTAAAAAAATAAACTAGAAATTAGAAACTCAAACTAAAATAAACAGGACGTAAACTGTCGCTGCTACGGGTGCAATTAAAGTTCCCGTTTTAGGTGTGCTCTTTTGATCTGATCCTCATGCACAGAGAAAAGATGAGAAGATACATTGGACGGTCACATTAGGACCTGTTTGGTTCCCGGCATCCGGTTGAATCAGGCTGGTCAGATGCAGGTCTCTTTGTTTGGTTGTCTGGTCGCTGGGTTCAGTCTGGCTCTGCTCATGCAAGATTCCCCCCGCAGCTAGGCTCTGGAGAAACGTGGAAATCGGGCGTTTCTGGGGAGCCAGGCTCGCGGGATGCAGGTGATTAGTCAGCTGATGATGTTATTAGTGTAGATTAGTAAATATCAAGTATTATTAACGTGTTTTGAAGAAGTTTAAGATATAATAAGATACGAGCATCTCATATAACATATCTTCATAATCATAATCATAATCTTATATTATTTTTATCTCATGCAATATATCTTCGTACAGGCAACCAAACAATATTTCTTCTCAGCCAGACTCTACTCGTACGTGAACCAAACACGACACGCTGCATGCGCTCAACCTGTCCCACGAGAGCCTGACTCTCAGATACAAACCAGGCTCTACTTGTAAGTGAACCAAACATGCCCTTAATAATCTGCGGTTATTTGGCCCCATCGAGCCATATGTATGGGGGACGTAAACCCAATGAAATCGTTACACATTTCTCGTGCTAAAAAGTTGGCCTCTGCTAGTGCACCACACTAGCTGTGATGTGACGGACCTCACATCCCATCCCACCGCAACACCCAACAAGAAGCCGATCAAGCAGACGCTTCCTGGCGTGCCTCATGTCGTGGCGCGCCCGTCAATAAACACATTACACTTGCAAAATCGATCTGCCCGACGCACCAGCACTACCTGGAAGTCTGTATGGCCGCGCGGGTCGTCGTCGTCGTCGTCTTTTTGTCCAGAGGAAATGGAAAAAGGAAGCAAGTGAAACGAGGTAAAGAGGATGCAATGGAATCATTCAATCGTGCAAGTGATCGACCGGTAGCGGAGGGGATTTGGCGAGGCGTATGTTTGGTTTCGGCAGTGTAAATTTTACGTGCTGCTGCGTGCGGCGCCAGGCGAGCCGAGCCCAACTTCGTCCCTAGGGTATGTTTGTTTTTTCAGCTTTTAGAAACTATTTTTCGATTTTTTTATAATAACTAACTTTTAAATAAAATACATTTTTAAGATAAGATAACTAAGTTAATTGTAGTACATATTATACCGATTTCATTTATATCAGCAAAAACCACATGTGGGTTTCTGTTACTTTATAATTTCTCACACGAACAACCCAAAAGTCACTAACCGTAACCAAAAGCCACTAACCGTAACTAAAAGCCATAAACTTCAGTAAAAAAAACCGGGCCTATATTTAGAATCAATGTATTCCAAATACCTCGGCCCAACTTTGTCCCTACAGTAGTACGGTACCGCTGTCCTTCTGTTTTATTTTCTCTTTACGTTTTTTTTTCTTTTTTACTTTCACTTTGAACGGAGACTGAACTCGGCCTTAGAATGGAATCAATGGATGGATCACGCTACCTTCCCTTTTCTTTCTTCGGTCGAGAACTGTACCAATCAGCCCGGTCTGCTTATGTATTAACGTGACTATTTTTTTCTTAATTATGACATATTTTTGAACCATTAGATCAAAATCAGAATCAAATAAGTACACATATCAAAGTTAATCCAGTATCTAGAAAATAGATATAGACTTAACAAAAAATCAGGTAACTTAAAAAAAATAGCAAAACTGCAATCAGACCAGCTTTTTATTTAGGGCATACAGTGGTCTGTTGCAGTTATTTCGGTAACTGGGTGTCATGTTATTTGCTCGTCTGACACAATGTAAAGGGACTGAAAAAAACAGTACCATCGGCCTAACTGTTGACCGAAATAATTTATAGCCTAATCTACCAATTTAGGCCGAAGGGCACCCGTCCCCAGCCTCCATTTCCTTCATCCCTAGACAAGATGAAAAGTACAGCGGATTGCCAAGGAGCTTTTAACTGCTGATATTAAATGAGGGATTACAAGAAAGGAGCAGCTTGGTGGTCAGAACAAAGAGAGGACTTTAGCTGCAACCAGATGGCAATAGCAGAGATGGTTTCTTGATCTCGTAATAGTATTAGCGGGGGGATTCGCGGTCGGCGAGGGTGTCCACGTCGCCCCTGCGCGTGCTCCGCCCGCCGCGTGGCCGAGGAATCTCGGTACGGTCGGGGGAGTCGGTTTCCTCGCATTTTTCGAAAATTACGTAAAGATCCTTTTTTTCCTCGCGAAAAGGTCCATACCAGTTTTGTTTTTTCCTAAAAATACCCTTTCACTCCACCGAAATTTCGTATCCTTCACAGGATAGCGCCCCGCGGTTTTCTAAATTGCGTACAGGTCCTCGTTTAGTTACGTACAGGTCCTTTATTCTCGCAAAAAGGTCCCTACCAGTTTTGTTTTTTTTAAAAACATCCCTTCACTTCACCGAAATTTTGTATCCTTTGCAAGATAGCGCCCCGCAGTTTTTTAAATTACGTACAGGTCCTCGTTTAGTTGCGTACAGGTCCTCAATTTTTTTCAAAAAAGACCTTTGACTTTTCCTAAAATACGCATGTGTCCTCGATTTTTTTAAAAAAACTTCTCACGAATTTTCGTCTCTTTTACTTCGGCCCATACGGTGGCTGGCGTGGCGCCACGCCTACGTGGCTAGTATAATTAGTATTTGAACTTTCCCAGCTCTATATTGCAGATTCATCATTCCTGTAGTTTTAGAGCCTAGGCTATTCCATGTATGTAATGTAAAGAAAACACATATTTTGATTCGGAATTTTTTTCCGTCAGTTAAGCAGAGAGCAAAAAATCATCAGCGCATATTGTCAGTAAGATGCATTGTTTGTAGATATATTAAAGAGGATGAAGAATTGTTCTATTGCACAACTGATTCAAAAAATATTCTTCAAACCTCATTACCTGTAGGATAAACTAATGCACTGAAACTACCAACTAGAATACTCAGAGCAGAAATATTAACAGCAGGCAACATCATTGGTTTGGAACAACTCAGCTATAAACACGCTACCTAAGAAATTAGTAAAACCATGAAACTGTTTGGCTGATAAAATTGCTCTAGCGTACATTTAATTTGAGATACTCCCAAGCTACATCAGCGGGAAATTTTTCTCCTTTTATTGAGACTCATCAGCATGTCACTGTAAGACTGTAAGTTCACACCGACATCTTCATCATACTCGAGACCAAGTTCTTCCTGCACAGATAGATATAATTCATCAGCATGATAGCCGGTTGGATGACAACAACAGAAAGTTTAACAGACAAGAAGCGGTGACAACCAAAAAATTACCAATTACAGCCTGCCATTCAGGATCTTAAATCAAGAGAATCGTATAGGTGCTAAGGTGCAGGGAAAAGGTAAAGAAAACATGCACTAAAAACCTTGAATTCCTTCTGATCTTTGGGGCTATTCTCAGTAATATTATCCCATAGCTCCTTGAACATCCTCTTTCGCTTTCTCCACAGGTTAACTTTCTCAGAGAAGGACTCTTCAGTTATCTTCCTGTCCTCAGGTTTCACCAAAATGACACCATTCCGCAATTTATTTAGTTTTTCTTCCATTTCTTGGACCTGCACAAACATGAGGTCCACCATTAAAACGGGTTAAAAGGGACACATTCACGTTCATAAAAGAACACATTTATACGCGCTTACTTCACTTCGTAATTTAGCCTCCTTTGACTTAATCTCTGCCAAAGTTAAGTTTGACTGCAGACCCCGTACCTCTGTGATAGGATTTGTACTTAGATATTTCCGGAACTCTGATCATTGTATACTGCATTTGAAAAGACCGCAAACAAGCCCATGGTGACAAACAGAACATACCAGATTCGACCTCACTATTTGCTTTCTTTTGATCTGTGAGTTCTTCCTGTAGCTTGTTATTTGCTTTCTTCATCTCCTCAAGTTCTTCCCCATTTGGAATGTTGAATTGATCTTGCCGGGCAATGTAGATTTTCTGCTTGCCATACTCCTTGAAGGAAATCTGTCCACTGTCAGCCAATGCATCTAGTGCCTTTTGCACTGCAGTCTTCTTAAGATTAAACTTCTGTAGTGAATCAGCTGCATTCTGAGAATTCAATGGCCTATTTTGCTGCAGAGTCATGGCAATAGTCAACTCAACAATATTGCTTATAAGAACCAATCTGCTGGTAAGGTAAAGATCGGAGCTATGGTATCAAATATAGAGTATAGACAGTGATTTGGAAATAATCTAAATTGACCACATAGTACATCTCTTATTGATATTCTGCATAAACTTCAAGCACAATATATAACTCCTTTTCCAGATAATTTCTCATTTTACATGGACAATCACACAGACTATTTAGTCAGATCAGTATAACTGAGTTAGTTTTAACCAAATTGATGTAATACCAGTATACTTTCTATCCATCCTATTTCAACTAAAAAGAAGGAAGGCTACATCAAGTTAAGTTGGCAAAAAAAATATCGAGCAAAACTACATGATGATACATGATAACTTATGCAGTAATGCTTTAGGAGCATATAACACCTTCTGATTAAAAAAACAGCCTACAGTGAAGAGTGAAGACCAAAATTGATCTGAAAATTCTAGTGTTTCCGTTTGCAAGCACTTTGAAGTTACTTCCTTCCAGTCACCATAGCCTCACAGGACACTTATCTTAGAAAATTTCAAAAGGATGCTGCTAAGTAGAGAGAAAAAGGTCAAAAAAGAACTTAATGAATTATCTTGACCACACAGGAACATATGCAGACCAGAATGCAAGACACACCAAGAAGGTTTTTTTCCTTGAGCTGAAACAACTCAAAGCAACTCTTCAATCTTTGCGATCAGCATAAAATTCAAAAGACAAGTTTGAAATGTGTACGCCAAGATAAACAAAGTAATGCAATAATTTGGATTTCTGTTAACACTATGATAAACAAAGTAATGCAATGCACATAGATCAACTAAGTAGGCTGGCGATCGTTGTTTTTAGCATAATACAAAACTGTTTAACTTGCATCTCACGAAGCAACTATGGATAACAACCACAACCAGCATACATCAAACAACACGCTGCTACCACGAGCCGCCGTGCAATTAATCCTCACCTTAATATAATAAGTTCGTCCCCCCAAAAAGGAGGCTACTCCATTATACACTCCTGATACGCGAAGCTCTACATCTAACATATCGCTACTGAAGTTTACAGATCGCGGCAAAAGTTTACAGATTTTCTAACGCAGGGCAAAACCCCATAAGTCGTAGAATGGAAGAAGAGGACCCCCCCCCCCCCCCCCCAAAAAAACCTAATCGGGCAAGCGCGGTAAGCACAAGGTGAAACCTAAACGGAAGGGACGGAGTTTTAGGCAGCGGAGGGGGTCTTCACCTCATTGACGAAGTTGAGGACGATTCCTGCAAAGGAAAACCAAGAGAGAAAGAACAGCAAAACGGCCATCAGACGCATCGATCAGATCGGGCACAGGATTGGTGGAATTGGGGGGATCGCGGGGAGGGTTAAATCAGGGGAGATGGAACGCATACCTTCGACGCTGTCCGATTTGGGCGGCATTGCCCTCCTCGCCGTTGCCCGGTTCGCTGCGCCGCCGCCTACTCGCTGCTGCTTTCGATTTGAACGGGACGAAGGGGGAAAACGGGAGGAGGAAAGTGGGGGAGAAGACGGGAAGGGAAGGGAATAGGGTTTGGCCCCTATTTTTGACGCGGGTCACTGACACGGCGGGGCCCACCGTGGCTAGGGACGTGGCGATTTCCCGCCAAAAATCTCGGCGTGCGCGGCATGGGTGTGACCCGTGCAGGCTTCTAACGGGGAGGATTGGCGGAGTAGTCCCAAGCCCACACCCTAAAGCTCAATTTCTTGCGGCCCAACACTACTCTCAGCGATGTACTGCTGCTAATTGTGTGCCGAGTCCGAATGTCCGATGCGCCTTTGCTTGCGCTGGCTCGACAAAACGCATGTATCCCACCCACTCCTAGGACGCAGGCCCGGTTCTTTTTCTGCGGCTGGTGGATGGCCTGATGAATAGTACAGTCGGTAGAAGCTAAAATTAAAAGTGGCTGACAAGTCGAAAAGAAGAATGGGCCGTACATCGAAGTGGGGAACATCAGTAGAATACTATGCTACGACCCCTTTCCTTGATCAAGGAGACATTGGTATAATGCATGTTGTGTTACGGACCAAACAGTATATATGAAGACTAGTTAGAAGATTAGTGAGTAAGAATGAGTGAATATTTCACTCGCATATCCTCTTAGGGGTTTATATACATAAATAGGATAGGATAAAAAATTCTCATCCTACCCTTTAATAATTAAAAAATGTGAGGATATATTGGTACATTCCTCTATACTATTAGGTCTATTACATATTGCGCTAGTTGCAAGGCCTAGTCACGAGGGTTAGGCAACCCCTACAACAGTACTCTCTTGACAACAAGCGCGAAGATCCCGATATGCGAGCTGACATGACTAAATATCCCAGCCACCCCGTCCTCCACCAGCAAGCACAAAAGTCCCGATGAGCAAGATGATGCAATTGGTAACTCTAGCCCTTCCGATGCCAATGCTACGGCCATGTTGTCGAGGTCCTATCCCGACATGGGCAACACATAAAGTAGAGTCGTGGGTCAAGCCAACCCTCCAAGGCAATGCCTACGAGGAGGGCGGCGAAGCCCCGCGATGAAACCGAAGGTGCCCCGTCAAGGTCAAGCCGCCCATCCGAGGCAATGCCTACGAGGAGGGCGGCGAAGTCCCATGACACTGTCGAAGGTGCGCGGCCCGTCCTCCACTCTTCGGACTTGGAGTCGATGAAGTCAGTGGCGAGATAAAAGCCTTTGACAGGTGCGGTCCACGACCGCGAGGAGTCGAATGAAGTCTCAACCACGAACATGCATGACCTGTCCTCCACCCTTCGGCACATGGAGCTGACGAAGTCCGTGGTAAGATGAAGCCTTTGACACGCGCAGAGTCTACGACCGCGAGATGGTCGGACTAGCGTCTACGACCGCAAGATGGTCGGACTAGCGTCTATGACCACGAGATGGTCCGACTAGCGCCTACGACCACGAGATGGTCGGACGAAGTCTACGACCGCGAGGTGACCGGACCGATGTGTACGAGCACGAGGTGGTCGAACGAAGTCTACAACCGCAAGGCGATCAGACTTGGCGTCGATGAAGGTGGCAAAAAATGGAGCCCTTGACACGCGTGGCCCATCCCCCGCTCTTCGAACTTAGAGTCGATGAAGGCAACAACAAGATGAAGCCCTTGACGCCCGCGACCCATGACCGCGAGGCAGTCATTCCAAGCATTAACAACCACGAGGTGGTCGGAAGAAGTCACGACCATGAAGCGACCAAATGAAGCATCTACGACCACGAGGTGTTCAGATGAAAGTCGACAAAGTCTGTGGCGAGACAGAAACTTGAAGCACGCGTGCTCTATCCCCCACTTTTCGAACAGGCATCGATGAAGTCTACGGAGTCTCGAGCACGAAGTGGTCGGATGAAATCTCAACCACGAGGTAGTCGGACGAAGTCTTGAGCGTGAGACGGTCAAACAAAGTCAAGACCGCGAGTCGTCGGATGAAGTCTACAACCACGAGACGGGCGCAATGTGGTCAGACAAAGCCTTGACTGCGAACACGTGTGGCCCGTCCTACACCCTTCTAACATGGAGTCGACGAAGTCGACTGCGAGACGAAGCCTTTGACGCATGCAGAGTGTACGATAGCGAGGCAGTCTAACTAACATCTATGACCACGAAATGGTCGGACAAAGTCTCGACCGCAAACGTGCGCGGCCCTTCCTCCACCCTTCGGACATGGAATCAATGAAGTCAGTGGCGAGATGAAACCTTTGACACACATAGAGTCAACAACTGTGAGATGATCGGGCTAGCGTCTATGATCACAAGGTGGTCAAATGTAGTCTACAATCGTGAGGCAGTTGGATTGGCATGTACGACCACGAGCTAGTCAGACGAAGTCTATGACTACGAACGTGCACGGCCCGTCTTCCACCCTTCGGACTTGGAGTCGATGAAGACAGCAGCGAGACGAAGCCATTGACTCACGCGGCCCATCCCTCACCCTTCAGACTTGGCATCGACGAAGGCAATGGTAAGATGAAACCCTTGATGCCCGCGGTCCAAGCTTCAAAGACCACGAGATGTTCGAACGAAGTCACGACCACGAGACGATCAAATGAAGCATCAACGACCACGAGGTGTTCAGATGAAAGTTGATGAAGTCTGTGGTGGGACAAAAACTTGAAGAACGTGCACTCCGTCTCCTACCCTTCGAATAGGTGTCAACAAAGTCTATGGAGTTTTGAGCACGAAGTGGTCAGATGAAGTCTCAATCATGAGGCGGTCGGACGAAGTCTCGAGTATGAGATGGTCGAACGAAGTCAAGACCATGAGGCATCGGATGAAGTCTATGACCATGAGGCAGTCGTGAGGCAGTCAGACAACCATGAACGTGTGTGGTCCGTCCTGCACCCTTCGGACATGGAGTCGACGTAGTCGGTGACAAGACAAAGCCTTTGACGCACATAGAGTCTACGATCGTGAGGCAGTCTGACTGGCATCTATGACCACGATGTGATCGAACGAAGTCTCGACAGCGAATGTACGCGGCCCGTCCTCCACCCTTTGAACATGGAATCGATGAAGTCGGTGAGACGAAACCTTTGATGCACACAGAGTCAATGACTGTGACATGGTCGGACTGGCGTCTATGATCACAAGGTGATCGAACGAAGTCTACAACCGTGAGGCATTTGGACGGGCCGGCAGCCGCGGGAGATGAGGACGATGTGAATGAGCTCGAGAGTTTTTTTCGCTGCTCTGTTCGGACCGTAGTTTTGCCTCGTGTTAGGGAGGGAATCGTGATGTAAAATGAGCACTTCATGTAAAGGCCTCGCTGGTTAAATGATCCTTGTTACCATCGTCTGGATTTCATCAACGTACAGATTTTAATTTTCTAAGTTCTTTATCAGCTAGAACACCAATCAAACGGAAGCATGAAACTTGTAAATCTGGCAGTAAAATAAAATCACCTACTCCCCCTTGTAAGCTTACACAAGGGGAAATGCTAACAGAAGTATATATTACTTCTGGCAGTTAGCGGTAACACTTGCAACAGTGTGGGATCTGTAATATTTGATCCCGTAGAATGCAGAGGATCTGTATACATTTTGCATGGTGAAGAGCAACGGCGCGTGCATCGTGCAGGGCCACGTACGTACGCTAGCTCAGCCGTGATCCTCTTCGCGCGCCACCGCCAGGAGTCGTCTCGGCGGCACCGCGAACTCCACGGCCTCCGAGCCGAACACGAACTGCGCCCACTCCCGGGCCTGCGCGTCCACCTGCGCCTCGGCCTCGCGCACGCCGCCGCCAGCCGACGCCGACGCGATCACCGCGGCTACGATCACGACGACGAGCAGGGGTGCCAGCAGGGAGACCATTTCCACCGCACTCTCCGCGATCATCATCGTGCACGCACGACGTAGCCGCTATATCCACAGAAGAAGAGGCCTAAGGGTATGTGCGTCTCACACACTGTCAGGGAATGACAAATGGGCAGCGTTATATAGAGGATTGCTCGTGTAGCTTTCTCGTGCACGACTACCTAGTACCTACCAGCCCATGGATCGTGTGAGCAGAGCTGCAAAGGCCTCGCCATCTTTTGCTTCGGGTCATGAAAAGCCATGGCAGAACTCGAAAGAAGAAGAACATTTGATGCACACTGTCCGCTTTATGGTTCCCTCTGTCTGTGGGAATTTCAGTTCCCCGTACTCCTCTCGTGGGTTTTGGTTGAGAGGCGAGCGGTTGAGCCCTGTACAGAAGCGCCTCCCCTTGGGGTAACTAGGTGTTCATTAGCTGATAACGCGTAATGGTGGTGGAGGAGCACAAAAGTACAAATGATTTATTGCTTTTGCTAGGAAGGGTGGATGAACCGCATCTACATTTAAGAATTATTCAAACTGAATCTGATAGTCTAGTTGATGTTGGGAAATGTTACACTGGAATCTGGGATGGCTGCAGAGATTATGTACGTAGTACAAGGTACAGGATGAGATATGTAAAATTCATTCGAAATATATGTTGGTAGGAAGATGACAAGAGAACATACAAACTTGCTTCCTTCGGCTGATGTGCGTGCAAAATATTTAGGCACAAAAAAGCATGAAAAACATAGTCGAATTTCATCACCAATTCACCACTAACCATCTGTATTTTTTTCCGATTTCAACATAGGATTATTGTAGGATCGTATGGCACAATCAGATAGAGGTGAATGATTGTCTCCACTTTTACAACCTGAAATCAAAACACAACGCATAGGAACGAAAGACAAACAATCTAAATTACTAAGTGGAGATAATGACCGCAGCTGCTTGCTCGTACATGATTGAAGAGTCACTGTCGTCCGACTGCTCGTCTCGATCGCCCGTTATGACCGCTCTTCGCGAACGCTCGCTCCGACCGCTCGCATACGATCGCTTGCTCTGACCGCTCGCTCCCGATTGTTCGAATCGATCGCCCGCTTGTTCCGATCACTCGGTACGACAAAGACACACGTAGTCGTAACCTCCTTCCGCCTAAAGTCTCCAGCCGTTTGACCACCGACCGAACGAGTACAAGTCGAAGACAAGTCAGAGCACGTAAAATAGAGAAAAAAGAATGATGCTCTGGAAGTCGCCGAAGAACTTTTTTTGGAAATAATTTGATCTATTATTTCTTCATCACGTTCTTGGCTACAAAGCGCTCTCACGGCACCCCTAAAAATCTTCTCCATGAAAGCCCTAAAGCTTGTTGCGCTAACCAAAGGCTTCCCCTGCTTTTATAGGCCAGCGCACAAACTGTGTTCAACTCGAACATCTCAAACCGTGCTCTTATCCACCTGGACACGAAATCTATCTCTCCCTCAAATCAAGGGACCTGAAACCCTTCCTAACACGGGTTTTAACCACCTCATATAGGTCATGTACTCCATCCATGACTCTATACTTCATACGCGACGAAGCCTCTAGGATATCCCTTCCTATATCTCCATCGTGTGCCATCACTACGTGCTCTCACGTGACATCCTGACAGCCTGGACCTCAGATTACCTCCTCCTAGTCCCGGTCCTCCTCGTCACCGGCCGTAACCGTCGCCACGCCTCCACGCATTATCCACCTTTGACCTCCATGTGCTCCAGCATGAGCTCAACCACCTCGCGTGACATCCCGACCACCTGGACCTCAGATTACCCCCTCCTAGTTACGGTCCTCCTCGTCACCGACCATGGCTGCCTCTATGCCCACCTGCACATGCAAAGACCAAATAAACCATCTCCCGATACAAGTTCTCTCCAACTTAACCATAATAAATACATATTAGCAAAATACACTCTTGTCTATCTCCAGATAAGAACCAAACCAACTATGACTATCTCCTAGATTGTCCACGACCACATAGACTATCACTAACTAAAACATACCCTCAGGCTACTCAATACGACCGCTACCTCATAATACTTGTAACCCACAAGTACTCGAAAACCACACACACCGCTATTGACCGACTATCGAGTACCGACTACCGAGTATCGATCAGAAATCACAACCGCAACACGAACTCGAAGCCTACGAGTACAGACAATACTCTGACACCCAATCGCTTACCACGATCGTGAACCCACTTCTATCGAGTACCGAGTCCTCTGACTATGAGTACCTTAATCCTCAAGTACCCACCTGGTACTACAGCAACGGCCATTCATCATCGACCACCACACATGGACCAGTCAACCACTGGCCCAACATGAGTACTTGACATACTCGCAGATCACAAGAGTGAAGCACTCGTACCGTTCATGAAATCTACGAGTACCGATCGTGAAGCCTACGACAACCGATCGCTAAGCCTCCGACTACCGAAGACAAAATAGCAGACTGTGAAGTCTACGAGTATCGACAAGACTGCCAAATCTACGACCAAGAAAGCAGTCCGTAAAACCTACGACCAACGACCACAAAGCCCTTGACTATCGACTAGTAAAACCTTCGACTATCGAGTATGACCAGTAAAATCTACGACTATCGAGCACTGTAGCTACGATTATGAAAAAGTACTATAGCTACGATTACCTGCCGTGGTCGTAAGGCCGAAGTCGTACTACCGTGGTTGAAGCCAAACGTGGTCGAAAGCTGTCGTGGTCGTAAGCCAGCCGTGGTCATAAGCCAGACGTGGTCGAAAATTACCGTGGTCGAAGCTAGCTGTAGTCGTAAGCTACCGTGGTCGTAAGCCAGACATGGTCGAAAGCTGTCGTGGTCGTAAGCCAGACGTGGTCGAAAGCTACCGTGGTCGAAGCCAGCCGTAGTCGTAAACTACCGTGGTCGTAATCCAGACATGGTCGAAAGCTGTTGTGGTCGTAAGCCAGACGTGGTCAAAAGCTGCCCTGGTCGAAGCCAGCCGTAGTCGAAAACTACCATGGTCATAAGTCAGATGTGGTCGAAAGCTGCCGTGATTGTAAGCCAGACGTGGTCGAAATCAGCCGTAGTCATAGTCGTGTTCGAAATGCTATGGTTGGAGCATGCCGTGGTGGAAGTCTATGGTTGTTTGGCTATGCCGTGGTCGTAATCTGTGCAGGAGCCGACTAAGAGCACTCAAAACAGAACACAAACACTCGAGGGCAAAGTCTTCGACTACAACCGACCAAGTCTTTTACAAACGCAAAATCCAACGCAAATCAAATGTCAATTATTCATCATCTCTTTATTTACCAAATGTTTTGTCAATTATTCGTTATCTCTTTATTTACGACCATTCACATGATCTAACAATTATCTAAGAGAAATTTCAGTAGAATCGAATGAAATTTGTGAAATACATTAGAAATATACATTTTGTAAGTTGATGACAGAAAATACATAAAGTTGCTTCCTTAGAGCGATACGTGTGCAAACCATTTGAGTACGAAAAACAAGCATAAAAAATATAGCTGAATTTCATCACCACTAACCATCTACACATTCTTTTGATTTCAGCGTAGGATTATTCAAGGGAAAATTCAGTACACGATGATCATCAGCTAATTTTCTTAGCACTATGGTTTCAACTGAATCTTGTACAAGTCTTACTGGCTACCGCAGAGCCCTATAGATCAAAGAGAGAGCATTCATTTCTTTCCGCGATGTCTTCTAGACAGTCCTACTCAAGAGCGGGTGCTACCTCAGTTGGATTGCCTTCAAACACATCGGAGCTTGATGATTCTGACTCTTCTGGGAACTCCTGTGTTTGGACTGATTCCTTGAAAGCAGGAGTATCTCTGAAATCTGTTGCCCCTTCGTTATATGTAGCCACGGCGACACCACAAGCAATCAGCTGCACAAATATGCAACATCAATGGTAGATGAGTAGTGAGAATCCACAGACGACTGTAATTCGCCAATTGCTTGAGTTAACATGATTGGATTTGATGATGTAAGAGGATGGAATGACATGCAAAGTTCTCTCTAGATTCTAGATATTGAATGGAAATCTGTCATGATGGTGGTTAAGTTGATGGGTGGCAATGACCGAACACCAGGATGTTTTATAACTTATGTAATTCAATGAAAAAGTGTTAGATTATGTCTTGTTAAACAGTCCGCAAAGAAACAACTTCACGTATGTTTTCAGTAACACATTCTTCCTTTTTCACCCACCAGACACCGGAAGGAACATCTTTTTAGTCCATATATGGAAAATAATCAGTGTACTAACAAACAGGGAGATTAAATCCAATAAAATGAATTTGGAAACCTCGCTGTTTACGACTAGAAATGAATTCGAATGAGTTTCAAGTTTCACATATCAAGCTCACATAATTATCCTGCAATTCTAAACAACCAATGTCAGTCTCTGGACAGTGCCATGGCACGGCTTGTCGCATTGAAGGGGTTGTTTCATGCTGACATCCTTATTTGCAAAGCATTTCAACACAGAGTTGTTCAATTAGCTGCAAACTAAGTTTCACTGGCTAGGATATCTCATAAAAAAACTAAAGATTTACTTTTGAGCACTCGACTAATGAGCAGGAATAGACAGCATATATAAAGAACACGGCAACTGTACTACAGCGCGCGCGAAGTAATGGAGGAGGAGGAGGAGGCGCTCACAGCGAAGACGACGCCGAAGGCCCACATGTACTGCACGAAGAAGCCGAGTGCCTCCCACTGGGGGCCCTCCCAGAAGTCGGGCTTCTCCGGGTCCGGCAGCTCGGGCATCGGCGTCGTCGACACCTCGAACCCCAGCGGCTCCCCCTCCCACTCCACCCCCTCCCCCGCCGCGGCGGAGTCCTCGTCCACGTCGGGCGGAGAGGGAGCGGTGACGCCGCCGCGGCGCTTCTTGCCGCGCTCCTCGAGGCGCCGCTGCGTGCGGGACGAGACGCCGCCCCGACGGGCGAGCGCCACGTGCAGGGCGGCGCGGCGGCCCGGGAGGGCAGGGAGGCTACGGCGGACGGCGGCGGCGGAGGCGGTGCCGAACGGCGCGGGGGAGGTGAGGAGAGACATGAGGCCTGGAGGCGGCGGGGCTGTGCGACAGCGTTGTGTGTGCGCGAGTGCGAGGTCACGTGGAGAGGCTGGAGCGGGGAAGCTCCTGGCTGTCGACGCTTCTCAGGAGCTGTGACGTCCGGGAGGGAGATCAGATAAGATTTTTCTCTCTTTCCTTTGTTTTCTGCTTCGGGGTTCTGCTTTGCATATAAGCCATTTCAGTTTTCTATTTTTCTACGTCTAGCAAAGAGGGTTTTTTGGTGTTAGATATGGAGGGCCTCTTCTTTTTCAGATTCTAAAATTTATTTTTAGCTGTTCTATAATAATTAGCTTTTAAACAGAGTGTCTTTTAAAGACATGGTCTAACGTTGATTATAGTATACACTGTAGCAATTTTATTTATATCAGCTAAAATCGCACGCGAGTTTCTGTTATTCTGTACTCTCTTTCACGAACAGACTAAAAACCATAAGTCGCAGCTAAAAGCCATAAACCGAAACAAATAAAGGCTCGAAGTTAGTCCTAGTTAGAAGTCACATATTCTCATTAACTTTATCTACCAGTAGTGTCATACCGCCGCTAGTCACAGCGTAATGAATACAAGAATTCGTGTGGTCAGATGCAGGCCCCACTTGTTTTGGCTTTAGCTCCTGACTTCTACTTCACTATTCTTTAATGTTGTCTTTTGTAGCTTTTTTTTTTGGTTTTTTGCCTTTTGATTTTCCCATGTTCCTTTACATTTCTGTAATGGGATAACATGTTTTTTATTTTTGAATTTTTTAAATTTAATTACGACAAAAAGGCTACCAACTACTGCAGTGTAAAATAAGTCAGCTATAGTAAAAAAGATAAAAGCCATAAAAAAGCCCAACTGAGCAATAACTCCAATCAAAGGTTTCACTGCGAATATTTATATTTCCCATCAAAAATATTATATATTTTTAATACATGTTAGTAAACTCTAATAGTCAAAGTTACATATTTTTTCTTTAGTAAACTCTAATAGTCAAAGTCACATATTTTTCTTTTTTTCTCTAAAAAAGGTTTATGCCACTGTTGTGTGGTGTATGCTATTAGAATCACAAATTTCTTTGGATTTTGCAATTATTAGCTCATTTCCCCTCTAAAATCCAGGATTGTCCCGTACCCTTTCCGATCAGTCAACGGGCATTAACATTGTTGGAATAGCAATTTTTTAATAAGCTTATGATTCTAGCAGCATGAAACCAATTAGGTGAAAAGGCAGTGGCAAAATGCAAAATTACAAAACTATCGATGGTATAGACTGAGCGCCTGTTCTTTTGGTTTCGGTTTATACTGCGATTTATAGTTTTTAGGTTGTTCGTGAGAGAAAATATATAGTAATATAAATTTGCGTGCAGTTTTAGCTGATAAAAATAAAGTCGCTATAGTGTATATTATAATTAACTTATAGACTCTGTGTTCAAAAGATGTCCCGTTTGAAAGCTATTTACCATAGAAAAACTGAAAACAACTTTAAACGCTAAAAACATGAGGCCCTAAGTCCTCCCTCCATTTGTTTTACTATAGGGGTAATGAACGCTTTAACATGTGCCTTTTTGGATGATTTGCTCCCAAATGATATATAACTAAAAAATAATTTAATTTAATTTTATATTTGCTGGTTCCTTTCATACAATTTTGGATTTTTAGAATAGCTGCCCATTGTTAGCCATCACAGCCATGATAGACTCATTTCAAAAGTTCTATCCTTGCAATGCAAGAACACAAGAACAAAACCACATGCCTGTGCCATTTTGCCGTTACCTATGTTATATCATTTTGTTGATGTTTTAACACCGATCATATTTATGATTTATTGGATTCAAGGAATCTTTTAAAAGACTAGATTACGATCATGAGAAGTAGAGACATATAAATTTTTATACAGATTTGGGCATTCTCCTAAGAAAATAATAATCCTACTTCCTATATGACTATTACTCAGATGATTGATTATAACTGAGAAAGTAATGCAAATTGCCTTGCACTATGTTTAACTTGGACTATGTCCAATCTAATCTCATCTGCCCCCCCCCCCTTTTTCTCCGACGTCAATCTTTATATAGTTAGCAAAGCGGCGGTCGTTGTTCCGCGGCAAAAGACGCATTAACGCTTCAGATGATAACCATCCAACAGGAGTTATTATCAGAGCGACGTGGTGGCCCTGTTCATCGTGCGGTGGTTGTTGTCAGAGAGAGACCATGCGCAATTATTAAGAATAAGCGCAAGTTCTAACCGTCTTGTCAAATAGACCCAAGATGTAGCAGGTCGTCGTAGACGAGCCAGTTGCAGATAGATTGATCGTAGAAAGGTCTACGATCACGAGGTGGTCGTAAGACAATTTATAACCATGTGGTCGTAGTAGGACTTACGATAATAAGGTAGTCATAGAAGAACTTATGATTATAAGGTCGTAGAAAAGCTTACGACTAAGGAATAGTTCTAGAAGAACTCACGATTATGTGGTCGTAGAAAAATTTACGACTGAGGAGTAGTCGTGGAAGAACTCACGACTATGTGGTTGTAGAAAAACTTATGATTGATGAGTAGTCATGGAAGAACTCACAACTATTTGGTCGTAAAAAAGCTTACAACCACTCTGTGAAATATTTCCCTTTATCGATAAGGGGTATATTCAAAGAATATGATAACCTAATAAATTGAGGATTATCATATCCTCATTACATTTAATCTTAAAAAAATGGTACCTCCATTTTATCACCATTATGAAAACCAAGAATCATTTAAAATATAAATTCGTCCGGCAAATTTACTTGAGAATATACTGTATTTTTTAATTCATTGTAGATAACATTCTCTTGTATGTTGTAAATAAGCAATCGGGTTCAAATCAGTATTACATAGGTCTGCGAGACTATGTGCTGTGATTTCATATCTCCTATGGTCAATCCTTTACTAGAATGCAAGGATTTAACAAATAATTTTAGGAACAGAACACATTCACTAAAATAATCCTCCAATTCAAGTGGTTTCCTCTAGCTTGCTCCATGTAACGAACGGTACCTTAGTCCGTAGTTCTGCTTAAGTTGTGTGGATGTTGCAAGAAACATTTACTCAGGATATGACTCCCCGGATTATATGGTACGCTAGCACTTTCTAATTTCAAGGTCTCAAATCTCTTGAGCATTTTGGCTTTGGAGGCTGAAATGGACTGTTAAAATTGAGATCTACTAGTAGGTTTTGGGAGGGAGGGAGAGAGATGAAGGGTATGGGGTGACCTCGAAGCGGATGTTCTTGAAGATGACCTCCTCGGCGTTGCTGCTGATGGTGGGCGCAGCGGTGATGGCCTTGCCGAGGTGGAGCTTGTAGAGCGTGGTGGTCCTGCTGGCATCGTCGAGCCCTACCACGAAAATCTTATACTCCTTGGCCAGGAACATCAAGAACCACACCCCGCGACATCCACGCCTCCATTCTCCCTTCTCCTCCGCCTCCTCAAAACTGAATCTTGCAATTGTAGCATTCTCCACCCCACGTCATCTTCCACCCTACCCCCGATGCGGAGCGATCGTCACCAACTCACCACCCGCAAGGGTGGCGACTAGCGAGGAGACGAAGATGGGGGCGAGCAGGCAGGCCTGCCACTGGCGCAGCCACGTAGCCTGGTAGAGGAAGGGAGTCAAGTGGAAGACCTCGGCGCTCCCCCGTTTGGATATGATATGATGGCGGCAACATGGGTTGGCATCGACTGTGGATGTGTTGCTGGTGCGTGGGGGAGTGGGAGATAGGGCGGATCGAAGGGTGGGCTAAAGCCTGATGAAGCCCACCATTGGATGTGCCCTTGGGCACATATAGCACGTGATCCGATATAAGGTCTTTTTTTTTAGTTTCTAAAAGCTACTTTTCAGCTTTTCTACAACAACTATCTTTTAAAACGGAATCTTTTTAAGATAAGATCTATAAATTGATTGTAGTAAACACTGTAACGACTTCATTTATATCGGCCAAAACTACATGCGAGTTTTTATTACTCCGTACACTCTCTCACGAATAGGCTAGCGGTAGTGCTCATTTGGGCTTAAGCTTATGGCTTTTGGGCTTTTTTGCCACTGTTTGATACTTATTTTTCATTATAGCTGCTTTAAGCTTTTTCGGCTTGATTAATTTGAAAAAAATTAAAAATGAAAAAACAAGTTCTCTCATTATGGATAATGTAAAGAAATATGAAAAAAAGAGAAAAGGCAAAAAACCCAAAAAGATAAAATTTAAAAAAAGAAACTAAAAACTAAAAATCAAAAATTTAAACCCAAATAAATAGGATCTAAAAGTCATAAACAATAACCAGAAGCTATAAACCGAGCCTTAAAAAAAACAGGTCACAGGTCCATGATCAATAGACCTGATCGGTGCGCACCTTCCCACCCAAGGCCGAAACTCCAGAAAGGACGCTCCAATAACGCACCGCCACGTACCCACCCCCTCTCGCCGGTCAACTGGACCCGTCCCACGCATCCGTCCGCCCCCCGCTCCCGCCTCGCGCGGACTCCCGGTTTGACCCGCGCCCCGCCCGGGCGCGACGCGTCGGCCTCCCATTGGACGGCTGCCCCAGAGCCATGCGACCTTCTCGAGGGGCCGCACGCACCGCACCCATCGCTCTCCCTATTTTTCTCTCCCCCACCCCCTCCCCACTCCCTTCCTATACCCCCGGACTCCCACGAACCCAGCAGCGCACGCAGATCCGCAGCCGAGGGGAGAGGACAGGAGAGGAGAGCTCGTGAGCAAGGGAAGCGCGAGGGGAAAGGTACTCGCCTTTTCTCTCCTCGACCCTCTCCCCCCCCCTCTCTCTCTACCTACCTTTGCGGTTGTTGCGTGTGAGGAACTGATTGGCTGGTTGCGGGAATCTGAGGTGAAGTTTTTCGTTCTTGTGCTGTGATGGATTCTTTTTCTTGGTTGTTTGTTTTTTTTCCCTTTGTGTTGATCTTGGACTTTAGAGTCCATCCTAGCATGGGTCGATTTAGATCCAGGGTTAGCTTGTTTGCTTTGTTTGGGTTAGATCTGATCTGCTAGTTTAGGTTTCTTGAGAGAAGTGTTTTAGTTTTAGCGTCAGAAAAGGTAGGATTTGATGCAAATCTTGCCCCGATTTGTTGTATTTTGTTACTTGAGATCGAGGCGGGCATATTAGTGAGGGCTTGAGACCTGCTGGGTGGAATCAGGTACTTGGCCATTGGCATGATAATGTGCTCGCGCAACTGTTCCCTGTAGAGCTAGTTTTGCATATCCAGCGTGTTTCTTGGTAGATGTAACTCGCCTGGAGTGAACTGTAGATCTAGTCATATTGTTGAGAGAAGAATATGTATGAATGGTTCTGTACTGCTGGTGATTTAATTTCACCAGTTAAGTCTGTTGCTTGCTATTCTGTGGAACAGTACCTTGTCGTTTTCTTAACCTCAAGTTTGGTGGTGTTAGACTAGATCAATGGTTTGACAGCCACTTTCTTGTTGATTTGTCTAACGGAGTATCAGAGAATATAAAAGAAAAGGAGGAAAATGTTCTAAAGAAAGGTCATTGGGAGGATGAAGGAGAATATTTAGATGTCTCAAAAATGATTCCTGCATATATACATTGAAAAGTATGAGCTAGTTGTGTAATATGGAAAGTGGTGTCCCATCCACTTCGTAGTGATAGGGGAAAGGAGGAGAATGGTACATATTCTTGTAGATGATCCGCTAGCGCTATGTGTCATTACCAAGTTGTGATATATTTTAGAAGTCAGTGACAGTCTTAATACATTATTTGCAGGTATATAAGATCAGAACAGGTTCGTGTCTAAGAACAAAGCAAAGGAAAAATGTCTACTGCTGAGGCAACCCGTGAGGAGAATGTGTACATGGCAAAGCTCGCTGAGCAGGCTGAGCGTTATGAGGAAATGGTCGAATTTATGGAGAAGGTGGCAAAGACTGCTGATGTTGGTGAGCTCACTGTTGAGGAGCGTAACCTGCTTTCTGTGGCTTACAAGAATGTGATTGGTGCCCGGAGGGCATCATGGAGGATCATCTCTTCCATTGAGCAGAAGGAGGAGAGCCGTGGGAATGAGTCATATGTTGCATCAATCAAGGTGTACCGAAGCAGGATTGAAACCGAGCTCAGCAAGATCTGTGATGGCATCCTCAAGCTTCTTGATTCTCACCTCGTCCCCTCTGCCACTGCAGCAGAGTCCAAGGTGTTCTATCTGAAAATGAAGGGCGACTACCACAGGTATTATTTGTGGCATATTCAGAATTAGCATAGCTTGTTGAATTTATGAAATTTTGAATGTTTATTCTCTTATTGTGAATGTGTAGGTACCTTGCAGAGTTTAAGTCAGGAGCTGAGCGGAAAGAAGCAGCTGAGAACACTCTTGTAGCATACAAGTCAGCCCAGGTTGGCTTTCATGGATTGTTTGCTCATTTGATGTCTACTGATATTCAGTTTCATGTATCAGTTTGCTATATCATGATTTTTTTTCCGAAATAGTTTAATATGCGATATTTTTTTTGTCATTCCTGCTTAACTAGTGCCTTTATATTGTCTCCTCAGCAAATTTTAAAATTTTATACATGGGAATTGGGAAGTACATTTGCTTGTCCACTTAGAGATTTGAGATGTACAATGCTAGCTATGATTTTGCTTCCTTATGTGGCAGCATGAAGTGAACTGTTTATTTTATATTAGTAGTTCTATGGATTTGTGATGCTTGTGCTACAAGAGTGCACATGATGGCATTTAATTACTGATTTAGGATATTGCGCTCGCCGAGCTGGCTACAACCCACCCAATAAGGCTTGGACTTGCATTGAACTTCTCAGTATTCTACTATGAAATTCTGAACTCGTCGGATCGCGCTTGCAACCTTGCCAAGCAGGTTAGTTTTCTTTTTTCTTTCCCTCACAAATGCTTTAGTTCTTTGATATTTTGTATTCCTTGATAATTTGAATTGAAGATACTTGATTGCTGTTTGTCATGATGAGTTATACGAAATTGATGCATAAGCATGATGATTCTCTTTATGTTTGATCAAAGTGAAAATTGTATGGGTGACAAAAGAGTGCTATTGACTTGATCTCAAAAGTTGTGGTTTTTTCATCAGCCAAACCCACATATGTAAGAACTGAACCCACTAATCAAAGTCTTGTGTACTGAGAGGTGCAATGCATGCATCTACTATCTAGAATGAGTTTATGAGATATGCATGTAACTGCTATCTAGAATGAGTTTAATTTTGTGTATGTACTTATTAGGCGTTCGATGAGGCTATTGCTGAGCTGGATTCTCTCGGTGAGGAGTCCTACAAGGACAGCACCTTGATCATGCAACTTCTTCGTGACAACCTGACTCTCTGGACCTCTGACAATGCGGTATATTCCCTTCTATGTGTTCCATCCCATCATATTGTAGTTGTTTTCTGGTGATGCGAGGTGTACTGAACCTCAGTATTGATAAATTCCATTTGTTCTCTCTCCCAGGAGGACGGTGGAGATGAGATCAAGGAAGCATCAAAGCCTGAAGGAGAGGGGCACTAATTGGAGCTCAACTTCACCCATGTTTATTTCTGAGTCCATTTACTCAGCTACCTGCATTGTCGGATCATAAGATGTACTAGGATCGATTGCACTATGTGGAATCATAAGATGTAGTAGGGCTGCCGTATGCGAAACGTGTCAAGCTGAAGTACCTACTGGACACAGTTTATGTGGACAACATTGCTTCAGGAACTGCGCTACTAGTTTGTTAGCAACTTTCAATTATTGCCTGTATTGCAGCACAATATTAGTATTGCTGTATTAGCAATTTCTTTGGCTGGTTATGATTGAAAATACAGGTGCGAAACATTGCAAAGTTAGTGTTTTGTGGTAACATCTGGTGAAACTACGAGGTTTGGTGTTAAGAGTTGCTATTGTTGTGAGCCTTTGTTTCGGAAACATGGAGGGCTGTCACCTGAGTACCTGACTATATGTGGACGCTATTACCTCTACTAAAAAGAGTCCTAAACTCTCGCTGTCACCTCCTAAAAAATCTCTTAACAAAAATTAAAAAGCAATCTACTAAAATATAAATTTCACCATCTTAAAAATCCCCCCTACAGGAGGCTACAACTCTCTTTCCTTTGGGAAATTCTACCCTGCAACCAGTCGTAACCATAATTGTTCAGTATACGCGCTAGACGTAGACTGTGATGTATGGATAAGTTCAGGGATCAAATACTATTTTAGGCAAGCATCCCATGTGTATACAATAACATGCTCAAATCCGTAATTTACATCATGGTTTTTACTAGAGCAATCATGTGTGGAAATAAGTTGCGGAGAGGGTCGTACACGAATGAGATGTTGTAGCACTCGTTACTCGTCAGGCAATGTTCAGTGTCCCAAGGGGGGTGCAACAGAGTTGTGCAAAGACAGTTAGCATAGCAGGACTTTGTCAGGTAGATTGTTGTAGTTTGAGATTTTGAACTCAAGAATACAAGGGAAGAGCTTCAACATAGTGGCCTTTCCATTCCAAGGAAGCAATTTCGAATTTTGTGTTGCACGAAGGATACAATAGTGGTTGGTTGTAGGAAGATGATTCTATCCTATTCCTATTCCTCTAGGATACACAAGCATGACCAACACAAAGGGGTCTTTAGAACAAAGGATTTTTAGAGGAATTTTGTAGGAACTTACTTCTATCGAAACTTTTTCTACGTGGTCCTTTGGATTAAAGGTACGAGTCCGTATTATTTCTATGAAATTTCTATGAAATACATTATTATAAAGGAATTTTAGAGGAAAACAAACATGAGGTCTATCCTTATGGAAATTTTTTTTGTGTCTCTTGAGCATGGCAATCTCTATCAAATTTTTTTGTGTTTCTTTCAATGAAGTATCCAATAATCCAAACAACCATTTAGAGCAATTCCTGTGTTCTCTTTTCTTACAGGACATGCCACCCTAATTCTTGCGGCCATTCTGTTGCAAACGTGTTTTCTAATTTTTACGTTCCAAACAGAATCTTAAAGGAGTGCGTCTTACTATGGTTGAGTTTTTTTAACTTTCAGTTAGCTATGTTTATACTGTTTATAGTAAATAACTTTTAAACGATGTGTTTTTTAAAAACAGGGTTAATAAGAAAATTATAGTAAAAAGTATACTGAGTGCAGCTGTATCGGCCAAAATCACATGCGATTATTTTTTTTCTGTATGTATTACCTCTCGTGAACAACTAAAATTTAAATATAAACTATAAACCATTCGTCAAAAAGAATCCACTCTATCTATCACAGTATACATTTAAAAGTAGTGTGTACACTTATTCCCAAAAGAAAATAAAACGGTTACTCTACGGAATATCACCATCAAAATTCGTAGTACTAAACAGCAAATAGCATGTTACGGACGTCCGAAAACTTACAGTGGACTCAAACGATCCCGTTGTGTAGGGTCCACATGTCAGTGACCCGTTAACGTCAGAGGATCCGTTTCCGCGCACACCACCAGACAATCGCTGCAACTACAACAAAATCACTCGTAAAGCAGATCGCATATACACCGCTCCGCGCGTCGTGGCCGTTCCCCCGGATCCCGCCAGATCCAGGCGTCCAGATCCCCAAGCCCCCGAGCCCATGGAGCCCTTGCCGGCCCAGGCAGCGGCGTCGGAGCGCGACCGCTCGCCGCCGTCGCCCCCTCCCCCGCCCCCGTCGTCCGCCGCCGCGGCGATGTCGTCACCGCTCGCCGTCGTCTGCAGCTTCTGGAAAGGTCCGCCTCGATCTTACCTTGACGTTTCCCCTCGTCGATTAGATGACGATGTAGGTTCGAATTGGTGAGCCCCGAGGACCAGTTAGATATTGAATCGCGCAGCTTAAGCTGTGGGGAATCACGATTCCCGGTTGCGCGCACCCGTACTGTCCCGTAAGTGCAGGATTTGTTGGGTTTTGTCACTAATCACGAGTGGAGAGAGCTTAATCGCGGTGAAATGTTGACCTACATTTGGCACTTCCATTCAAATCTACTAGCGTTTGTGCCTGCCACTTCCTCAATTGGCTCCAAGTCGTAATCTGAACGGATCTCTATTCTCTAGGAGTGAAGACTTATGCCACGGGTCACGATGAACCTTATGATATGCTCTTGACAAGTAGACAGAGCAGTTTCAGCAGAGAAGGCTTGAGTCTTCATCTCAAACTTATGCTCGTCATTTCTGAGAAGCTTGACAGGATTTTGTTGTCCTAGCTTAGTTTCCATGCATAGGTAATGTGATATAGCAACATCATTTCATTCATTTGTACAAGGACTTTATCACAGGTGTCATGATCTTGTGGTTATCTTCTCTGATCATTTGCATCCTTACTAAAGTAGGGAAGAGTAGCTGTGAGATAACATGCCGCTTCACTGCTATTGTGGTTTCCATATGGGGACTTAAAGAAGTTATAATGCTGAAATGGCTTCCAAGTATGAATGGTCATGCACTGTAGAAAGTTATGTTGAGCCTATTGCATTGTTCTTGTATGTGTAATGCAGATCGAGGCCTTTTTCATGTAAGTGTTTATGCTATCCATGATGGAGAATCTGACTCTTGTTTCTTGTGCACTTTAGACTTTGATTTGGAGAAGGAAAGAAGTGGTTTGGATGAGCAGGGTTTAAAGATTGCGGAGAATCAGGAGACAAGCCAGAAGAACAGACGTAGGCTTGCTGAGAGCACTCGGGATTTCAAGAAGGCATCTTCAGATGAGAAGCTTGGTTTATTCAACTCATTGCTGAAGAGTTATCAAGAGGAAGTTGACAATCTCACAAAGAGAGCAAAGTTTGGAGAAAATGCATTTCTCAACATCTATCAGAAGCTATATGAAGCCCCTGATCCGTATCCAGCTCTTGCTTCTATGGCTGTATGTTCTGTCAAATTTATTCTCTATTATAGCTGCTCTAATTTGGAATTGTTTCATGTATCCATAGAGATAATCCCATCGCAAGGGAAGTGACAACCAAGATTTGCTTTTGCTCACAGCTGTCCTAACTTTTCCAAATATTGCAAATTCCCACCAATATTTAACATCTTGCCTTGTTGCATGTAGTCATTTGCCATATTGTTTATATTCCCCATTGACACCAAATAGTAGAATTGTAGACTCGTAGTTGTATGTGATAAAAATTCTTATAATAACACCCTTTTTTGGTACAAGTAAGAAAGCTTATTGCATAATATGTGCTAATTTGCACTAAATTTAAAACTATAGGCGGAGAGTTATCAAACTGCAAAATATCGATGGTAGTTAGTTTGCTCCGATTTAGAAGTGAAAGCAGTCAATTGTTAAAATTTAAAATACAGACCAGGCTTGGCAATTTTGGAAAAATATGGTCTGGTGCCGCAATTTCCGGTAATAAAGTCTGGCATGTTCAATTATATTTATTCTTTTGCTTGAATTAATATCTCTAACTAGTTACTGGTTTCAACTTTCAATATAATAAGATGGGGTTCAATCATTATTTAATACTTTTATCTTGCACCAAATTCTCCTGCTAATGATCTCAACACATGCAGGATCAAGACCAGAAACTATCTGAACTGGAGACTGAAAACCGGAAGATGAAACTTGAGCTTGAAGAATACCGGGCAGAAGCTGCCCACCTGAAGAACCAACAGGCGACAATTAGGCGACTTGATGAGCGAAACCGCCAACTAGAACAGCAGGTCTGTTCTGATGTCACTCCATTGCTATGTCTTTTTTCTTAGCTAGTTAGTTTTCCTTCTGTCCATCTTTTGCATGAAGGAGGTCAAATTGAAAAATATTAGTTCCTTCACACCCTGTTGCTTTGTTAAGTTACCAAAAGTGACTTCTTGTATTTGTAGGATATTACTGTTATCCTTGAATATATGGACTGATTTCATGACAATTTGAAAGTTTTATCTGCAAAGATTAGTTCCAATCAAGTTTCAGAAACTCTTGCTGTTTTAAACAAACAAACAACAACAAAGCTTTTTATCCAAAACACATTGGGGTAGGCTAAGAATGAAACCTCCTCAAGGTCAAAGAAACAAAAACCTTGTAATAAAACCTATAAGGCTAAAACCCTAAGTCCTACATTCTGCCATCTGAACCGAGAACCTAAAGCACCACCCCTAAACTTTTCGGTACGTGGATCACTAACTTCCACGCACTTCTATCCAAAGCTAATTCTTTGGATACATTCTAATCCCTCAAGTCTGTTTTAACTGCTTCTTTCTATGTCAGTCTTGGTCGACCTCTGTCTCTTCTTACGTTTGTGGTACGTTTTAAAATTCCACTACGTACCACTATCAGAGAAAAATCCCGGCCGGAAATTTTCAAATGAGATTTCGAATTTGTGACTGTATAATGCAGTTGGTAGGTTGGTTTAGGCAGTGTTTGTGATAGATTAGCTATTGTAGGAGGTAAAAATGGATGAATTATTGTGATATGCAGCTAGTTTGGTTATTGGCAAACATGTTGGGCCTAGTATGCTGGAAAGAACATTGGATGCTTGCCTTTGAGAGTGTTTTGCAGCACTTTAGCAGTAAAGAAAGTGCAGCAGCAGCAGCCACAGATGAAGGGGAGAAGAGAGCAGCAACCAGGGGAGAAGAGGAGCAGCTGCAGCACGCTAGGGAGAAGAGGAGCAGCTGCAGCAACATGCTAGGAGATAAGAGGAGCAGCTGCAGCAGCAAATAGAAGAAGAGCGGCAGCAGATCAGCAGCAAATAGAAGAAGAGTAGCAGCAGATCAGCATATTCATCTGAGTTTATCCGGTTTATCCGGTTTTTCACCGGTTTTCCCGGTTTCCGGCCGGTAACCGGTCTGGTTACCGGCCACATCCCGCTCACCCCAAAATTTCCATTCGGCAAATTTTGACCGGTTTTTAACCGGGTTTTCTGGTAACCGGCCGGTAACCGGCCGGTTACCGGTACCGCCCGCCCGGCGGGATTTGATCCGGTTCCGGTTTTTCGATCCTTGCGTACCAGTGCCTCAAAAAGCTTCCGTTGGAGATGTCTCAAGCGATGCTAGACAAGTTTCTCTTCAATTGGTGCTACCCCCACCTTATCACGTATATTATTATTGTGGATTCTCTTTAAACTTATGGAAAAATATTTTAGCTATTCTTTTTCATGGATGATGGAGGCTGAAATGCCACATTTTCACCTAACAGTTATGGAACTATGTGTTTCTGCAAATATTCTGACCTATTAATAATGCTTTCTGAGCATAACACAATTAATCAAAATTATTTTGTAAACGTACGTCTCTATGTAAACATTGTCTAAGTGGTATGGAAGGTGAAACATTTCTTTAAGTTTATTTATAGTGAGAAATTATTCTTTTTTTTTCTCGAACGCGCAGGAGAACTGCACATCAATATATTAAGAAGAAGAAGAACAAATGAGTCTAAGAAGACTCGTACAAACCTCACCAAAAAGGCGAGGCTAACAACAAAAGGTCAAGAGAGCTAGGGAAACGCCCACCGACCAAAAAACACAAACGCAACACCTAAGGCCAAATGGTACAAAGGCCTTTGGCCCCCGCCAAACACCACAACTTGGCCTCATCTCTAATGTCTTGCAAAACAATGCTGACATTGGGTGAGGCACCTTCAAAAACACACCCATTCCTATGCTTCCAAACCTGCCAAGCCACCAACACGACCAAAGTATTAAAGCCCTTGCGTTGCTGCTTAGGGACTTGATGCAAGGCTTGACGCCACCACAAGGTGAAAACCAAATCTTCTGGGCATGGAGTTAACCGCTGCAGTCCCACCAGAGTAAGCACTGAGAACCAAACACTTCTTGTGAACACGCAAGAAGTGAGTAGATGCTGAATAGTTTCATCAACTTGATCACACAGAGGGCAGCACTCAGGGTGAACAAGACCACGACGGGCCAAACGATCAGCGGTCCAACAGCGATTAAGCGAGGCTAACCACAGAAAGAACTTGCAACGAGGAGGAGCCCAGGTTCGCCAGATCTCCTTCCATGGCTCAAACTCCACCGCTCCCACAAAAAAACGGCGGTATGCTGATTTAGTTGAGAACCTGCCCGAGGAGGATGGCTTCCACACATGCTGATCAACCACGCCAGGGGTGAGCCTCACTCGGACGAGGACATCCCAAAGACCAAGAAACTCCTCCAAGACTGGAGTAGATAGACTGCCTCTAATATCATGAACCCAAGTATTATCTGTTAGAGCTTCTTGGACCGTCCTTCGATTGACAATTCTCTTCGGCACATGCGCACAAAGAAGGGGGGCAAGGTCCATTAAGGACTTGCCATGCAGCCACTTATCACACCAAAAGAGGGTCATGCAGCCATCTCCCACAATAGAGATGAGCGAAATGGAGAACATTGCTGCCGAATTGGGGTGCACCTGAATGTCCAAGCTAGCCCATGGGCGATCAGGTTGGGTCTTTTTGAGCCACAACCACCTCATGCGCAACGCCCAACCAAGAATTTCTAAATCAAGAATTCCCAATCCGCCAAGCTCAAAAGGTCTCTTGACCCGGTCCCAAGAAACAAGGCAGTGCCCTCCATTTACTCTTTTGCGACCCTTCCAAAGGAAAGCTCTACGAATCTTGTCAATTGCTTTAAGGGCCCATTTGGGAAAATCCAGCGCAAAAAGAGGATAAATAGGAATTGCTGAGAGCACCGCCTGAATAAGAGTGGCTCGGCCAGCTGGGTGCATCATGGCAGCTTTCCATCCAGGCAGCTTGTCAGCAATCTTGTCAATTATCATGTAAAAGCTAGATTTGGGGAGTTCCTTGGTTGACAACGGTAACCCGAGATACTTGCAAGGGAACTCTTGGACTTTGCAAGGAAAGGATCCTTGCACCATTTCCAAGTCCTGTTGGTGGCAACGGATTGGGGACACCGAGCACTTGCTTAAGTTGGTGATCAACCCCGACGCTTCTTCAAAGACCCGGATAATCTCTTTGATTAACTCGAACTCTTCCAAACAGGGCCGCATGATAACTTTTATGCAAAGACTTCACGCTGATTTCTTAATCCAAATCATTTTTAAATAACAAGGTTCTTTATTTCTCAAATTCTAGATTTTTTTTTACTTTGTAATACTTTTTTGTTTTATTGTAATGATTTTAGATGGAGGAAAAGGTGAGAGAGATGGTTGAAATGAAACAGCGAAGCTTGGCAGATGAAAGTCAGAAAACTCTTGAAGCCCTGAAAGATAGGTATGGTTAATTAATGGTAACTAAGCAAGCAATTGTTCGACTATCATCAAAGGCCACATCATATATCATGATTTCAAGAATTTGCTTGACATCAAAGGCCACACCATATATCATGATGCATAATGCAGATTTTGACCTTTAGCTTGCCATGATTGTAGGGAACGGTCATTGCAGGACCAACTAAGGCAAGCCACAGAAAGTGTCAAGAATATGCAGAAGCTACATGAATCGGCACAAAGCCAATTATTTGAGCTTCGCACACAATCAGGTTCCTTTTCTTTTAATTGTGTTATCTTGAAGATCTTGAGACTTAATGGGAACAATATTTCCAAATGTTCTAATGAAGTATCATATTCCTTTCAGAGGAGGATCGAGCTGCAAAGGAAGCTGAAGCCAACCTTCTTATGGATGAAGTTGAACGGGCGCAAGCACGACTAGTTAGTCTTGAGAGAGAAAAGGTAGCTTTGTGCTTTAAGAGTCCAGCTTATTGTGTTTTTTGACTGCATGACTATTCCAACAATAGACTATTCCAACATAACATTGATAGCTGTACTACTTGTTTTTAAGAGTCATGCTATGGCCATCATCACCATCAACCATATATATGGATGGTTCTAACATATGGGTGATGGTTCGATGACAAGTTGTCAATTTTGGATTGGTCAATGCCTGTGTTTATATTTTTCATTTCTGCATTGGTTTTGTCTGATAGAATCCTGTAGCACGATATTAGTCTATTTAGTATTTTTCAATGATATACAATTCAGACAGTTTGCTCCCATAAATACTTGATAGTCATGTGGCAAATGCAAATTGATGTTCTAGTGGCAGTAATTTTGATGATGATGTTAGCAATTTTCATAATTCATAGCAAAATGCACTCCCGTGTAACCGTGATGAACAGATGGGCGAACCCTGTAGTTCCCATTTGATATACATGGCATCACTGAACGTGCCATCTTAAGTTCATATTAGAAAAGCCAATAGAATAAAACCAGTAGAGATATGGAAATTAACCAAATTAGAGAGTTGCGGGGTCAAATTAACAAAACTAGAATTCAGGGACTGAACGTTCTACATTATATAAAAGTTGAGAGATTAAACATACAATTTTTCCTAGAAATATTTGAAATATGTCTATGTAGTGTAATGTACCTTAAGGTTTAACCTTTTCCTATTCAGCATGTGGGTTATGAATTTATGATTCCTAAAATTTGGCTCTGAATTGTGGATTGCTTGCTGTGGTGGTTGTTCCTGCCGGTTACGTGACAGCTGATCCAGTACTCATTGAGAGCCTGTTAACAATGTCCTAATTTGTATGTTTTCTGGCCAAACTTTGTAGATTCACGAGTTTTACACTCTTCATTTTCTCAAAGTATCTTGTGAAAATAATGTTTTAACGCACTAACATGGAACTTGACCAAAAACTGTGTAAATCATCATTAAATGCCCTCAATTACTGGATACAGTGACTGACATGCCATGTGTTGACCAAAATGTGCACAGCTATTGCTGGCTCAGTGCCATGATCCTGAATATACCCTTTTTATGCTTATTTTTTTATGCAGGGGGATTTACGATCTCAGTTGCAGGCAACACATGAAGATGCAAGCAATAATAGGTCAGTTTATTTGCATTTTGCCTGTGTACGAAGTATGAACTGATGTGCAAACTTGCAAAGTGTAGATTTGCTTAAGTATAATCATTCATAATTGATACACTGGTGATGCTAGTGCCTTTCAGTTGTATTGCTATTTATTAGCATTTTACTTGGGCTTTTATGGTCATCCAAAACTTAAAATTGAACTTGTTCTCTGAATTATGTAATTATGCAGTGTTTACATGGATTCAAGTGATATACTTGAGAGTTCCTTGAATGCCAAGGAGAAGATTATCTCAGAGTTGAATGCGCAACTGCGTAATATCGATAGTACTCTATCAAGCGAGAGAGAAATGCATGTGAATGAACTGAAGAAGTTGACTGCTTTACTCACTGAGAAGGTACTGTCGTTAAAAGAGCGTTATGTGTGCTAATCGATGACTGGCTCTTGAACCAACTCATTTATAGGGATCATCTACCTGTCTAATTACTTCTTATAATCCTTTGTTCAAATATAGTTCAATATATGTCAATTTCTTTGCTTCTATCACTATCCACTTGTTTTTTTACATTGGCCTCAATTGTTATGGGTATAATAGACATTGCTACAGCCTGCAGGTGTGCATCTAAACCCAGAAAGCACACATAGAGAGAAAATAGTTCTAATGAGGAGAAAAAAAGATGTTACCTATTCCATTGCATCTATTAGCCATTTTATCGTGCATATGTTCTTGGAATGATTTGTTTCTACGCAACTACACTTCACTTTTTTCTTCATTATTTCGCTAATAAGTTTCCATTTGTAGGAAAATGCTCTAACGGAGTTGAAGAAAGAACTTCAAGAAAGACCTACAACAAAGCTAGTAGATGATCTCAAGAAAAAGGTTCAGATTTTGCAGGTATTTAGAACAAAAAATACCCTCTGACTACCCCAACACATGATATTAAATCCTCTACCTCTGATAGTTGCCTTAGTTCTGACCTGTGACTATATACCATTCATAATCAGTTGGTTCTGAACTCGTTGCATGTCTTTTTAATGCAATTTCAAATCTACATAGCACATGAGATCAGCTTTCCTCTGTTACTTCTTATACTAGATTACCCCCATCATGTTGTTGGTGATCCTCAAATGATATTATTGAGATACATTTTGTTATTTTTGTCATTCCTCCATGTGATCCCACTATCTTTTGAATTTTTTTAGTCCTTATTCCTGCTGAAATACCAGTTCTCTCTCCAATAGGCTGTTGGGTATAATTCCATTGAAGCTGAAGACTGGGAGCTAGCAACCAACGGTGAGGAAATGAGCAAGCTGGAAGCTTTGCTTCTTGACAAGAACCGTAAAATGGAGCATGAATTAACACAGCTGAAGGTTGGCATTTAGTTTAGATTCTGGAAACTGTGATTTAGGCAATTCCTTCTCTCTAAGGACAATAAATTTTACTCGTTTGTAAGGTACACTTGTTATCTTTCTCTGATGCAACTGCCTGATAAGTTCCTTATATCTTTTAAAGGTTAAACTATCAGAGAAGTCAAGTCTTCTTGAGGAAGCTGAAAATAGGATTGCTGAACTAACTTCAAAGGTTGAAGAGCAGCAAAAGTTGATTTTGAAACTTGAGGATGACATACTAAAGGTTGCATTTCATGCTCTTGTGATAATTCGCCTAGTACCAATTGATCCTTACGAATATAGAATCCTTAACGGGTATATGACGTCTGCATTTAGTGTTTATACCACGGTTACCTTAGTGCTGCAGTCTGAAACTCTGAATAGTGACATTATGTTGTTATAACTATGTAATCCTGAAATTAAGATATTTTAGATACCAAAGAATTTGTTATGTTTACTTTCGTTTTCTGAAGGACATATAACTAATATTCATTAACTTTGATGCAGGGCTACAGTTCAACTGATAGGAGGAGTTCACTTTTGAATGATTGGGATCTTCAAGAAATCGGCTCAAATGAAGTATCAGAGGTAACTTCTAGTTTAGGTTCACTTATTAGTTATTACAAACCTTGTTGCTGTAATTCAGCATTACCTTTAGTTTGTTTAAAGCTTATGCTGGCTGAAGTTTGTTTTCGATCACTTTAATTTGTGATAAGCTGTACAATGCCTGCTTTAACTCAGCTGTGGACAAAACATGCATGAGAAACCGAGTTCAAGTGCTCAACTGCTCATAGACATCTTAAAACTAGTAAATGTTACCAAAATGAGGAGATGCCATGCTAAACCTGTTTCTTAGAAATATTTATATGCAACTCTGAAACATTGAAGAGTTGACTAATCAATGGTCTTTTGTACACCGCCATTTTCAATTTTTCATAACTAGTATCAGATCAACATGTACTACAATTGGTTGGTGAATTTATGGAGTCTGAAATCTATGTTGCTTATTTGAGCCAACAATCACCATTGGTTCCGTGTTAACCATTTATTGATAAAAGCTCTTTTTTCCACCAAACAAAAAGCTCTGATAGTCTGATTTTGCCAACATGCCAATGATATTAATATTTAGCAGTATCTGCAGTTGGTATCAACAGTGTCCAGCATTCTAGTTGTTAATGCAAATACCAAAATGTGCCTGAACTTTCGCTTTTATAGTCATTTTCAATTTGTACCAAACATATAGTTCTGATTTTGAGTTATTCACAATGTGTATAATGGAATGGTCACTTCACTCGTTGCTTCACATGTATTTTTTTTCATTTACAGGGTACTGATCCAAGGCATGCATCACCAGACCAAGATCAAAGTTCCATGCTAAAGGTCATTTGCAGTCAGAGGGATCGTTTCCGTACACGACTACGTGAAACTGAGGAGGTATATTTCATGAAATTTTGAAAAATGACTGCATCATATTAGTGTTTCAAGTAATTGTGGTTGTGTAGCTCTCCGGTAAACTAGATGTGAAACAGCACAATGTGTCATTTTACACAGCCTTTTTATTACTGGAAAAGGCTTGGTAGCCAGTCCAGTCATACAACGTGGTTTTGTCGGTGATTGAACTCAACTTTGGGAATGAATAATGAGATGATAGGGTCGTTTCCCTTGATTTTCTTGAAAGCCGTGGATATGTTATGCTTCTCTTAGGATTTTTATTTTTATCCCATGACGCCTCTTTGCTTTGTGAAACATGAAGATTTATCATTGATTATCTATTGCCATTTTTGTGTATCCTAGGAACTAAGGAGATTGAAAGAGAAGTATGAGATGCTAGCTGTAGAATTGGAAAAATCTAAGGCAGATAATGTTCAACTATATGGAAAGATCCGATATGTCCAGGACTACAGCCATGAGAAGATTGTTTCCAGAGGACCAAAGAAGGTTTAGCATAAATCCTTACAGTGGAAAATTAACGTATTCACATTTTCTAGCATTTGACCTTTGTTACATTGTGCTTCGCAGTATGCAGAAGACATTGAAAGTGGTTCTTCAGATGTTGAAACAAAGTACAAGAAAATGTATGAGGATGACATAAATCCTTTTGCTGCTTTTTCAAAGAAGGTAGATATATTTTGTACATATCATTAGCAACACTTGTTATCTATGGTACTGCACATAGCTATAATTAGCAACACTTGTTATCTATGGTACTGCACATAGCTATACCTTTTCTTTCCATATGCAGGAAAAGGATCAAAGATACAAGGAACTTGGTTTAAGAGATAAAATCACTCTAAGTAGTGGCCGTTTTCTCCTTGGTAACAAGTATGATACTATCTGTTTTTTGGGGTACAATTCAGTTTTTCGTTTTGTTTATATTTGTTGAACATGCTGATCTTTGATGGTAACTGGTAAATTATTACATAAACAGTATGTCTTTTAGATTGTGTTGTATGCTTTATGACAGAATGCAAGTGCATTTGGATTTTGAATTGAATAATAACAACATCGGTGACTTAGTGTTAGTGGTGCGCTAACATGTCTAAACCCGTCTCAATCTATTAAGGGTGGAAAATACATAGCAATCTGTCATAACAATGCATACATGATCAGATCTTTTGTATCGCATGATGCCTGAGTTTCTTCATCTTATCCATGAAGCAGAATTAAATAATAAATGAACATAACATCTATTCCATTTGTATTCGCAGATATGCCCGGACATTTATATTCTTCTACACTATTGGATTGCATCTCCTTGTATTTACATTGCTGTACAGAATGTCAGCTTTGAGCTATCTCAGGTAAGTATGCATTGCGTTATCAATTCAAATTGAGTTCCTGAGCATGGCTAACATGAAATATTTGCACAGCACAACACCTGCAAATGATGAAATAATCCTGGATGCTGGCAATCAGACGCTATCACATGCGCTGTAAAACAGTATCATCACTTCACCAGTACTGAAACAGAAGCCTTCCGGGTTTTGGATCTCAAGAATCTTTACATAGGATCATGACCGATGTTATAATTGACTTGTTTTCTTTATGCCCTTAGGTGTCTGGATATGTTTTTCTGTAGATAAAAATTTTCCGGTTTTCGGGGGCGGGGGGTGGGTTTGAGTCATTCTGTAAACTGTTGTATTACTAATTGCCATTTTGTTGGTAAATGAAAGCACACCTGGTCTCCAAGGTACACGTAATGCCATTGCCATCCAAAGTGTGTTCGTATGTGGTTGAGATGGAGACTGTAGATACAGTTGTACGGAAGCCGAACGAAAATAAAAAAGAACAGAGTAATAGTATTAAAGTTTTTTTACTATGATTCTAGTGTGTTCACTTGGAAAATTTGAATTCTTTTATATGTACTAGGGGCCAAAATCCATTTGTGGAATTAAGCGGCGCTCCAATGGGCTTTGACTTTTGGCTTTCTGATGAAATTATACTGTATCAGTTGTTAGTTTTTTTAAAAAAAGAAAGAAAAATAGAGAAAAAATTATTATATTGTCATAGATAATGCAAAGAAACATGGAAAAAAGGAAAAAAACCCAAAAGGCTCAAATAAGTTGAAATTAATAATCGATGTGTTTCAAGTGGTTTTAGTTTAAATAAGCTGAAAGCTAAATAAATTAGAAGCTAAAATCGTTTAGAGTGGGAGCGAGGATAACACTGGCCAAGTCTTAAAAGTCCTAAAACGAAAACCTGAAGTTACGTAGACAAATAGCAAAACACATCCGTCTTGCGCTCTGCTAGTAAAACCTGGTAATCATGGTGGGCTTTATCTGAACAGGATCCACCCATACTGCATGCCCAAAGTTACACATACCCGTAAAGTATATATATTTGCTTGTCTTGACAAGACGTACGACCGGCGACACATGTCTCTTGACGCACCTTTCTTACTTGGCAGGAGGCGAAGGCCGTGGCAGTTGGCCCGGGCGCGGTAGGGGACGATGCGGCGTGGTAGGCGGGCAGCTATCGAGCCAGGATGGCTCGGTAGGTTAGCCTCGCACAGAAAGCCGTCTGTCTGACTAACCCGTACAGACACACTGTTTGGACGGACAGATGAAAACAACTTTATCTTGTAAGTAGTTCATATATATTACTAAAAAGAAATGTAAGAATAGATCACATGTGGCTTAACATAGCACCTCGCAATGAAGATGCAAATTAAAACATCCCTAGGGCGAAAATGTGGAACCGTATGGCATCCACATGGCGTGGCGGTCATCCAACCGGCATGAATGTGGCTGGTTGTCACAACAGTGGCAGGCGCAATTGCAGCTCGAGTTGGCACAACAACAATACGGGTGATAATCGGTACCGAGACACGACCTTCTCGTTGTTTCTCTCCCTGATCCTCTGCCCGCGGAGCTCATTGTTGGCCCTCTCGGTTTGGAGCTCCTCGTGCAACTCTTCTAGGCGGATGTGCAGTTTGTGGATGTAAATCTGGGTAGGTATTGGATACGATGGATTCACCCACTCGGTGAATTTGTAATCCGTTGTCTGCAAGCAAGATGAGGTTACTATAAGCGTTCTATGCGTATAAGTATACGTTGGTAATAAACCACTTACCATGAACAGAGCGTAGTGAAAGAATCGACGCCCTAGTGCATGTGGTCGTCACAAACCTACATCACCGCGTCGAGGTTATGCTTGCATTGCAGCCAAGACTCAGGGATGTGGAGGTAGTCATGGAGGAGATTTCTAGGGGTGTACGACTCACTGGTTTCGAGCGAGATCAGGACTTGGGGGTCGGGGCCTAGGGGATTGTAGATGTTCATATCTTCGAGATAAGTGTCAAGGCCTTGAAACCTAGCTCGTGCCCGCCGTCCCCTCCCACACCTTGAGCTTCCAAGCCTGTCATCATACTTCTGTTCGCATAATACGATTTCCTATAAGACATAAAAGGATGTTTGAGTGTCCGTACTATTAGTGTTCGTGCAAAATTTGCATTAAAAGTTACCGAAAAGAATGTGGCAGCATCACGACCAAACTTAATTTAAAACCCACACACTCTGCATTGCGGAGCATTAATTCGTTTGGAGTTAAATTGCAGGAAATGTCAATGTTATAGAGAATGAACGTGTACACATGTGATATAAATCGACAAGTCTACGGGGTGACAGACAAACTGGACCTATTTGGATAGCTCCTCATGGAGTGCCTCGCTATCTTGTACAGCTTGCACTTGTGTAACCTTTGCCGCTGGCCACGTTGACTGTTATCCATGTTGTTGCGAATGCGACGAGACTAACGTCCGTCGCGCCTGGGTTGCTTCAGTGCGTCGTTCGACACTCACTTCACTTCCCACAGCCAAATGTCCCAGTAATGCATATCCACCCTGTAAGAGTTGAGCTCAGCGCTCAAATCTCACACAAATAGTGGATGTCGTAGTACTCTAAAATGTAGTACGCGGAGGACTGCCACCACGCAGTGCACATGGCGTACACATGGGAGCAATGCTTGTGAAGGAGCATCGGCTTGTTGCATATGTAGATCGCGACTTCACCAATCTTATATGCATGCTTGTGATCGCCTCTTATATGACTCACGACATACTTCTTTCTCAAACGAATCTCGAACTTTTTCCTGACGTCGTCTATGGTCCGAGCAATGTGGGAACGAGCCTTCACCATTTTCTGCTCTACGTATGTCTGTATGACTTTTGAGAGTTGCCTCTCTTCATTCAGGTGCTTCATCGCGATCATGACTTTGTTAACAAAGTAGCCGATGGTGCGGTTCCAACTCTTGTCCACAATTGTAGAGAACAGGAGGGAACACACACCCTTCAACACACCATTGTACACCTCTGATGTGTTAGTTGTCATAATCCCGTACGTTGCACCGTCTATATCATGAAGCAGGGACCATTTTTCCACGTTCGGGTCATGCAAGTTGATCCATTGCTGACTGTGTCGGCATCCTCCTCGCCGGAATGGCTTTCATCCGACGACCCTTCCAAATATTTATGGCAGTCTATACGCACTGCCCACCATCTCTCTCCACCTTCTGTTGGATAAAAGTTAAGGGGCAACCTAGACAGCCGTCCATCATCCTAACTGGCATCATCTTTCGTCACACCACCAGCGCTAGTAGGTTCCACTTCGCCACCATCATCCCCAGCAACACGATGCTCCACGTCGCCATTCCCATCGCCCTCGCCCCTGCTCGACACCTCTGCCCTCTCCACAAATTGCACATACACCATTGACCTCTCATATACCACTGTAGCTGGATTGCTAGCAATCTCCATGTACTGCTACCAAGCGACGTTGCCAACTATCTTTTTTAGCTCCTAGAAACACTCCCCCGGATCTCCAACCACCATGGTTGTCATCACCTCGATGACGAGTGTTTTCCTGGCAACCTCCCTGTCAAATATACTCCACACACACCTCCTGATCCCAGGGTGATATATGTCCTCCGTAGAGCCTCAATTATGGTCCTTTCATAATTTTGACTCCCTCCTTGTAGAACACGAACAAGTGTTCATACGCGACAACAGGTACCAAACACCAATGCAGACGAAATACACTTATTTCAAACGATACTACATACCAATGAACTCTAACTATGTTTTTTAATAATAGTGCAGAAATAATAATAGTGCAGAAATAACAACATCGTACACACGATAACATTGCTGAAGTAATAATAATGCAGAAATAATAACAATGTACAAATGATAACAATGCATAAATAATAAAAGTGCACAAATAATAATAGTGCAGAAATAATGACAACGTACAAATGCTAACAGTGCAGAAATAATAACAATGCATAAATAATAACATGGTACAAATGATAGCAAGGTACAATTAGTAACGGTGCACAAAAACTAACGGCGTGTAAATGATAATAGTGTACAAACGATAATAGTGTACAAATAATATCAATGTATAAATGGTAACAGTGCACAAAAAAATCGCACAAATAATAGTAGCTCACAAATAATAATAGTGCACAAATAATAATGGTGCATAAATAATAACATTATACAACTAAGAATGTTCGGCTATTAACAAATAATCATTAATACGGCCACTAATCCATCACTAACATGGGAAATTACAAAATGGTCTACACGAGCTAAACACATACATTATCTACACATTATTACAGAGCACATTCTACACAACTAGCATAAAGCTAATGAGTCGCTAATGAAACATACCTCTTCGTAAAGGTCTTTACCAGAATCACACTAATTCTAACTGTGAAATCTCCTAGATCGTAGCAAAACCACCTCGAAAAACTAATTCGAACTCCCTTCTACTCTCTTTTTTTCTTCTCCCTTGGCTCTCTCTCGCTCGGCAGGGAAGATACTCAGTTGCACATCTTCAAATGAGCTAGCAAAGAGGGAGGCGAGGCATTTTATAAGTGCGTTGAAGCACTGTCGGCTGACAAACCCATGTGGATGCGTGGGGGCAACAGCTGTGTCTAGTCGAGAGCCACGAGAATTACTGTCGAGCGCGTCACGTCAGGTCGTGTCGCGTTGCATGCCCACGTGGTCAGCCACCCATGCCTACATGCCAGCAGACCTGCAGAGCCCTCCTGGCTCGACAGTCGCCCACCTGCCGCGCTGTGCCGTGCCGTGCCTGAGCCAGTTGCCTTGGGCACCGCCTCTTGCCGAGTAAGGAGGAAGCGGCAGGTGACACGTGTCACACGTCGTACCCTTCGAGTCTAGCGAGGAGGCTATTTTTATAAAAACAGATATTCAGAAGCTGTTTTTATTTTAAAAAAGTGCTACAGTGCTATACACAGTTCGGTTGTTCAAGCACCATGCGAACAAGCTAGCCAGAAGCTCTCTGAAACTCCAAAATATTTTACACCAATTTCTTCTCCGCCCTTTTGGCTGCTGACCCTACGGTACTCGCAGGTGGCAGCAACAGTGACTGAACAAACCAACCAGTGGATCGCCAGGCAGCCAGAGGATAACTCTCGACAGGGGCGAGAAAGATGCCAAAGCGTTTCGCTGTGGGCGATTAAATGGAGACGTACCAAATCGGCAGCCATCAGCGACCGGTTCTCGTCTAGCCGCAGCCTGGCTCCGGCGGTACGAGACGGTGTGGCCGCGCGCGGGGAAAACTACTGCCGGCCACGCACATCCGCGGTCTGATGCGTACGCGCCACAAGCACCGCATGGGGCGGATGTGGCCACGTCGCCCCGGGATAGGGGGAGGGAGGGTGGCGGTGGGGCCCGGTTCGCCGGTTGCCGTCGACGTGATCTGGCGTGGCTATCGGCCGTCGAGTGGTGCCTGGAGGGAATGTCTTGGAGCGAAAGCTCGAGGCCCTCGCGCGAGCCGTTAGTCCGGACACGTCAGGCACATTTCCGAACATCGCTGTTTTGTGAACATTGCCGACAACTTACTCGAGATAAGTTCCATTAATTCTTCGCTCAACTTTTTTTCTAGAAAAATTGCTTGTTTAGTGCTTGCGCGCACTTCAACCTAGCTCCTTTGCCTACTCTTTTAAAGGAGAAATTTTATTGTACCATCGATGCACATACTGATTTATGTAACAATTCAATAAAATTGAGGCACATATAAAATAAAATTGAGACACGCCAAAGGAAGCCTCGAGACATCCAGATCCTTTCGCCCCCATGGGCAAGTTCATCCTCTCAAACTCCGCCTCACCACTGCCCCTCAAACTCCACCTCGCCGCTCCGCCTTGATCTCTTCCGCCCCATGCCGCTCCGCCTCGATCTCTTCCGTCCCATGCCGCTCCACCTCGATCTCTTCCTTCCCCATGGGTAGGTCCATCCTCTCTACTTTTGCTTTGCATTTCTTCTTTCTTCTTCTTCTTCCTCCTCGCCTCCCACTGGCCGCCGCCGCCGCTACCCCTCAAACTCCGCCTCGCCGCTGCCTCTCAAACTCCACCTTGCTGCTCCGCCTCGATCTCTTCTGCCTCATGCCGCTCCGCCTCGATCTCTTCCACCCCTATGGGTAGGTCTATCCTCTCTGCTTCTGCTCTGCATTTCTTCCCTCTTCTTCCTCATCCTCCTCCCCTCCCCATGGGTACAAAACTTAAACTGTTTTATGTGAAGTTTCTGCATTTAAAATATACCTTTACAGATATTATTCTTTTTTTTCCTTGGAAGCCAAAGAAGCATTCTTTATATGAACCTTTGCAATCTATCTCACATGCACCACTCTAGTTTTTTATGGGAGCATATGTGATGTAAACAAAGCTAGGCTTGTTCTTTTCGGTTGCGGCTTATGATTTTTGGCTGAAATTTTTGAATTTTGGTTGTTTACGGTACAGATTATGGAGAGACAGATACTCATTTGCGATTTTGACTGGTACAGATATTGGGCTTTTAATGTGTAAATAGTTTAACTTGTAGACCCCGTCTTAAGAAAATACTCCGTTTGAAAGTTAGGTACTATAGCAAAACTAAAAACTGTCAGATTTTGACTTAAAGAACAAGCCCTAGCTAGTTACATTCATATATGCGAGAGAATAAATTTCCTTTCACATAAACTATTCGTACCAAAACCAAGTATAAATGGCTGAGCTCAACAATGAGATAACTTGCATACGATCTGTGTCAGTTCTGCGGATACGTGTCTGCGAGCAGATGACGACCTTGCATGATAGGATCATAGGAACGACCAAATTGGGTAATGCCATCAGCAAAAAATGATCAGAAATTCGCTCTAGCAAAACGGGGAATTATCGTATTTTACACGAAGAGGTGAAATTGGCCGGTATGTGATATTAGCAATGTCTTATGTGAGAGAATGTAAGACAATACTAAATTTCTTTTCGCTTTTTCCCCCAAGCGAACTTTCTTTTACATTTTTGAAAGATCTGTATTTCTTTTGGGATTATCAAATATACTTTTTGTAGCTAAAAATCTTTTATTTTACAAGGTGCTAAAAGTTACTCATACTATAGCTATCCCCGAAACTAATTGAGTCATGTTTGGAACGCATGATTTTTTGTTGGTTTTTTGCAGAACTGAACTATTTCTTGTGAAACTCTTACAATAAAATTCATGCATTCCAAATGGGCCTTGAAATTATTCTAGGAGACTAGAATCATCTAAGTTAGTCTCTGCTAATTGTATTGGTGCCTTAAATATATGTTTTTTTAACGGAAAAGATTACGTAAATGACACCAATCCAATAATAGTGAAATATTCACATGTGTGAATATGATGATTCCACAATTTGGATAATCATCATGTAGCATCCTATATATTTAGTTTTAACTCTGCTACGGTACGTCTCGGTTTAAAAGGGTCAGCGTATCCTATAGTTTTGATTCGCAAAAAAAATAATTAATTATCCTATAGCTTTAGGTAACGTGGTTAGCAGCTTCATCGTTGCTGGCAAGGAATGGCTTCCATGGCTGTTATCGCCAAGAACAACCTTAATCAAGCCCAGTTTTTTAGAATCTAGGGATCCTATAGGATTTTCACATGAAATATGAAATAGATCAATTCTCACATAAATCAGAAAATATTCTCGCGTTCCAATTAAACGGGACATTATGCTTTCGATTGTTTTATAGTTGGATATTATTGAGCCGAAATTTACACGGGCTTATCTTGATATGTGAAGTACTTAAATTATTTTTTGTAAACGGCATGTTGAGTTTATTTTTGAAAGGGAAGCTTTGATCCATGCGAAAACTATTATCAGTGGAGTTTCAACTAATAACCTCCACCTTAAATATTTGACGTCTTACCAACTGTTTGGCAATCCCACGAAAGTATCATAGCACATGTGGTCGTGTGGATGCGAGATACATGGTCCATAATATATTTATATATGTTCAAAGCTATTTCCAAAGGCACATAGATCATGGGAGCGCAAAGACTAGTCGTCCGTCGTCCTGTGCGCATCATGGTACGCCGGCTGATGAGTCACCGATATGCCAAGAATGGAGAGAGAGTGATCCGCGCGGGCCCCACCGGAAATCCAACGGCGTGACAGGCCGGCCAATAGCATTCCACCCGTCCGGATTCCGCGCGCCCCGCCGGCCAATCAGATTCGAGATAAGCACTTTCCTGGGCGCACCGCCCCTCTCGTTTAGGATTCAAATGGAGCGGATAATTTTTGTCTAACTGATTGAAGGCTTACGAAGCGAATACAAAAGAGGTAAATATGTATTCGACACTATCCATATTTGATTCTGACTCAAAAAAAAAAAGAAATATGATACGGAATGAGCGATATCCGTCTGTATGTATCCATATATCAAGTGATATGAGAAAGTATATTGTGATTTTATTTAGGAACAAGATAATATATATGCAGATTGTTATATTTAAACAGGCAGGAAATATTGAGTGCTCTTCCTTCGACATCTTATTAATTAGTATTTTCGTGCTCACTACGATTACATCATACTGTTTAATATCCTGTGTAGGAATACAAAAGAAGCGAGTAGTTTTGATCTGACTGATCGCTCAAAGGCTTATAGAACGAATATAGAATAGAGAAATGTGTATCCGATATTATCTATATAACTCTAACTTTGAAAAAAATCTATAACTCTAACTTTGAGAAAAATCTATAAAATATATAATATTCGTCTATATATTACACCCTACTCTCCTCCCGTGTCGTGCCACGTCGCCGAAAAGCGTATTCACGCCCCCCACCACCGTCTTTTACCCAAGTCACTCTTACGGGCACTCACATATGATTCACTGACATGCGAGCCCGCGGCAGCCTGTCGAGTCCGCAATTTTATAAAGGACAGGACTCGGAGTCGGAGCTCACCTCCACACTGTTCCCATTTTGCTACACGGTCGCTTAACAAACTACGAGAGGGTCGTGCTCGCGAGTGTTCGACGGAATGACGAACGCCGGGGCGGCGACCGGCGCGGCGCTGGGAGCGCGCACGGCCCGCGCGTGCGACGGCTGCATGCGGCGGCGGGCGCGGTGGCACTGCGCGGCGGACGACGCATTCCTGTGCCAGGCCTGCGACGCCTCCGTCCACTCGGCCAACCCGCTCGCGCGGCGCCACCACCGCGTCCGCCTTCCCTCGGCGTCCTCCTCGCCTCCCCGCACCTCCCATCCCGACGAGCCAGCGTGGCTGCAGGGGCTCAAGCGCCGGCCGCGCACTCCCCGGTCGAAGCCCGGGGACGGCAAACACGAGGCGTCCGCCGCCGCGACGATGGCCGCGGCCGCGTCGGCGGTTCCCGACCTCAAGGCGGAGGAGTCCGGCATCGTGGGCGACAACGGCGTGGAGCAGTACGACGAGGACCTGCTGTACCGCGTCCCGGTGTTCGACCCCATGCTAGCCGAGCTCTACAACCCCGTGCCCGACGAGGGGGAGCAGCTCGAGCAGAAGCCGGAGTGCCTCGCGTCGCTTACGGAGCCGTCGCCGGAGTTCGCCTCTGGCTCGGCGGAGGCGGAGGGCCTCTCCGGGTTCGACGTGCCGGACATGGAGCTCGCCAGCTTCGCGGCGGACATGGAGAGCCTCCTCATGGGAGTCGACGACGGGTTCGACGACCTGGGGTTCTTGGACGACGAGAAGCCTCAGATGAACGTGGACATGGGCATGGACTTCGAGACCATGGCGGCGCCGGCGCCGGAACGAGAGGACAGGAAAAAGGATCGGCCGGAGATGATACTTAAGCTCGACTACGAGGGTGTCATCTCCTCGTGGGCCCGTGACGGCAGCTCGCCGTGGTTCCACGGCGAGCCCCCTCACCTCGACCACGGCGAGTCCTGGCCGGACTTTCCGGTAAGCTAGCCCTACGGCTTAAAAATGGGAATGGGATCTATGCGTCTCTGCCATTTCTACCTTGTCGTCTTAGCTAGATCATATCATGGCTGACCGGTTGATTGCCATGGATCCTGTGCGATGCAGGCGGGGAGCAAGGGTGGGCTCGGGCCGGCCGTGACGGCGGTGACGGGCGGGGAGCGGGAGGCGCGGGTGTCGCGGTACCGGGAGAAGCGGCGGACGCGGCTGTTCGCCAAGAAGATCCGGTACGAGGTGCGCAAGCTCAACGCCGAGAAGCGGCCGCGGATGAAGGGCCGGTTCGTGAAGCGCGCCGCGCTGCCGCTGTCGAGGGCGCTGCCTCCGCTGCCGCGGGCACTGCCGCGTCGCGCGAAGGTGCCGACGGTGCTCGCGCCCCACGTAGCGCACGGGCGATTCCGTTTTTGAGAGCGCTCGGCTCGATCGGACGCGCCGAGCACGTACGCGTAGTGCATGGATCGATGATATGCATGCATCCTCGCCGCTTGCATGATCTAATAAGTAAATACTTCACGTAGCTTGTTCTTTTTTTTTCACTCTACTCGATCTTAATTGGGTTGTAGACTTGTAGTGTTAGTTTTGAGCAGAATCCTTGTGAATTAGGTCGCCCCCGCTACGTATGTTACCACTGAAGCATGCGCTAGCTTGTATCGGTGCAGAATTTCATGTGCAAATTATGTAGCTAAATGTTTGTACAGCTAGGGTTGCGTACGTACTTTCTTTGATTTTGTAAGAAAGGTTCTACTAATTATAAAGGCTGTAGATTTTGATCTCAAAACATATATGGGAGTTTATGTATGTAATTAAATGTCCTCCAAGTTCAAAATGCTTAAGATGAAAGTAGAGTATCATATATATGCATGTGGTGGAGTTAGGGTTCAAACTTCAAACGGCTTGTAAATGGAGAACGTTGAAGGTGCATGGAGCTCCTAGTTCTTGTGTGCATCAGTGCAAGCCTTTCCATTCTGTGTTGGGTGGCCTTGACTGGCACAATCACAATGTGCTGCTAGGTTGTAATTTTATCAATATGATCTTTACTTGGTTTTCTACTGAAGTGAAGGTCGTATGTCTTTGCTCTCAACATTTTGATCTGTGTTCTATTTGATGTTCCTATGGGTTGTCGTTTTATATGGTAGTCGGAACATTTTCGCTTAGACTACTGACAGTGAAGACATTGAGATGCCAATTTGATTGCCAATCATCAAGCTAGGTAGGAGTACTACTGTGCTTCACATAGTACCGGCTGATTTATTTCCATTACGGATGGACAAATATTCTTATCCGTGGATCTATTCAATGCCAAAATTCGACCTGTTATTAATGTGGGTATTTCTGTTTCCAGAGTAGGATCCACAGTTCAAATTAAAGCCATGAAACAAGTAACTAGCAAATCAAAATTGGAACTAGCTCAATTCTCAAAGTTAGAAGCCTTCACGCAATTTGCCTCTGCTCTAGATAAAACAAGTCAGAATCGATTGGCAAGGGGCCGGTGGGACTGCATTGAATAGAATGCCTATTTTTATGAACATGTCAGAGCTGTTGGAAGGTTTGTCTCTCCCCCACTATCTCATTCCTAATAGGGATTGGCATCATAGTTTATTAGCTTTTTTTTCTCCCTGATGAGGTGGTGCGAGAAATTGCAGCTGTACCAATTCTTAGAAGCATCTGTTCTGATCCTTTGACATGGGGGTATTTTCTTTAGCAAGGTACATGGATGTATCCGGCCTGCTCTTTGTATTAGTCCAAATTTATTGGGAATAGTTGTTTCGCAGTATCTATATCCATGTGTGGGGAGTGTTGCTGCCAATTTTCCCACCCCTTCACCTCTGCTGGGAGAGAATTGAGCCGTGAGTTTTTTTTTAATCCAGTAAGGGGTGATGAGATCCGAGATACATGGTTTAGGAGTAAAACGATAGAAGCCTTACGATACATAGTTAGGAACTTATGATCACTCGTCATTTGCAAGCATCTCGGTAGTGTGTTGCTCGTTCTTCAAAATTTCATCTAGCAATCGGCGCATACATAGTTCTCTCCCACAAATTCATGATGGCAAGTATTTTTTGTTTTAGGCCCTGTTCCACACGACGATGGTAAAAGCTGTTTGAATCCCATTGGCTTCTGAACGAGGCTTTTTCTCTTAAAAGCTACAACATTTTAGAACACGGCCTTAAGTTGTCATGTAAATCGCTTGTATCAGCCTTGGATAAAAGGAGCAAATCTAGGTTCACTACCTGACGAGTATTTTGCAGTCACTTCCAACATATTATACTTTCTGAAAGGGGGAAAAAACATCAATCTGTTTTCAAACCACAATAACACTACACACTACACATACGCCCAAGAACACGCTGCTAACATTGCACAATCCCATAATGAAGAAATGCCCACACGCTAAAACTAAGAAAGTAAATATGGATAGTAAAATAATGGATTCTGTTGCCGTAATACAAAGACTTGGTGATCTACTACTACCAGCTAGGCTGTCTTTCATTAAGAAAAAAGAATAGCCTCTGTTCAACATACATCCTCTGTTGATCACTTGAAATCCCTCATTTTTACCGTACAATGGAACCTCTCAGCAACTTAATTCTACATGAAAAAAATTAGTTGCTACATACAATTGATGTACACGACCCACGCCATTTACAAAAGGAGAAATAAACTATTTCTCAATACCCTGCTGCAAGTATTGAATCAAGTCGTACCCTGCGGTAGTCCACTTGTTGTACGCATCAACACACGTCCGTACCATAAAATTAGCTGCCTCTCGCTCGTTCATCTCTGGATGAAACCGCTTTCGGAGATTACCAATAGGATCTCCCCTGCTGAAGCAGGGGAGTCCACTGTCCACCATCAATTGCACTGTAGTAATAATCCCATTCATGTGTCTCCTTCCCGCTAGGTATCCTTTGACACACAATCTGATTGGACAATTTTCGAATCAGAACAACATATTGCATTGTGCACAAAATGAAGTAAAGTTCAATGCACAATCCATGGATTAATTGGTTTCTACAAACTATGCTCGGTAAAGAGTTTAATTTTGTCCTCCAACCATCATATAAAGCTTGTTTAGGAAATATCAGGTCGCCCTCTCCTTCCACCATAATAATTAGTTAACGAGGATGGCTATGGTACAAATAACATTTAGGTACAAAAAGTCCCAAACTTTTTTCTCTAGCTCCGTTACTCCCACTTGTAGAATACTTGTAGAATACTAGGACGAATACTGGATGGTGGAAAACGTGTATGTTAAATGCATAAATTACAGACATGTACCAGAGTCCAGAGCACTCACTCCTAATTACATTTCATTAGACGAGGAAAGTGTGCAAAAACTAACCTGAGAAACTGGTTCCAGGTGTCACTCTTCATAGTTCCAGATGGATCGAGCAATTGAGTCATCTCATGGCTTAGCTTGAAATGTGCACTCTCAAACCCCATGTTTCCTCCAGGTGAGATCTCCAAAATAAATCCAAAATCAATATGAACTAGTCTCCCATGGCTGCACAAGCAAGGTGATGGTCAATTGGCTAGTTCCGACTTTACTTGTTCGTTTAAAGATAGAAGAGCATGTCAGTACCTATCAAAGAGAAGATTGCCATTATGCCGATCCTTCGGTTGAAGAAGTAGGCTAGCAACAGCATATCCAGCACTACTAATCATAAACATTTCACGAGCAGCTTCGAAAGAAGGTGAACCTAAAGGGCCATAGTCTTGCTGAAATATCTCTAATAAACCACCATCGGTTGTTTCACCCATTTGATTTCTACTCCGAGTATTTGGGACCACCTGAAGCATGCAAAGATTAAGATGGGTGGACCATACAGGAAACCAAGAAAACAGCCAATAACTCTTTTCGTATGGAAGGAAATATTTCATTTAAATTATAACTAAATATATCTCCAAATGTAAAGTAATGCACAATAGCATACACTGATTAGTCATGAAATAACTACTTATTGAATCATCTCATTGCTAAAGTTGTCATAAGAATGCTAGCTACGCTCTTTACAAATATATGTCAACAGTGGTACATAGTGCAATCAATCTCCTAATTTTGATCACTAAAACATTAGGCCACACAAGAATAATATCAGTAGAGTTGCCACCAAAATACTTTTCTAACATATTTTACAAAGATCAATGATCAAATTTAAATCTTGAAGATTGCAAGTTCCAAAATGACATGTTTTTGAAATGAATGTACATTTCAGCTCTAAAGTCAAAATATAACATAATAACAAACACAGTAAAATTTTCTTATCAAGTTAACGAAGTTCACACTTGCAGGGATTTTTTCTGCTAAACATGCCAACTTACTAGGATGTTTGACCTCAAGCACCTAGAATTTCAAGTTTTGTAAGTGTCCACCACTCCACCTCACATAATTGTTTGAGTAGGAAAAAGCAATTAAGTGCACAATTGTCGAAGATCAATAATCGGTGATTCCATAGTCCATATAGAACAAAACAATTGCAAATACATGCTCACCTCAATTATGCCTCGCTCCGGTCCAGTGGGCAAAACACCATAAGGAAAGAGGTACAGGTTTAATCCAACAGCTTGAAATATGTCCCTTAATAGAGCAATAACTTGGAGAGCCAGCACATCCTGTCTACAATCATCACCAACCTGTTATAGCATAGAAAGTTGCTTGTGTCAAGTGTCAAGCGTAGTGGAAGCTAGAAAATTAACAGGCACAAAGGATGACAAGTTAGCATATTAGCTAAAATATGCCATAGACGCAACACCTTTTCAAGATTTAGTTGATAATTAACAGTCTCAAACTACAAGTTGGATGAACATGATTACAACTACAATTTTTATTAGTTTACACTTGACAGAAATATATTTTGTACACTTATATCATCATTGGCCACAATGTGGTTCATGGTATAAATTTTTATGACAAAATAAACCAATGTGGTTTTATCAGTTACCTTAGTCCACATGCTTAACATATTGTTGCAATTGTAAACAACCCTACTTTACCAACTGTTATGTCAAATGAATGATCAAGTCAACAAAATCAAAATGAGACTGGGCCATGTTGACAGCTAGCTTTAAGTTACACAGAAACCACAACAGTAGCACAGAAATGCTGCGATCAAGCATCAAAGATAAGCTTTGTTCAATTGCATTGAGAAAAGACCTTCAAAACTAGCATAGAAGTACGCAAGTACACAAAAGGTCAACTTTTTATGTAACTGTTCTGGAACTATAGAAATAAGACTAATAATGAAGATTATCAACAGTGAACATAATGTGACTGAAATGTGGGGGGAACTTTCAGTGATAACTGATATGTCCAAATTGAAAGATTGCACCACTCAATTTTGTAGAGCTGAAGATATTCTCTTGCTAATGGTTCCTACCACAGTTGCTGTGCCACAAGTTTTACACCGGGATTTCCGGTTACCGGGCGGTAACTGGCCGGTTACCGGTACCGCCCGGCGACCGGGATTCTCTCCGGAACCGGTTTTTCCAACCTTGGCCACAATACATTTAGTACTTTTTTTTTGCTAACTTCTAGGAGAACAGCAAGGCTCATTATGCTTCACATTTGTATTAGTACAACCGAAGGCAAGACCACAGAACAACATTGTAAAGTTCCCCGGGGAGCTTTTCATCATATACCAGAAGAAAGGAATTACATTCATTCATTTTGTGGCAACTGGCAACTACGACAAGTACTACGGTCTTTAGATTTTACTAATGCTAATCATCAGCTTACAACATGATCACTGACATACAGTGCATTTCAACAGTTTCTGTTGGCACCTTCATATGTCCCTCGCATGTTTAACTATAGTGTTTAACTATGAAGTCAGTATATCTCATTGTCCTTCAAAAAAAATAACTACTCCCTCCGTTCTTTTTTACTTGATTTATGATGCGTGCAATCAATCTTTCAAAACTTTGATAACAAATATACATAAAGATATTTAGATTTGTCACATAAAAATTATACCAGTAGATTTGTCATGAAAAGTATTTCAATGTCATTATATTTTTAAATTTTAATATTAGAAAAAGTAATGGTCAAAGAGATGTATTGGAGACCATGCACACGTCCAAACGATAAGTAAAAAAGAACACATGTAGTAATATTTTTAGCACTTAAAGGCTCAATTCTAGAAGATAGAAACATGAATTGAGGATTATAACTGCATATATGATAAACGCACATGACCTAGATGTACAGGTTACAACCGTGGAACACATTATTTGTGCAGACTTCAGTGCAAAGAAAAATCTATTTACCTTAAAAATGCAAGCCTGTGGCTTTACATCATTTGGGTTCCCATCACGATCAACCACATTAAAAGTAATCATTATTGGAACTTTTGCAGCAGACTGGAGGGGAATACCACTGTCCAGTTGTATGCCCCGTACTAACTTGTTTGTTGCAGTAGGTAGGTAGAGGTCATCACCTGGCACAGTAATCTTCTCCAGCTCCCTGCATGAGTTAAAAATGATGAGATCATGTGCACAAAATCCCAGATGAGAACAAAGTTGTATTAGTAGCAAGTTCTTAGTTCTTCAACGAAACACTACAACAATTTTTCTAGATCTACCTTCTAATACCCGCTCTCCGCTCTTCCTTCGGAAGAGGGAAAAGAACACCAGAAATCGAGGTGACCTTGTCAAAAAAATCAAACTCTCTTTCAAACATGTCACGAGCTTCCGGAGTGAAACTGTCAATGATTTTCTCCCTAACAGCAGGAAGCAAGGATTGGAATGCACTGGTCTGAAAAAAAAAGGAATATTCACATTATTCTTTGAACTTAAGGTTGCAGTAGGACAGAAAACAACACTGTATGATAGATGAATTAACCAAAACGCTGCTAGCTTTAGTAAAACAGCACACATCAACTATGACAAAGTTGAAAGATAAGAAATGAGAGCTACAATTTTAGTCAGAAAAGCATCAGACTGGACGGGCAACTGACATAAAGATCTAGAATCTTATGTTTCAAACACTCCATGCCTACACAAGTCTGATAGTAATATGGATTTCTTCATATACACAACAATATTACATAACTTAATTGTTCAAGCCCATCATTTATGTACCATTACCAACAGTTGTAACTGCAAGAATGGTAGAACTAATTCAGTTTCGTGAAGGGCTATATGATTTCTGTCTTCTTAGATTATTAATTACCATCACTAAGAAGGCAACAGCACTTAAGTATGAGACTTACATAAGCAACCATAAGCCCTTAACAAAATATTTTCAGGTGCCTTATCAAAATAGCATAACCCAAGTTGCACTCTGATGATCTGGCTGTCTCTCCGGCTTATGAGTTTATGGGGACACCAGCCTTTACAATAAACTTTCAGAAAAGGGCCACAATAGAGCAAAACAGTACTTGTTTTTTTGGTAATACAACAGCATAAATCAAAAGAACAGGGAATGGAAGAAGCTCAGCTACAGAAAAATGAAAAGTTGATATACCTTTGGAACACCCGCTTCCTTCCCAGATTCATTGGGAACACATTCTCCCTGCAATTTCAAGTTTCCAGACCAACAAACAACTCAGTGAAAGAATTTCACTGTAGAAATATGTTAATAAAAAACAAGAGTTCTTTTTTCATTTGAACAAAGACAAGATGTGATAATGCTAGATATAACAAGAGTACGAAATAAATAAATTTCACCTGCAGATGCCATATTAAGATATGAGCAAATATATTACTTCTCCGAGCAGCTCCAAGCAAGTATCCTTCAACCAATTTCTGTTGAGTTAGAAGGCAAGAAAAAAATGAGATAAATGCATTAATTTTTTCAAAGGTGACATGGCTTCTAAGGAATGATAAATCAAAAGGTGCAGATCGAAATAATTAGTACTTTTCCTGGTCTGCATTGATAACATAAACATACATATGACTGGAAGAAATTCTCACCCCGTCATCATATCTGAGTGACTGTACCAACTGTGGCATAAAAAAGGTAACAGTCTCAGGTGGGTAAGTCTCCAAGACACGAAGGACATATGCCATAACACGTGGGTGACCTTTATAAGGAGGGGTAAGAAACTCCAAAGCTTGTGTAACAGAACATGGAGCCCAGTGTGGAAGTTGCTGTAACAATGCAGAATTTTCATCTACTGCCTTCGGAGTGATGAAAAAGGGTAATGCTTCAGGAATTGTACGGAGCTCCAATATGCGTGTCTGCAAAGAAGAAAGAGCATGATAAGATATGTCAACATGTGTCACCTTTGTCACTGAAAGAAAATGGTTAGAAGGATTAAAAAGTTACACAATAAAGAATGAAACACATTACACAATCAGCAGGTATAGTATCTTCCTACAGGATTATATCCAAGTCTGTAAGTCTTCTCTAAAAATGAAGTTTTGTGTCCACTAGTTACAACTTACAACATCCAATAATAAAGGTAAGATATATTAGTGGCGAAGGAAATAAAATAGCTGGAAATGTTGGGCTTGCAAGCATCACACAATGCGCCCCTAGCCTCAATTTTTTTTCTGTCATTTCACCATGCTAATCCCACACCCAAAAGGAATCAAAATGGTGAGAGCCCAAAACAGTACGTTACATTAGGTATCATTCTTAACAATACAGAATTGGCTATTGTTCATTTTAACACAACATGAATTTTATCCCCATAATTGGCAACCAACATATCATTGTCACAAATCTACCCTTGCACTTTACAGTTTATACATGCAGCCAGTTAACACATTTCTGATTTGCCATTTGACTTACTAATATGACATAATGGATGGGGGAAAATAGACCATAATAACACCCTTAAACTATTGGCAGCTCTAGTTACTGACCTTAATATGGTTTCATGGTTGTTCTAAAAGGACTATATTCATGATAATATATCTTCCAGACTAATTTACAATTGTTTCAAGCTAGACCATTATGAAGGATGACAACTTCAACTAAAGTTAAATTGAGAAATGCACAAAGAGATAACTATTCCTTTGCCCTGTGACCGGATGCCCTACAATAAAGATCAAAAGTGGAGATATTTTGAAACAGGACTTGCATGTGAAGCAAGAGGAACCCAGTAAAAAATCAACTATCTGAAAAGGTAGCAGCTAAAGGCAACAAGAACCATACTTGTACCAATTGAGTAATTTCGGATTGCAATGCTGAGTTTGTTGGGAACCTCATAGTCATAGAGAGCGCAATTCGAGGATCAACAGCAAAAGCAGTTCTGGCGTGATCAATCCATTTATCTGAGCTGATTTTACCACGAAATGTCGTCGTATCTCTGCTCATATATAACATGCTATACATGTGAATTTGAACTCATAGCACAAATATGAAACAAAAGATAAAATAAAATCACGGTAGTAGTTACTTTGTATTTATTGGTTGTGCCCAGACTTCAAGCCTGTCTGCCTCATGCTGAGAGAGCATTAGAAGTAATTGCTTACGCTTTTCCCATACAGTTGCATAGTTGTCCACAGAGCCCCAGACAGGGTGGATCTGATCCACCTGCAACCAAAGGGAAAAAACAGGGAGAAAAAAGTTAGGATCTTCAAAACAGTTATTGAAGATGGATCCCATGCGCACAAGGAGGGCGGCAGGAGCGGCATTTGGCATAGCAGCAGATTAGCGGGATGCATTAGGTTATCTATTAGTAAGTTGCATTCAAATATCCATTTTTATCTGTTAGTTGCATTCAATATTCAATTGGTTTCATCTGTTAGGGACTCTCCTTTAAGTAGAGTCATTATCGTTTGGTTTAAGCAACCAAAAAATAAACTAGTCGCCATCTCCCTCCCTCCCTCCCTCCCTCTCTGGTGCATCCTTCCCTCCTGCCAAGCCCTCCCCTGCTGCTCGTCTCTTCTCTATCCCCTTCACCATGGCAGCAGGCCTCAAGAAGCCCAGACATTGTCCACCAAACAACCACAGTTATCCCTTGCGTTCTATATCCCAAGAACATGACAAGTGGGAGATGCATTTTTAGTTCTCCCAGGTGGAGAGGGGCAGAGAAACAAAAGAGAAACATGTAGATCAAATCATACCATGTTGAGTTCGCCTTCACGTCCCTGTGACTTTGAGCCAGAATCAATAGAACCACTGGTGCGCTCGTTTTGCAGATAGTGGACAAATATTGACACAGACTGCGCCTCTCTCTGAGCAAAACTTTTGTTTGGAGATTCATACCACTCAGGTGCATAAGCAAACCATCCCAAAGCAGCACTGAAACAAAAGATGGGAGTATGGGACAAGCAAACTGTATTAAGAAGTAACATAGTATAACTCGCACAAAATAACAGAGATGCAAACTTTAAAGCAGCAAGCATGAAGCATAAAAAAAAATACTCAATTGTTACATTACCATGCTTAATAATAGGTGTCCAAACTGAATGTCTAAAAATAGAGAAAGAAATGAATTTCATAGAGTTTTTTTTGTTAACGTATAAAATACCAATTTTGGTGATTAGTAGTATTATACACCCCTATGACCAAAACACCAAAGTACTAAGATAACACATTCAAATTCCGATACTAAAAACTATTATTTTAATTCAAGATGTTCCGTACATCCTGGATCTCATAATTTTGTTTTACCTTATTGTTTGTAGTATCAAGATTTTCCAAATAATTATTATTTACACCAAAATAATTCAAATATATACAAAGCAATGTAACAAATATTGTTGTAGGCATATCACAAAACACAATGAGTAATATATTAAGAAAAAAATGTGTAATGAAGTGATTATTACCGGTATACCCTGTCCTCTAACAACTGAAGCCCCATATTACATTTCTGCAGGTTAGATTGAGACTGGCACGAGCAAAACTTCAGCCCAAGGAGCATTGCAGTAAAGAAAGTGCCGGTAGCAGCGGGATGGTGAGAAAATTGAGTTGGAGACTTCATTGTCCCTTGCAGCATCCGACCCAAAAGTAGAAGTTGCTCAATGCTATCATGCCGAACCACCTGGCAGAATAACACCCGCATAAGGTAGATAATTATAACAACGCAACAAGAGAACAACACGACCAAGATAGCAACCAATACCACATGCAGATAAAGAAACTGTAAAAGATTCATAAGATAAACAAAGAAAAGGTGTGGTTATAACCTCAAACCGATCAATAAAGAAGCCAAGCCAGAGCCTATGTGCTATTATTGCTTCAACTGGATCCTTTTCTGGTGGTGTCTCAGGCTCACCAGGAATGAGATGTGGCCTCAATTTTGCATCAGGGCCACAGTAATTCATATCTGATGCAAACAGGCCACGCTTTGTATCTATTGTCCACAGCCATGCATCAACAAGTTCTGCAAGCACAAGAGGACCTAAAGAAGGTGCTGCAGATACTAGCCACGTCCAGATATATATTCCAGTCTCCATTGCATCAGGGGTAGAAATATAAGCAGGACACCAGCATAGGAGTCGTATAAGCTGAGAAAACCCTTCCAGATTTGCTCTAGAATCAGATACCTGCGTGTTACAACATTAGCAAATACAATAAAAGACATGAATGAAGGAAACAACAGGCCACCTAGGTGCAAACAATTTACCATATGATCAAGAAGTAATGCTGTAGCCTGAGAACAAGTTTCGCGAAATAGTGAATTATCTATTGGTTGTTTCTCCGCCGTAACAACGAATTCTTGAAGAAGACGAACAAATTTGGACAGAAAAACTTCATCAAATGACTGATGGGGCTGTGCAGACTGCACACCAAGAGGAGACATGCCCATGTTTAAGCCTCCCATAGTACTGAATAGCCTTCTCATACCAGCAATTTCCCCTGCATGGTTGCATTTCGCAGTTGCACTCACTACTGCAGTTGACAATACTTCTAGGGTGATGTCAGGTGCTTCTTTTTTGGCTCCTGATGCTGCTGCAGCAGAATCCATAACTGCGGGAACGTTGGCTGTTCTTATGCCATTCCAGTCATTCTTTCCACTACAAATACGTATCTCAGATAAAAGTGAGACAACATCTGCTGTATGCTGTGTTCTTTGTGCTCCACTTGGCTTGCAAAAATTTTCCTAAACAATACAATTACCAGCCTTATCAATCATTATATCAGGCATTGGGTGGAAAACAAAACAAAGAGTATGAACTACTTATGCCAGCCTGATGATGCCTGTGGCATAATGGTTGTGCAATAAACACTTAAAGAAAGGCTGACTTGGAAGTGTAGTATTGTGGCTAAAATAATCCAGCAGTTGCTGCTCCCAAGCAACAACTCAACTTGTTTACTATTGAAAGTAATATCATTGAGTATATGAAATCTCTAAGGTTAAAAAATAAGAAAAGGAGAGGGGAACGGTAGACAAGTGAGAGGAAAAGAAAGAATAGATAAAAGAGGTAGCAGAAGAAGATGACTATAACCAGCACAACTAAGGGCCTGTTTGGTACAGCTCCTGCTCCCAGCTTCTCTGTTGAATCAGGTGGAGCTGTGCCAAACAACCCGCTTCCCAAAATAACCAGATTCAGCTTCTTACGAGGAGCAGGTTCCAAAATGAACTGTTCAGGAGAAGTTGGGTTGAGGTGGATTCTTGTGGGGAGCCAACACACCCTAAATACAATAACCCATTGAAGTTCGTAGTATTTACCCGCAAAATGCCACCATATAAAAACCAAAACCCCCCGCACCCCGTCGCCCGGCCGCCTCCCTGCATCCCTCTCGCACCCGCCGCCTTCCCCTCTCCCCTTCCCCTCTCACGCCCGCGCGCCTCCCTCCGCCTTCCCCTCAGGAACGCCGCCGCCTCCTTCCCCTCTCCCCTTCCCCTCTCGCGCCGCCGCCCGCCTCCTTCCCCTCTCCCCTTCCCCTCTTGCGATGCCCGCCGACTCCCTTCCCCTCTCGAGCCCCGCCGCCTCCTCCCTCTCGCGCCGGCCGCCTCCCTCCAGATCTCGTCCCCAGCATCGGTACCGCCGCCTCCCTCGCGCCTCCTCCCTCTTGCGCCGGCCGCCGCCTCCCTCCCGCCTCCTCCCTCCCACCTCCTCCCACTCGCGCCGGCCGCCTCCCCCCTCCCCTCAGCAAGGTGAACCCCTAACCCTAATCTCCCTCCTCTCTCTCTCCTAACCCTAGATTTGGGCTTGTAATTGAATTTTGTGGTTTAGATAGGGTGTTAGGAGTAGATCATAGTTTGGTAAGTATGTTTCTATTTTGTTGCTTGGCCATGCTTGGAATGGAATTTCATTTCATGCTTTTCTTGATTTGCTTGTAGTTCAATGCTTAGGAGTTAGGAATCAATTTGGGCCTATTATGTTTGATGGCTGTTGTGTGTGAATGTTTTGAAGCTTTGAGCTACCTGTCCATGTCGTGATTTGGAAACGTGCAAAGTCTGTAAGCATGCGGTTGATCCAACTTGAACTATCCATGACACATTGGTTGATCTAGAATTCGCTAATTAATTTTCTTAAGTTCTATGTTATTGGTGCACATGGATAGGAGATTCAACAGTCAACACCGTGGCTAAAGGACCACGAACAGCATTGACATCTCTATATATTTTCCTTTAATGTTTTACCTTCTGCTGTGAGCTACTTGGCAAGTTGTTTGGCAATTGGATTGCTTCAATTTTAGCACGCTCTCAATTGATTTGGACATGCCCATCTAGATTTCAGATTGAGTTTTACTCTCTCTAAGATCCATATGGTATATAGAAGAGAAAAATATACATGATTGCTTTCTCAAGGTCAATGTTAGAAAAATATACTTTGAGCCACTCCTTTTGGCATTCCTGCAGTTTATGGTTCCCTATGTTTGATATACAAGATCGTAGTGCCTATGTTCTTTATTTTTGGGGTATGTGTGGGGGTGGGGGATGCCTAACACTGCCGATGCCGGTCCCAAGCCCGGATAAAAGTGGAGGGGGCATGAATTCAAAGTTTTAAGTTGTGGTAATTCCAATGTCACGGTAATTCCTTTGTTTCCATTCACTTGAGTATGTCATCCAATGTCACAGTAATTCCTTTGTTTCCATTGACTTGAGTATGGAAATGCCTTGTGAAAAATAATATTAGTCACAAACTCAATATCAGTTTCGTTCATACAGAAAAATAGTCAAAGGTTTAGATAACTTTGTATTTGGCTCACACCATTCTTGGCACACCTTTCACCGGACCACAGGAATATTGCTCACCTTGCAAAAGTAAAGATAATGAAGAAATCTGAAAAATGGGAAAACTTAGAAATTCCACAGAGGTTAAGTTTGTTGCTCGCAAGTTTGCTATAATCTGCGGTGTTAGATCAATAGTTAATTGTAAATCAATCTTAGCAAGGATGGCCATGTTAACAAAAATCCAAGCAATCTACTGTTCTGGAATTGGTGATGGTTTGCATATGTTCTGGAAACTGCGAGTGTTTAGAAATTAAAAGGTATTTTCGTGTATTTATCATATCATAAAAAGTATCACTATTTATCTATTTCAATCATATTCATTCTCTTTTAATCATGTATCCGAAATAAACAAAAAAACAAGCAAAAAGATAATTGTGTGAAAACTAGGGGTAACATGGTCTATTTTCATCAAATCCCTCCTTTTATGAATCTGGAGCTAACCTACTAGTCAAACGTTTTTTAGTGGCAGCTCCAGATTCTCAGAGAATCCAGAGCAGAAGCTGAAAAATGAGAATCTGGAGCTCTACCAAACAGGCCCTAAATGCTTTTAGAACACAAAATGTTTTAAAAAAAGAAGTGTGAAAAACATACTATACAGGATATCTAATGAAGAAAAAAGGATCTACGTGATCAGCAACCTCAACCATAACCAGACAAGCGATTGGCAACCTTAATATTGACAGGACAATGACCATCTACTATAAAAAAAATAACGCTTCAGTTTCGCACAAATCAAGAACAATGGTGCTCAAAAAGGTAAGGCCAAATAATATTATATTCACTAAACCTGTATAAGGCCTTGAGTGGTGCATGGAGCATATGAAAGAGCACTTGTTATCCATTCCCTAGCAATCTTCTGATATAGTGAGCGTACAGTAGCAACCCAAGCAGGATCGCTAACAGGACCAGAAGTCAACTCCTTATGAACAGATATTAGAAGTAAATCCAAGCATGAAGAGTTCCAGAGGACCTATAAATTCAGTATACTAGAGTCCATCAGTGTGTTTCAAATCAATAAAACTAAAACATGAGAAGCCAAATCAAGGCAGCCAACCTGTGGAAACTTTTCCTTTAGCTGAGTTAACAGCTTGACACTCACATCACGAACATGCTCATCCCTCTGTGACATGCTCTTTATAAGGAAGCAAGCATGAACGGAAAGAACAGATTCTCTTACATCAGCTCCTTCACCTATGTCAGATATACGATCATCCTGGGCACAAAAGAGATAATTATTCTGGTGCACAGCCACAAGTTACAGGTTTATCATATGCTCTAAAAAAGCAAGATAGTAACAACATAATTCAACAAAATGACTATATGCAAAGTCAATGAATGGATGATGGAATAATTCCGAGTTATATGAAACAGAATGCAAAACAAATTCCTAATGAATGAAGCATATCTAAAGCAGATTTCATCATTTCAATTATTGGACACAAAATGCAAGTGATGGTTGATGCTTCATAAATATTGCTCCAAGGAAAGCTAAAGGATCTCTTTGTCAATGAATGAGGCCTTTCCTTGTGGGAGACAATTTCTTTATTTTCAGATCAACAAAGCAGACATTTGTACACTTTTAATAAATATCCTTTTGCTACAACATATTTTCTAACTTTACCTCAAACAAGAATCCTAGATATGAACATGCATCCGAAACAAAAGGAGATGTGATTGCCTACTAAAGAGATCAAGACTGCAGCAATGGCCTAGAATGTGTGGTTCTTTACAACAGAAAGCTGTGTAACTTTTTTACATAAAGATTTGAGTTGTCACAAAATGAAGACTAGTTTGATTCAGCGGAAAAGAGTACACAGATAAAACACCAGGGTGAACATGACTTTCAGTTTGCTACATGTTTCAAAGTAAATGACAGGATACAAGAAAATAAATCAAATGACAACATATTCTTTAAAAAAATGTTGAAGTGAGAAACATACCAGCCATGACAACATTGTTTCAAAAGCTCTATGCACAACTGCCGTCAAACACTGAGTTACTGCTGGTGTCAAGTTTGGAGTAAGCAGATATTCAAACACACAACTGAATGCACTATTTGATTTATTCAGCGTAGAAGTAGCTGAAAGTATGCCACCATTGCAGCTAAAACGCAATATCTCCAGGAAAGCAACTGCAAGGAGATATGTAGCTTTAACTCCTGAAAATATCGTAAAAAGGGATTAGTGGGATACAACAGGATTTCATTTGCTCTCTGTACCATTTATGTAAAGAAAGCTAGGGATATGTGAATTCCAATAATCCAGTTAAGTTAGCGGAAGAAGGGGCAAATGGATACTTTCTCATCTTTTTGTTTTTAAAAACTGCAAATTTTGGCTTGTAAAAGTCAATCCCTGTACAGAGCAAAACAATCGCAAGGAGATGTAATTGGATGTATAGATCGTGCAAGTGCAGCAGAGGCAAACATAGCAGTGGCTGTACGGGCCATGATAATTATGAGAAGAGAGGTCATACAGGGATTTTCTGTAGGACCCACTTTGGAATGATATTTTTATAACAAATTGCATAGTAGATCCCTAAATTTGTACCACTGTCTCACTTAGGTCCAAATAATGAAAAAGCATCCTAGCAGGTCCATAGACCTATAAAAGGTCTCACATAAATCTATCCGTTAGTTCGATCATCGAAATGTGCAGTTGTGGAAGCATTTCTCTGCTCTTTGGCGTTTTTTCCTCAATCCTGTGCTTCATAGCCATAGGTGTGGTGCTCAAAAGTAATCGTCATCCAGTATTCTTGTAACACCTGGGCTGGCTCGACCCAGCCTGGCCCATCTCGTAGCCCTATAAGAGAGAAGAAAACCAGGTGGAGGAGAAGGCAAAAGCCATTTTCGCTTCTCCCTCGTGCTCACCTTGCTGCCGCCGCCGCTCGTGAGAGCCGCTGCCTCCCCCTTGCGCTTGCTGCCGTCGCCGTCCCCGTCCCCGGTTGCTGGTGTGCCACCGTCGCCAAGCCGCTAGCGCTGCCACCCCTCCGGCTGCGCCTTGCCGTCGCCTAGCTGCCGGCACCGCCGCTTTCCCACCCGCCTGCTGCCACCGCTCCTCTGGCCGCACCTCGCTGTCCCCCTGCTGCTGATGATGCCCTGCGTGCGACGCGTGTCGCTATCGCCTGCGCGCGCCGCTGTCGGTAGCCGCCACTCCTATCGCCGCTCCGCCCGGTGGCTCGCCACTGCCCCTCTTGCTCCGCTCGACTGCGCGCTGCAGGCCGTGCCGGAGGGAGGCAAGGGGAGAGCCAGGGCAGGCCGGGCTGGAGAGCCAGCCAGTTGAGGGAAGAGAGGGAAGGGAGCCGGTGGACTGAGGAGAGGAGGCGACCGGAGTGAGCCAGCCGTGAGGAGGGAGACGAGAGGAGCCGACCGACTGGAGAAAGAAAAGAAAGCGCCGACGCTAGAAGGAAAAAGGGAGAGAGAGAAGAGGAGAAAGCAAGGAAAAGTGGAGGAACAGAAAAGGAAAATTTGACCCGCTGCTAGATCTGTCAGATCCGGCCAAGAAGCGACAGGAAGTGCCCCGCTCTAGTCGTTGGGGCCAGGGTAACGCCTCGAAAAACCCTTCTCCCTGCTTATTCACCAAATCTCGCATAAGTTATTATGTCGATTGTTAGAATTGATTCGTATGACCATTAAGATATTGTTTATTAATATGAATGCTTGAACGGTGAAATCGGTGCTGCCACAATTGATCTGGTCGATCCGTGGCAGGAGGGAGATGGAAAGAATAAATTGAGGTTAAATAATGTGACCAATTGAAGAGAGATTAAGCATGTAGCACTCAATCCGCGAGTATAAATGATGAAGTCGCTAATTTTACAGACTGGTTAAGCATCGGGACGATGAGAAGTTGCCCGGTGGGATAGGGTTTGAATATGTTGCATTGGACGTTAGAGCGATTTCATTTGCTCGTATATGAATGTATTGCATTAGCAATGAATTGAAATAGTTAATGCTTGTTCAGGTGGCGATTTGAGTCTGTTGTTGTCCATGCACCGTCCGCCAGGTTAACAGGCAAGTGCATAGTAGAACAGTGAACTATGGTGAATATTTGTTATTCGTGTTTCCATACTATGATTTACAGTATTTATGAGATGATGCATATGATCATGTGCTAATCATACCTTGATGAGTACCACTTATGATTAGACATCTACATTGGAAGCATATTGCATCATGCAAAATGCATAAGAGCCAGGTCAGTGAGTCATATGACTAGTCCAGAGTGCTCTTGAATAAGACCTACAGAGGTAGGTACCTCCACGGGATAGAGGAAGAGGGTGACATCAACGGGTGTACCCTTCGCTATACCAGTATAAACTATAGTTACAGATGCATTGCATGGTATTGCATTGCATGAAAGTGACAGAAAAAGTGATACAGCTACAGAGAGTTATGAGTTTACAGTTACAGATTTGATTTATAATTCACGGTCGTAGAATTGATTTACAGTTTACAGTTACAGATTGGATTTACAGTTTACAGTTATGGATTTGATTTACAGTTTACAGTTATAGAGTTGATTTACAGCTTACGGTTCATGAAATCGATTGAATTGCTAAAGTGATGTTACTATTTTATCGTGTGTTTGCTGAGTCTCCGAACTCACGCTTGCTTTGTCGTTATTTTTAGGTAAATGATGGCGACATGCATGAAATGGGGGTAGTCCTTTTAGCACTGCACATATGAAATAACAGCTTAGCCTTACACTGAGCTTTTATGTTTAATCTAGTATTAAGTTCTTTGTGACTCGCCGTTTGGTTTATTTTGGCTTGCGGGCCATGGTGGTGGGTCTCCATGGTCATGGAGATCAGAGTTCTGTTTATATTCCGATTATGTGCGATATGAAGTTAGTTGGCTTATTGCAATATACTATATTCGTATGTTGGTTACTCCCCGTTAAGATGGTAAGTGTGTGATGGTTAAGATGGTAAGTGTGTGGTGGTAGCATCTTAGGCACTGTGAGGGCTGGGGTGTTACAATTCTAGCTGTGTGCCACCAACATGTGCAAGCCATGGCGAAACCATGCGGATCGTCTGACACTCTTGACACAATGGGGGAGGAATATGCATGGACGTCCACCTAATATAGTGCTCAAACTACAGGAGAGCTGTGGTGAGCAATTAAAATGCTTCTATACCAGCATATTCTGGTAACTACACAAGCATATAGATTTATCATTTATGTGAGACATATTGAAATAGAGTGACCTAACAGGAAGATTGTGAAGTTTAGGGACCTAGTGAGACAACTCTGTCAGTTTAGGGACCTACAATGCAATACACTGATTTCTAGAGTTACGTGATTATATTTGATTAGAGGGCAATGTTATATTTTTCTGCAATAAAATAAACAAATACATAAGCCATGAAGCACTCAACAGAGAATAAATGTTGACCTGAAATTGTACTCATTGCTGCAACCTCAACTCGACCTCCCAAAGCAGCAGAAAGTGCAGTTCTCTGTCCAACGGCAGCCTTTTCATTACCACTACTACGACGGCTACCTGGGTTATGGAGAGCATTTAACTCTAGCTCATCTTCAAGCCATTTCACTGAACTGACAACCTGAATTGACGAAAACATACATGACAGAAACAAGGTTAATAAACAAAACAAGACTAGCAGCCATTAGTGGTAACTTCTACAACTACAAGAAAGGAGAGAGAAACATATGGGTGAACATGATATTGATCCAAGAATCCTAATCAATTATTGTGCAAAACGACACTAGGCTTTAGAATATGGCACTTCAAAAGAGAAATAAAATACAACTAACGATACGAAATGGTATTTAAATAATCACATGGAGATGAAATAACAGATTTTATCACCCATTCAAAGAAACTGTGAAATATGATAATATTTCATTTTTGTAAAATACAAAATTCCATTGTGATTAATGACAAGCGGCGTCTACTAGGTAGGAATAGGATGTTGGCAGCAAGCATGGCAAAACCACATTCAAGGCCAAGGTTAGGAGGTTGAATGGTCTGGTTCCAAAAGCAGAGAGAGGGGGGATAATATGGACTTGTTCCTTGAATATTTATGGCTAGGTTACGTGATGTTACAAAACACTTCCGAATTCTAATTAATGAGCAGTGTTCAAGTAGGCGCCGGGCGGACGGCGAGATAGGGCCTAACGCCTAGGGGGCCTAGGTAGGGATTAGACAGGGCCTAGGCGGCCGAATTAAAAATGACGACAGCAGACCAAAGAAGAGCAATCATGCATATATATTTAATGTAAATGGCTAAATGCTTGATGTAAAGTTGTAACACCTACAGATGTATGAGTCATTATGGATACGTAGGATCAAACTGCGAAGAAAATAGACTTTTGGAGGGTCCAAATGGAAGAAATTCAAGGAGGAAGGACTATTTTGCAATATCGCAGAACTCAAAGGACAAAATCGCAAAATTGCCAATCCTCAATAAATCCCCACATCCCCAACCGAATCCCCTTCTTGCTTCTCTCCTCCCTCTACTCCGGTCAACGGCGAGGCCATGCCATCTCGCGACTGCGCCATCTGCAGCTCGCCAGCCAGTACCTCCTCTGTATCCTCCTCTCATCGCCACACCTCCCCACCAATTCGGCTCACCACCCCAACTCCACCGCGCTGCACTATCCCTCACCGCCTCCTCCAAATCCCGTGTGGCCGCCCCCTCTACAGCTCCCTCCACACCAAAGCGCCATCGCCAAAGCTCAGGTTCTACTTCTCTTCTTCCCTGACCTCCGATTGCTTCTCCCCCTTCTCCGACACCTCCTTTCTAGCTCCGGCAACTGCCGTGTCCGAGCCAAACACGTCTCCAAGCGGCGACGACTCTACCTTTGACCGCCGACGGCCGCCATTGACCACCTCAGGCCGCTTAGGCGGGCTGGCCGCCTAGCCTGCCGATTTTAGCCCAGGCACGGCGGCGGGGCTCCACCCAGCGCCTAGGCCCGCCCAGGCTGCCACCTAAAACCACCTTCTTGAACACTAATAATGAGCAACCATATACAAATTTAACTTACACATCCAGTATATCATGTTCATATCTATGTGCACCAAATACTGTTAGGGCATGTTTGGGAGAGCTCCATCACTGAAAACGTGGATCTGGAGCAGCAGCTCCACCATGGAGCAGCTCCACCGTGGATCTGGGATCCCACCATGGAGTGTTTGGCTTGTACAGCAGCTCCAAATCCACAAAATTGAGGTTTTGGTGGGAATGGCCACTTTTGGTGGGATGGGGTGTGTAACCAGTGGCATTGGTGGGTAATTACCACCCAACTCCACGGTGGAGCACCCCTTGAGGAGCTCCATGAAATCCATGGATCTAGCCCTCAGATCCAGGATTTTGGTGGATCCAAATTTCGCGGAGCTGGAGCGTTTGCGTAAAATTTCGTGGAGTGGAGCTGTTTTTCGTGGATCTGGAGCTGGTGGAGCTCTCCCAAACAGGCCCGCAGAGCTCCATCACTGAAAAAATGAATCTGGAGCAGCAGATCCACCAAAAATAGCTCCACCGTGAATCTGGGATCCCACCATGGAGCTAGACAAAACTGTTTGGCTTGCACAGCAGCTCCAGATCCACGAAACTGAGTTTTTGGTGGGAATGGCCTGTTTTGCCCATGGGTTTTATGGTGGTATGGGATGGGGTGTGTAACCAGTAGCAAAAGGTGGGTAATTACCACCCAACTCCACGAGTAGGTACGAAACAAGGTTTCGTGGAGCACCCCTTGAGGTGCTCCATGGATTTCATGAATCTGGAGCTAGATTCAGTATTTTGGTGGATCCAGATTTCGTGGAGCTGAAGCGTTTGGGTAAAAATTTGTGGAGTTGAGCTGTTTTTGGTGGATCTGGAGTTGGTGGAGCTCTGCCAAACAGACCCTTAGTATCCACAAAATATGATAAAACAGGCCCTTTTTACCCAAAAAATATGGGTAGAATTTTATTGTCTAAGGCAAAGTCCATCTCTTGAACCTCCCACCCAGTCCTTCCAAAGACACAAAACAAAGTTTTGCTATATTTACTCCTGATAAAATGTCAACATAACATGAAACCCAACAATAATTTAGGGTGCATAAAGAATTGTGAAGAAAGTATGCAATATACAGAAACAATATATGAACCTCCTCTGTCCCCCTCCAATAACAAGTTATTTCCAGTAGTACCAGGAAATGAATGCAAACAAGTTCGAATTTCTAACCACACAAGAAACAAACTATTTTCCAGCTCTATGGTCCTAAAAAACTTACCAGTGGTGGAGTTCCTTGTGCAATACGTTGCACTGCTACACACCATTGGCTATTCCACATGTAGGGTCCAGCAACAGCTTGAAGGGCGATAGCACTGATGCTCTCCATTGTGCTTAACGAAGTGGAAACTGGTTTTGTAGGTGCCTGATTGTTTTGTATAGGAGGAGCCAGCCCAAACAAGACAATATAGAACCACAGGTTGCGGAACAATTTCAATAATGATGGCTCAACAGTGGACACTGGATCAAAATCAGAACATATTTCGGCAACTGCAGGAAGTAATGGACCCATTAAATCAGCACCACTCCTGCAGTAATGAAAATATCATGTTAAGCACACTGTGCTGCAGTTAACTTAGTTAAGACAAGCATAAGGGACATGGTAGAATTGTGTAAAATGAATGAAGAGAAAAGAAAATAATGCTACACACAGAGTCGGGTGATACAAATATAAGATTGCAAATTAGAAGTTGGCTTTGCGTATAGCCATTTAATCTTCACTAAGAAAGCCACAAGGTCTAGACTTTTCCTTTCGTTTCTTTTTTCTTTAGGGGTAAGGTTTTCTTTTAGGGGTAAGGGGTCCCTACAGCTCCTGCCTCAGACTAAAACCAAGATGGGACATAAAACTCTTTCAAAACAAAATACCTGAGGACAGTGAAACCAGCATTTGTTTATTACTTTGCAGCTTTGCTACAATAAGAATACAAAATCTAGCAATAAATCATCATAATTTGTTATACCATAAAACAAAACATATTCTTTGAAAAGAGTTCGTAGAAAAGCTGAAAATGAACAAAAATAGACGCTCATAACTGTTCATTCACACGGAGGTTAGTAGATCACAGTCTAATCAATACTACCTCCAGTCCAAAATAGATGTCATTGTAACTTTACAATCGTAAAAATGCATCTTTGGCCACTAATTTATCATTATATGTTGGTTCAAGTAATGAAACTATAGCATTGTGAAAATATTTTGATGCCAAATCTACTTACGTGATTTTTTTATGTGACCAATCTAATACCTGAAAGATATAAATTACTTGTTAAAGGTGAAAGAAGCTGACTGCAAGCAAATAATAGATATAATTTATTTTAGACCAGAGGTGGTGCTTCATAGTATGAAAAAATTTCCATCCTGAAGGGAAGTCTTACAGCAATAACAAAGAAGAATGAAGAGAAACCAGCATCCAAATTGTAGCTGTCAACTGTCAAGATAAATGAACTAATGAACTATGGATGTACACATTAGATTATAGACATAACAAGAAAATATGTTGGCATCCAGCAAATAGTATGTACAATTGTACACAAGGTTCCAAACACCGGAACCGGAAGAAATCCCGGTCGGTGGCCGGTAACGGTAACCGGCCGGTTACCGGAAAAACCGGTCACAATTTGGAAATCAAAATTTGAATTTTGAGATATTTTGAAACCGGTAACCGGAAAAACCGGCCGGTAACCGGAAAACCGGAAAAAACCGGCCAAAATTCGAAAAATCAAAAATTCATACCGGCCGGTTTTTGGTTTACCGGTCTCCACCGGTAAAACCGGTAACCGGAGGTTACCGGCCGGTAACCGCCGGGATTTTGAACCATGATTGTACATCATTCAAGATTCAATGATCATAAGATTCATACAAATTAACAACATAGCATCTTACCTCCCACTTTTAGATTCAGCAGCTAGCCCCACATCTGAGCATAGAGACAATAGCCTATGACGATAATCAGACCTGAGTTTTGTGCTAGTGAGGTGGGAAGCAACAAGCAGAAATCCTGCAGGAAGAGTCTAGAAATTTGTTGACACAGTTAGCATGGAACATGGAACAAAAATCAAAACTACAGCATTGTATGATAACATATAAAGTTTCTTATGGAACGCATTACAGACCTCTATTCGCTCAGTTGTTGCTTCTGATGGCAATGTGTTGTTTTCTGCAGATCCTACAGCTTTAACTTTATCGAGATAGCTTCTTGTCATCAAGACAATGCTCTCACGGTATGACTTTTCAAAACCCAAGCATGCCACACGAGATATTGCATCTAACAACTGCAGCAGTTTAAACCAATTCAGTACCAAAGAGGTGCTTTTGTTTAAAATTTTGACTAACAAGGCAAGAGATAAAAACCAAAATTGCATGATAAAGCATGTTAATAAGAGACAAAAGTTCCATACTCGTAGACGCAATAAACTTGGAGATGAAGCATCACCCTCTTCTAGATGTTCAATGAAAAGGGGCAAAATCATGTCTACGACTTCCCATTTTTTCAAGCATACACACAACTCAGCCAGAAGGCGGATAACATTAAGTTGCATCATCGGAACTGCCTCTTTTTCTTTGCCATCCTGGAATGGATTGACAGTCAAGTAAACAACCAGCAATTGAAATTTAACCAATGATACTGCGATGCATATGTTTTGTTGCTTTAATTAGTCAGTGAAGTCCCATAAGGGAAGACAGCCAGCAACCAGAAAGCTTAATTCTACTATAGAACGCATTCTTCCAAGCAGTTCCATGAATTTAACTTTCAGAATGATCCCACCCCAACAGTAAACAATGTAACATGCAGAATAATGGTGCTTGCAATCTGTAATGTCATGTATCGGCGTATATGAAGAGATAAACAGAAAGCGTATACGAAGAAATAAACAGAAACGCGCTGGATCTTCTGCAAAAGATTCAACTGGTAAAATTAAAACAAAGACCATGTAGCTGGGTCTGTCTACAGCTTGAAACTATTTTGAGGAAATGGCGAACATTGTCTTGATATATAACCTACCAGCGCATCAGGTGACATTGTGACAACACTTAAAGTCTCACTGTTATGGCAAAGGATAGGCCAGGTAGGCACTTGGATCACCCTCCTAATGGAGGCTCTGATCTGTAACCAACCGGTTGAAAACTTGTTGCTTTATTGATTGATCCCAAATTGATCCGTATAATAGGCGCATGGAACTCTAAAGGAAATTAATATCATATTTAGGAAAGCAAAAATAATATCCTAACAATAATATCTAAAGAGGAAACTACTTATTAGACTCATCTCCTGTTGATGCAACCGATCCTCCTGATGATTCTGTCACTGGCATTGTTCCGTATCCGGCAACTTCTCCCTTGCCGGCAATACTTGCCATACTGCTATCTTCTATTGCCGCAACTGCAGGATGCCATCTCCTCTGGTAAGTCTTCCCGATAAAGGTGTCCACAACATTGCCGCTGTCTCCGCGAAACAACTCGTCCTCGAACTGAAATGTAGAATGGTTGCACTTGAAATCATCGAGGTTGGTCCAAGTGGCATCTGTCAGAGAACACCCACCCACTAAACCAATAGCTCCCAAGTGCCCCGGTTGAGACAAGCACGGAGAACCTTGTTTGGCGTAGGAAGAACACGTCCATGAGTGATGACAGGTAATGAAGCAATGTCGGTAGGAGTGGCGATAAACTTTTTAAGGAAAACCACATGGAAAACATTGTGAATTTGGGCCTTAGGAGGTAACTCCAGGTGATATGAAACTTGACCAATCCTTTCCAACACCTTAAATGGCCCATAAAAGCGAGGAGCCAATTTGGACATTGTTCTATCTGTGATGGATGATGCCGCCCTGTGATAGTCTCAGCCATGCCCACTCCTCAACCTCAAATTCCAATGCCCGATGCGTGTGGTCATGCTGCTGTTTCATATAACTTTGTGCTTGAATAAGACACACTTGTATTTCAGCAAGAAAGGTATCACGGTCGAAAATCTGTTTATCCATAGCAGCCACCCGTGCAACTCCCGGTTGATAAGAGATCAAAGTTGGGGGATACCAGCCATACACTACCTTGAATGGGGTTGTTTGAGGTGCCAACTGATATGAGGAATTGTAACAAAACTCAGCGCAAGGTAACCAACGAAGCCAGTTCTTCGGTCTATCTCCCGCCAGACAACGTAAGTATACTATGATGCGATCGGTCACTTCTGACTAACCATCCTTTTGGGGGTGAAAAGCTAAACTTAACTGAAGCTTGACACCGGCCAATTGGAATAATTCAGTCCAAAAATTGCTAGTAACATACTTTTGTCTTATAGAAAACAAGATCACATTAATGTTGTCTTACTCTAACATAATTTTAGAAGAACCCTATAATTACAACAGTACTAGTCATGCATCATGGTAACTTGAAATGTTAGAAGATTCTGAGGCAGACAGTGAGCACCCAATATGCAGTATTGTAGCTGTTTACTGCGGTGATAATAGGTAGAGAAAAACTGCTTTCAAGTTGCCAATTTTTTCAACAAGCTGGCCATACTAGCCAACATAGTTATATGATAACAGCAAAAATTAGGTATGACTTACACATGCTAATTGGCACTCATTTAATAAATATTGCAATCATGTTTTCACAGCACATGCATGAGTAACATCTAGTGAGATTGGTTCATGCAGTGCTGTTCTAATATATGGTACAAAAAATGTCCTTGCAATGTCCAACAAAAAGACACATCAGTTGCAGCAAATCTTACTGAAGCACAGAATTTTCATGTGGTAACCAAAAAAAGAAAGAATACCTCCTCATAATCATTCCGTTCACGAACATATGCAGCTAGCCGCATGATGAATGTGTCAACCAGAGCCCTATCCTTTGTCCAACCAAACTCTATAATATCACAGCTCAACTTCACCACTGCCTCAAACAAAGTGCCAGGGCTACTGCCCGTCATGTCAGCCTGCATTGAAGTGATCAAATTCACATTAGACAACACCTCTATAAACACATAAACTTCAGTAGTCTAAGAAAGAGAAGCGTGAAACAAACATGCCTGCGAGCACGTGCTCACAACAAGCGGTTTCAAGGGAATCAGCAGCACCGGCAGGAGCTGCCCCCCACGCGAGACTGTTATCTGGCTGATCCCACTGAGCAGCGTGCAAAATAGCTCCTCACAAATCTTCAGTCTCCGCCAGGATGAGAGGATGCACGACTTGGTGGCCTCGATCAACCAAGCAAGTGTCTGCTGGAGCATATCCTTGGAGGACTTGCTATCAGCGTCCATGGCCAAAACGCTCCGGACCAGCACCACCACTGCAGCTTGGCAGCACAGTAATTTGGTGTTTATCCTTGCCTTCAGCTGTGCACCCTGTTCCCTCCAGTCCCGCTTCCTAATCTGCCAACCATCACCTCAATCATAAGCAAACCGCAAGCAAGCATCCACCAATCCTCACGAACATGTACACACGCGCAAATGCACACCCTCAGGTGCGCACGCAAAAGGCAATCTGCACACGAACACACACAGGCACAAACAGAGAGAAGACACCACCTCACCTTGAGGAAATCCGTGAGCGACCGGACCTGCCGTGCCGCGGCATTCCTGACCTTCCCAACCTCGTCGGCCTCCAGCCCGCCCTCGCCCCCCAGCATATGCACGATCAGCCTGAACGCGACCTCCTTCCGCTCCAGCGCCTCGACCTCCTCCTCCTCGAACCTCAGCACCACCTCCCTGATCCCTCCATTCTCCTCACCCGCCGAGTCCTCCCCCTTCCCCTTCGCCTTTCGCGGGGATTCATCAGATCCCGGGAACTCGAGGAGCAGCCGGGCGGCTACGGGCACCGCATCGGCGGGGAGGAGCGGCGGGGGGCTGGCGGCCGCGGCGGAGAGGAACGCGCGAGCGAGCGGCGCGGAGGCGGGGTCGGCGACGTCGAGCGCGGCGAAAAGCGCGGCGGAGAGGGCGGACGAGAGGGTGGGGGAAGCGGGCGCCGCGGCAAGAAGGGGGAGGAGCTTGGAGAAAAAGGGCGTGGGGGCGAAGGACTGCGGCCAGAAGGACGGCGATAGGAAGGCGTGGGAGGTGAGGAAGGCGAGGAGCGGAGGCGGAGGCGGCGCGCCGGTGGCGCCGGCAGGGAGGAGGCGCGCGAGCGCGAGGAGGGAGTGGAGGTGCGCCCGCGACGCGCGCGGCGGGGAGGAGGCGGCGGCGGCCGGGGGGGCGCAGCGGGAGGAGAGCCACGTGAGCTTGTCGGCGAGGAGGAGATCCGGATGCGCGGCCACCAGGTCGCAGAGCTCGTTGAGCGCCTCCATGGGGTTCCGCGGCGGCAATGCGGTCAGATCATGGGTCGCCGCTTCGGCAGATCGGGAGGAGGGGGGCGATGGGGACGAGGCGGAAGCGGAGGCGAGATGTTTTTTTGACGCGAGAGTAATTCGTGGAGCCGAGGGGTAAGGAGAGGGGGGGGGGGCAATTTGGGTGGCTTTCTTCTTCTTTTTTTTGTTTTTTTTGACCCCGCTCGGCGGAACGTTGGGATCGGGTGGGCGAAAGGCGTGAGGAGGGACGCGACGTGTCTTTGATTTTTGTATGCCCAATGGGTTTGTTTTTTCTGAGGCTTATGTGTCTGTTTTTTAATGGCTTTTAAATGTTGTTTTTGGTTTTTTATAGTATCTAACTTTTAAACAGAATTTTTTTAAAAATAAGCTCTACAAGTTATTGTAGTACACGTTAAAAACTCAACATCTGTATCAACCAAAATCACAAGCGAGTATCTCTCTGTAATCCCTGTTGTAAATAGCTAAAATCTCTTTCTCTATAATCTCTGTCGCAAACAACTAAAATTCAAAATTTTCAGCTAAAAGCCATAAACCGCAGCCATATTAAATAGGCCCTATATCTTTTGGCTGCAGCTTGTGGTTTTTGGTCTGTTCGTGCGAGAGATTACAAAGTAACAGAAACTCACGTGCGATTTTTGCCGATATAAATGAAGTCAGTACATTATATACTACAATTAACTAGTAGACCACATCTTGAAAAAACACTCTGTTTAAAAGTAGTTACTATAGAAAAGTCAAAAGCAGAAGCCAAAAGTTGAAAAGAACAGGATCAATGATTTTTCTTGTAACTTTTAAAACGGTAATGGATGACGGAGATATTTATGTGGATGATACACATATTTTTTTTGCTCGAGAAGTTATTTGAAGAATCAATTTTAAAAAGCCGTGCTATTTGTTTCAACATTCGAAGAAGGCAAAAGACAAAAGCCAGTATTGTTCTTTTAGGCTTTTAGTTTTATCTTTTTAAAATAGATTTTCTAAATGGTTTACTGAGCCTAAAATTATATACACCATCCACATCGTCGTCTCCACTATTATCTCAAACAATATAAAGAAAAGTTATTACTTATAGCCAAAAAACATGGCCCAAAATAGCATATGGGTTGGGTACTTGGGTTCGACAAGGCTCATGCTTTAGCTTATCATTTCCTGCTACCATACTAGCTTTTAAATAGTGTGTCTTTTTAATGCAGGGTCTAAAGTTAGATTATAGTGGACATTGTACCGAGTTCAGATATACTGGCCAAATCACATTCTATTATTTTTCTCTATGTACTGACTATCGCAAACAATCAGAATTCAAAAATCATAAACCAAAAACAAAGACAACAAAAAAATAAAGTCAGCCTACATCATGTTCTTCATTGGGGAACCCTTTTCCCAGGCTACAAGCAGATTTAGAAGAGTGTAGCGCTGTTGAAATGCAAATTCTTCACGTAGCTAGCAATCAATGATCGATGCTGGACATCCAACCACCTTGTGTGTTGAGGACTACCTGTGCAACCAATATGTGCCTTCTGCAATCAGCACCGCAAAAGTATTGATCATCTACCACTGCACTGTCAGTGGGTGAAACAAGCGTAAGCCAGACTCTTCAACATCCCCACTTCTTACTAGGCCCTGCGAAACCAGCACGGCACATTCTTGACTGCTAATCGATGTGCCGGATGTGTTTACCGAGAGCTAGAGCTGGGACTTGGGCCGGGCAATTTTGGGCCAGCGCGAAGCACGGCCAGCACGGCACGGCCCAAGCACGGCCCGGCCCGACACGTGGCGGGCCGTGCCGACCCGGCACGAACGGTGGGCCGGGCTGGGCCTCAAAATCCGGCACGGTGGGCGGCACGGCACGGCAGGCTCCGGCGGCACAGTGGCACGGTGGGCACGGACGGGTGTCGGGCGCCGAAGGAGCCGCCGAGCCGGGCGTCAGGCGCCGAAGGAGCCGGGAGGGGGTGGCGGGGGAGGGGGCGGAGGCGCCGGGGGAGGAGGCGGAGGCGGCGGTGGAGGGGGCGGCGGGGGAGGGGGCGGAGGCGCCGGTGAAGGGGGCGACGGGGGAGGGGGAGCCGGGGAGGGGGAGGTGGCGGGGGAGGGGCGGCGGGGATGGGGGCCATGGGGCGGCGGGGGAGGGGGAGCTGGCGGGGGAGGCAGAGCCGGGGAGGGGGCGTAGGGGGAAGCGGCGCGGGAGGGGGAGGGGGTGGCGGCGGGGAAGGGAGCGGTGGGGGAGGTCGACTGGCCGAGGGAGGGAGGGGGCGCCCAGGGCGGTGGGGAAGCGCCCGGCCGCGCGAGTGAGGAGGGAGCGCGTGGGAGGGACAGTGGAGAGGGAGGAGATCCAGATCTCAGATCTGGCGAGAAATGAGGCGCCGACCGGATGAGAGAAAGAAAAAGAGGAAAAGAAAAAGAAAAGAAAAAGGGGGTAAAGGAAAAGAAAGAGAAGAAAAAAGGGGGAAATAAAATAAAATAGGCAGAAATAAAAGTCGCTGGCTATATTCTGCTAAATTTATAATGCGTAGCAATTAAATTATTAGAATATCATTTAGATTGCCTTTTGCGCAGTTAAATATCTAGTTAATTCTTATTAGTCGATTATAAATTGTAGGAAAATCACTAAAAAGTATTCGTAATTATCAGAATAAATTAGTAGTCATATTGTAAATTAATATCCATCAGAAGATGTAAAATTGTTTGCGACAGCTAGAATAACGCGCTTCAATTTAAAATAGTGTGCGAGGATATAACCTCTTGCGCGCCGAATAACTTGTACATAGTGATTTAAATAGCATAAGTCGTAACAATTCGCAGCTAGTTCATTTACTTAGGAATTAATTTCATTGGTGTAGATAACTTAAATAATCACGCGCGTATGGGTTATGAGAAAGGACCGGAACCAAGAAGAAAGAATTTATTTAAATGAGACAACGGTCACGCAGCGGCAGCAACGTTTAAATTTTAGAGTTAACGTTCGGAAGAACAACGGCTCTCTTCTTCTGCATATAAATTCGTAAGCTGACACTTCCCATTTCTTCATAACATCATACTTCTCATTTCTGGGGGATCCCGAAATCCTACAGGCGTATGCTGACCTCGAACGCATGGACGACCTAAATATTGACGAGTAGATATTATGTACGCATGTTGTAATAGTTAGTATATACATATATTGTTACTGTACTCTTTCCCTTACTCGAGCCGCCTTCTTTTCCTTATGACAGATCCAGAAAGATGACGACCGTCGCTCCCGCCTTCGCGTATAGTTACTTCGGGCTAGGCTTAGGCTGGCACGGCTCGAACGCTGGCACGGTGGGCTTTGGGCCGTGCTTGGGTCTGGCCGGAGGCGACGCGGGCCGGCACGGTACGGTGAGATGACTGGACCGAGTAGGCACAGCATGAAGCGGCACGAAGCACGATAAGCCTGGGCCTGAGCCGTACCGGCACGGCACGGCCCAACTCCCAGCTCTACCCAGAGCCAACAGAGTCAGCAGTCATACTCTTCTGTTGGACTATCTGGAGAGAACGAAACGCCCGCATCTTCAACAATTCGATCTAGGAACTAGGATGTCTCAGCCCTCCTAAACGATCTACTCGATGAACTTTCTAGCTAGCGCCAGGCCGGCATAGGATCGCTCCTGCCTGCGTAGAAAGTAACCCTTTAGTCCTCTAGTGCTGCTTACGCGGCATTACTTCTAAAATTTTGGATGTGTTGAGTTTACTCAGTAGGCCGTCAGCATATACGTCTATCTTATAATCTATTCTATTCACATCTCGGTGCCAATCTTTTTTACCTATTTTAATATAACGACGTGCGGTTTTTTTGCGTCTTCCAAAAAATCCTCCCCATCCTCGCGCGAGGCGAAGGGGGCCTCGGATGCGAGCTGAGCTGTCACGAGGCCTCCGTTGTCCCGGTCAGACAGATGGGAGGAGTTTGTGGAACCTGTCGCGATCTGGACGCAGCCGGCGCCTGTACGATTACGCCTGCTTCGTGCTTCGAGATCGCATTGCTTCCGAGGTGACAACGTGTTTTGCCACACTTTATCAGTTATCTACGCTAAACCATCCAATGATTGGTTGTTACACTAAGAGCAACTCCAGCAGGCCCCTACTTGAACCCTCAAACCTCATATTTGAGGGCTTGAGGCAAAAATAGAGGTCCAGCAGGGCCCTTACTACAGCCCTCAAATTTGAGGAGCCCCTCAAATCCCCCCTTCAGCCCTCATTCCCAGGGGCTCTAGGCCAAGCCCTCAAATTTCTGTTTCAGTCGTTTTCCCCTCCCGCGCTCCTCTTTCCCCGCCGCCTCCCTCCCCGCCTGCCTTTTTCCCCATCGGCTCCCTCCCCGCCTGCCTCTTTCCCCACCGCCTCCCTCCCCGCCCGCCTCCTCCGCTTCCCCGCCCGCCTCCCTCCCCGCCACTGCCACTGCCGGCCATGCGCCGACCCGCCGCCTCCTCGTCTCGCGCCTCCGTCGTCCTCGAATCCGGGCGCCACCGACCGAGCTCCTCCACCGCCGGCCTCCACCGCACGAGATCCGGCGACCCCGCACCAGATCCGGCCTCGGCCCGGCTGGATCCGGCCGCCTCCCGCCCGGATCCGTCCGCCGCTGCGCCGTCGCTGCCGGATCCGGCCATCTTCGCCCGAGGCCGCCGCTCCCCGCCCGGATCTGACCGGATCCGACGCCATCCGGCGCCGCACGCCGTCTCCATCCACCTCACCAAGGGCCTCCCCCTCGGCTCCGGCCTCGGCTCCTCCGCCGCATCCGCCGCTGCCTCCGCCAAGGCCGTCGACGCCCTCTTCGGCTTCCACGCCGTCCAGCCGCCGCCGGATCCCGCCGCCGTCGCCGCCGCCGGATCTCGCCGTCGCCTGGCCCCGGGGAGCCGCCTTCGCCGGTGCAGCCGGCTGCTCCTTTTCTCTCCCGTGCGCGGGTTGGAGTAAAGGGGTGAGAGATGGAGTGAGGGAGGGGAACGGTGACGAGAGAGAGGGGACGAAGAAATTTGTCAGGAGTATGTCCCATATGTCAGTGTGTGGTGAATAGATTTGAGGGCTTAGATTTGAGGGGTGTTGTTGGAGTAGAAGCAAAAAAATTAGGCCTTCAAAAGTAGAGGGAGCCCTCAAATGAAAAGTAGGGGCTTAAATTTGAGGGCTACTGCTGGAGTTGCTCTAAACCATCCCACGATTGGTTGTGAATGACGCTTTGCTATTGTACTTGTTCCCGAAAATTAATTTTCTTCTTGCGGCCAAACCCACATCTATAGAAGTATTCAGGGACTGGCCCCTCATCCCCAGCAACCCAAGGATGCTCAGCCACAGCCTGCAGGGTGGTACGATCCACTGGATCTGCAGCGGAACCATGTGTGGAAACAGAAAGAACATCAAATAATAGAGCACGTCTGGCACCGAGTCCAATATATCAAAATCATAGGATGATAGAACAATTTTTTTTTTAAAAAAAGAACCTTTGCAGAGAAGCCTTGCCAGCAAATCAGAAAGTTGGGGTTTATGTCGCCAGGTGTTTGTACTGGATCATTGACAATCTATTCGACGGCAATGACTTTTATGAGTTTATGCAACAGTTAAAATAAAAGGAAAGGAAAGCAAGACACTTTTGCACCTTATCGCAAGGTATCTCCTAGAAATGGATAGTGCCCAGAAATCATACAATACAGAGTAACACCGGCTGCCCATGTATCAGTTGCTTTACCGTGATAGGTTGAACATGTAGGGTTTTATCATAAGCAAGCTTGTACCAATGGCCAAAGAATATTTAGTAATTTTAACCAGTGGCAGAAGAATCGGGATCGTTGCATTTTCATTGGCAGCACTGTTAGACATGTAGAGGTTGCAGGGTTATCACATTGTATAGGAGACTCATTGCATATTGTCTCATGTATATATTTGGCCTCTTCGTCCATTGGAATATCAAGCCCACACTCATAACATGGTATCAATCCAGGAGAGGGCTAGGGTTTCTCAACCCTAGCCGCCGCCGTCGCTCACGGCCCGCGCCGTGCCCAACGCATGTACCTCCATCCATCGTCCTACGTGTCGTCGCTCGTGGCCCGCCCACGCCGAACGCCTGCGCCTCCAGCCGTTGTCGCCCGTCCGAGGTGGTGCCTCTGTGCCGCCGCTCGCACCCGCCTGCGCCTGACGCCACTGTCGCCTACGCCGGTGGATCGCCGATGCTTTTGAGTTTCAGCGGGCCAAAAGGGAGCAGGCTGGCAGTTGCAGAGAGAGAACAACTGGCTAAAAAAAAGCCTCCCGCAAGTGATGGCCATCCACACTGCTATTCCACTTTCAAAGATCATCTTCGATGGGATGAACTACCGTGAGTGGGCCATGCACATGCAGATTCACATGAGGAGTTAGCATCTTAGGGGTCATCTTACAGGCGAGAGGCAGTGTCTGCCTTGCCCTTCGCTGCCAACTGCCCCTCACATCCCTACATCTGCTGATGAAGCAACCCAGAAAGCTGCGATCACGACCTTTGAGGAGCCCATGGAGGTGTACTAGGCTCAGCTTCACTCCTATGAGAGGTGGCAGGACGACAAGACTCGTGCTTCTGCCATCCTGGTGGGTAGCCTAACTGTTGCTATCTCCATGGATGTGGTAGAGCTTCCGACATCCCAGCTGATGTGGGAGCACATTCGTGCCCACTACGAGCCGACGAGTGATGCTATGTATCTCTCGGTCGTACATCAGACACACACTCTTCAGCAGCTTGATACCATGGTGGACGACTTCCACCAGCAGATGTCTACGGTATGGCGTTAGCTTGACTCTCTGGGACCGGACGTCTGTCGGACTTGTCCTTGCTATGTGCGTCAGCGTGCTCACCTAGAGACTCACCATCTCTACGTGTTCCTAACATGTCTTCGGTCAGAGTTTGAGCCTGTCCGTGCTCACCTCCTGACTCGTCAGCTGCGTCCGTCCATATTAGAGACTCTCACCGCTGTTCGTGCTGAGGAAACTCGTCTTCGCAGTGTGGGTCAACTGTAGCCCACCTCTGTTCTGGCTGCTCGGGTGTTTAATCCAACACATACTCCCGCTGCACCCGTGCCTCCAGCTGCACCGGTGGCAGCTGTCTCTTCTACAGGTCTTCACTGCACCGTTTGTGACCGCGACGATCACACGTTTCAACAGTGCTACAAGCGAAAGAACCAGGGTCACAGGGGTAGTCGTCCTCCCAAGGGCACTAGTGGCTCTTCTCAGTCAAGGTCACGACAAAAGCTCCGCTACTGAGGTTCAGCAGGAGATGCTCACTCTGCTTCAATGCCTTATTGCCTCAGCTTCATTTGGTTCTGCTGCCCAGTCTTCTGGTGCTTCACCACCATCACCTCCTTCCTCAGGTATCTCACTGCCTTGGATTCTAGTGCTTCGTTTCATATGACACCAAACTTTACTCATCTAACCTCTGTGAGTCCTCCCGTTATTCCTCATACAGTTATGATTACAGATGGTACTTCCCTTCCTGTTGCAGGATGAGGCATTCTTTCTACTTTGTCCTCTCTTGTTCCTATAGCATCTCATGTTCCCAAACTAGTTATGCAGTTTATGTTCACTGGTCAAATTATTGATCATGGTTGTTGTATCATTCTTGACTCTGACTCATGTTGTATTCAGGATCGTCGCACCAGGACTCTGATTGGGACTGGCCCTAGGCGTCATGACTAATAGCGTCTTTGGGAGCTCGACTGGCTGCACCTTGGCGTCGTGAACAATTCATATGCTCACTGAATTGTTATTCTACAAATTTACAAGGAAGATATCAAGATAACAACCGCTAGTGATACTAAAAGTTACTATGATTGGCCATGTATTACAATATCTCCTTGTGATGTTCGCTAATAAATATATGCAACAACTCTGCTGTCATCTCTTCTGAAATCTTAGTGTTATGTATAATGTACACCTATAATGTATATTTTTCTTTCTTGTTTGTTATATGGACATGTACACCTTCATCTTATCTGCTAGGAATGGTTTTGTTTCAGTCACCGATGAATGGCATGCCATTTGAAATAATCTCAATCTCATTGTTCTACTTATGCATTTTTCTACAGACACCCTGATTTGATATATCCATTTGCTTGCAACTATAAATATGGGATCTCCTTTTTATTTTAGAAATTACTATTTTGTTATCCTTTCAGCAAAATTTGGCAAATGCATGTTATAATACACATGTGATGTAAACTTTGAATCCCCTGATAGAAAAAATAAAAAAATATTTATTCTTTTATGTGCGCTGTTGAATCTAGATATATTTTTAAACTATACTTTCATGTGCCAGCTTAATTAATAATTAATGTCAGTTCTTTCCATTCTCTTGTGGGATAGTTAATAAAGAACTGGCGCCTTATCCAAATGTTACGAGTGATGGCCCCTATCCAAGTACGCCATGTTTTTATGAGCTAAATTCTTCAGCTAAATTGAATAATAAATATCCAATACATCACAAGGACAAACTACAAGTGTGTTTGTAGATAGATATGTATGTATCACTATCTTTTAATTGGTTGATTCACTTTATGTGTTAAAGGAAAATATTATTATTTATGTAAAATTTAAGATTCTATTGCAACGCATGAGCAGTTGACTAATAGGTTGTTAGGTTTTTAAATGAATCTAACAAAATCTAGTTTCGATAAAACTTGAGATCCAAACAAGGCCTTAAAGTGAATGATAACCGATTGAAACATTCTGTCACGCTCTACCTCACGCTTACCGATTCCCACAAATCATAAATCCTAACCAAGTACATTGTCGCTTCTCATGTATCGTCTCTTTGCTCTTTTACCACATCCTGAATTCTCTTTGCGGTACCCAAGGTCGTGTGAAAAGGAAGTAGGACAATGGTACATGCGAATATTTCCAAGGACCCTCTACGTCAAGCGCTTAAAGCATGCCACGTTGGATCGAAGGTTGCCTGGACTGGTGGCTGTCAAGGAGGTTGAGTTGCTTAGCTAAGCGATAATAGTTTTGGGCTAAAGCAGTGGACCGGAACCAGCGACACTTTTATTAGACAATACACTACAGAAGGGAAAGTTCTTGCGAACCTATATTAAGATAGAACGCGTTGCACTTGGGAGAGACTAAAGCATTCTCTTTCCTTAAAATACACCTTACGTGGCTATTTTACATATGAAAATATTGTGGAGCTGCGTGGAAATGCAACTAGGAGCATCAGCTTCTTGTGGATGACCTCGAACAACATTGTGGAAGATGCATAATAAGTTGTTGTGGTCATTCCTAGTTCTGTCAATTCGTTTTGAGGCAGTCCGCTGAGTAAATTCGTGATATCATTATCCTCAATAATGTTAGGATTCTTTTACGGGAACTGGGATGTGATACACTACTACTTACCGGGAGAACCTGAATGCTGGCTCTGCAATGAAAAACAAAATTTCTAAGCAAACTGGGGACCTTGTTTGCAGCCATGCGTTAATCCAATGCTAGCTGCACTGCTTTTAAGATCAGCATAATTCTCTGGGGGGGGGGGGGGGGGGGGAATCTACGTGATTTAGATTTGAAAAAAAGCAGAGAAGCTTATTCAACCTGCCCTTAGTTCCTGGTGGCTGCATCAGATTAGACCACGATGGGTAGAAGATTCATCTGAAACGTACATGGCGTCCGGTGAAAGACCACACTTGTTCTATGACTACAAGAAGCCAGCATTCACCTCTCGGGCAGTTCTTTCACAAGATGCTCTTGCTGACTTCAATCAGAAGGGTACTAACCAATTGACCCAATCATGAGGAATGATTCAGAAGATACGGAAATAACATATAACAATGCTAGAAATTATGTGCACATATAACAATGAATGTAACACCTCGACTCCAAAAAAAATTCCAAAAAGTGAAAGTACACATTGATACATCCAATGTCCAGGCATAGCTTGCATGAGTTGATCAAAAGTCCTTAAACATATAACAAGTATAACAGCAACCTCAAGGCAAACAAAAATTAAGGGAGAAAATGAAAAATAAAAAAAGAGGAAAACCCCGATAAAACCATGTACTATGCTTATTCCTTACAATGGGTAAACTTCCTGGTAAAATATAAGATAGAAGCCTTAGAACTTACCAGACTAGAAAGAATATAGGGGAGCTCTAACTAGCACCGCTTATCTCAACTGTGTAGGGGAGCAGAGAAGGCCTGAAGCATCAGCCCCGACCACGGCAAGCTCGCATATGGTACAAAGCTGCCCTTCGATGGAAGGAACAAACCGGGATCCACAGTACGGGCAGGAAATATCCTTTTGGCCACGGTAGATAGGAACATATGTGGCGCCACAGACAATAAATGGATTCCTGTAGTCGTAGTTCAGCTCAAAACTATCTTTCTTGCCATTGCACTGTTGCTGCACCTGTCGAGCCTTCTTTGCTTGGACTTCGTTAGGGCTGTTCTCGAGCAGCAGCCTTGCAAAGTGCTCTGCAGTAGCAAAATTCTTCTGCTTGTAGCATAGAGCCATAGCATTCGCGAGCACAAGCCTCATATGAACCCTCTGAAGCTTGCAGTTAGTGAAGTAAGCCGCCAATTCTTGTTGACGGCTGACATCATCTTTCAATTCCTTTCTCTTGAGTTCCATCCTCAGACCAAGAACATACTCCCTCACTATCTCGATCAACTCCTTCACTTCATCAACTTCTCTCCTTGAGTCCACCACAATAACAGGGATGGTATGTAAGATGTTAAGGAACTGCCTCAGTGCTTCCGGGAACTTCCCCTCAGTTGTGGCTTTGTAGGCAGCCTTGAGTCTGTCTTCCATTTGTGAGAAGGTGAAAACAAGTGCAGGAGGGCCCCTCACATTAGGACTTGCAGACTCACTCCAACCTTTCTCAACAGCAACCGATATAACAGGAGCAGTTGCAAGTGCATTAAGGTATGAATGACTGCCCATGTGCAGATCAAGAAACAGGGGCTTCAGGGGAGCAAAGTTCTTGATACCCAATTGGCGGCTAAGCAACCTCATTGCAGTGTCGAAGTTCCCTGCTGCTGCATGCTCTCCAGCAAGAGAAGATTTCTGGGTCCAAATTTGGCTGACAGGCATGCCTGGTGTAGGAGCAACAAACACAGTGGAGCGAGCATTGCCAGCAGCTTTTGGGGTCTCTGTTTCAGGCGGTAGCTCCAGATCTTCAAGGTCCCAGCCACCTTCCTCGCCATCCTCATTTGGCTCACCCTCCTCACCATCAAAACCATTGCCACCATTTGCAATCGCATCACTTGCATCAACAATTTCCAAGTCCTCATCACCCCAGTCAGCACCAGCAGCTTCATCATCTTCCTCAAGTTCTGCCCTCCCAGTAGCATCCAGTCCACCCTCAAAAATACCACGCATCACCCTCAGCAATGGCCAATCACCACAGGCTGTGATAGGTGCAGGTGGAATCAAAAGTGAATGAGATTTTCCTTCGGGTAGAGAAGGAACATTTTCACCCAATTCAGCAGAAAGCCTATCAGCAATTTCAGTGAGTCCATGAGTGGCAGCAGTAGCATAGGCAAGAGGTAGCTGTCCAGCATTCTCCAGGATCTCAACTCGTTTCCTAGCATCCCCAAGATACAATGCATTGTGGAACTGTCCCATCAAATTGTTATTCTGTCCAGCAATTTTGCACATGAAGCCCACCTTGTCCATGTAACCAGTAATAAGATATAGGAAAGCAAGCCTCTCAAAGTTCTTTGTCCGTTGATATGCGTATTCCACAATACCAACATTTCCTTGCCTCAAAGCCTCAATTCCCAATTTGTACCAGTGATCTTTGTCATCAATCTCTTTTGCAGAAGCAACTGCGATTTGGATGTTACCACTTTCAAGAGCTAAGTTAAATCTGGTCTTCTCATCTTTCACAAAGTGGAGAGCAACTTCTGGAAACCCTTTCTGTTGTAAATAAGAAATCACAGCCTGCCCACACAGCTGGGAGTTCTTAATCATACTCATAACATGATCATAGCGTTTCCGGAGAAGGGCGAGCTTGAAAATGTATTCAGAAGCATCAACTGTTACCATCTTGTTCTTTCCATCACGATCTAGACAGAAAATGTTGTTCCCCATAACCCTTGTTATGTAAATAGGAACGTCAAGGGTTTTTATGATCCCGCTATCTCCATTGGGAAGACAGTACTTGATATGGTTCAATGTAGTGTAAATGAACACGCCGTTCTCATCCCAGGCACCACTCTTCACACGAATGGTTTCATGCAGTGTACAGCGATGGACAAGGTTCTTGTTAGCTATAACTACCGCATGCTTGCTCAGCAGTGCAACAGACTCCATATCACTTGACCAAACTACATACTTAACAGCAGGTGCCTGGAGTTCACCAAGAACTAGCCTTTGCTGTAGATCAAAGATGGTCACTCGGTCTTCAGCTTTGCACAACAAGTTCCCAGTCCCAGCATAATAAATTGCATCAGTCGCACTAGGAAGAGGGCTTTTCTTCACAATTTCATTCTTAAGATTCCTCACCAAAACTTGGTTGCTGCTCTTCTCAAGGACTGCAAACCTGTTGCGTGCCACAAAAACAGCTGAACCACCAGCTCCCTTCTTTGCCTCTTGCAAATAATCCGCCCTGCCAGCAGAGTCCTTAGGAACTATGTAGAGTTCATATGAGCCCCCATCCACATCAGAGCAAATCAAGACAGCATTTTCGGTTGGACTATAGGATAATGTCCTGGGTGACTGGTTCAAGCTGACTGACCCAGGTCTTCTTATTGGAGCTACCTGAACTTCCTTCTGGGTGGAGTATTCAAAGAAACGGAGAAACCGGTCCTTCACATAGAACACAGTATCACCACTCACACAAAAAGCTGGGCGTTCCCTCTCTAATTTAAACACAATCATGCCGCTGTCATGACCGGCAGCAAGAAGATTCATTTCGGGGTGAGCAGCAAGAATCCAGAAACGGTCATGTTCCCGCCTGAATGTCTGAATACCAGTTCGCTTTGTGGCATCCCAAATGCGAATGCTCTTGTCTTCTGAGTTGGACACGATGATGTCTTGCTTCGCATGGAACATCACACAGGACACATTATTCATGTGCCCCCTCAAAGTATCAACTTCCCAAGCCTTGGTGTCTGTCCATAAATAGCACATTCAGAATATTTTGTTTCGATAATGGCAATGCATATTCCCTTTTATTTGTTCAGATGTACCAACATGCAGCAAAAGGGGGTGATATATTGACCTCCAATGGCCATTTTCCATGCAATCATAAACATCTAAACCAAAAACAGTAATTTAATAATTGTGAAACATGTTTCTTGCATTCAGCTAGTTTTGTTCAGATACACCAATATGCAGCAAAAAGGAGTGCTATATTGCACCTCCAATGACCATTTTACATGAAACCATTAACATTTAAACCAAACACAGTAATTTAATACTTGTGAAATGTTTCTTGCATTCAGTTAGTTTTGATGACATATTACTTCATATTATTTTAGACATATTGAGGAGTAAATGATATAAAGTAATTCTGTAGAAGTAAGATCAATTAAACAGAATGAAAAATAATAATGATAAAATCCCAATATCCCATGTATTGTTTCGTAACTCTGTTATACGAAAGAATGAAGCAACACAAATAAATATGCAAGTTGTTGTTCAGATATGCAAAATTAGAAGAAAAAAAACTCCAGGAAGTAATTGCCGTATTACCGTTCATTCTCCACAGCTTCACTTGCCGGTCATCTGCCCCAGAAACAATGAGTGGCAATGTGGGGTGAAATGAGGCCCAGTTGACCCCACGGTCATGGCCTTCCAAGACATATTTCACAACCGCGTCAACACCTCCAAACAGATCTGTGTTCATCTGGGTGAGACGCAGGATGTCATCTGCAGGTGACACTGTCTTCTTCCTCAGAGCACCAATATCCCAGACACGAACAGTCTGATCCAGCGATGCTGACACAACCAGGTCCTCTTTGGGGTGGAAAGATGCGCACATGACATAGTGGTTATGACCGGTCAGCACAGCCACACAGGTGCGTGACTGCCAGTTCCAGATACGGATTGTCTGGTCATCGCTAGAACTTACAATCCATGGGTACTCGTGATGGAATTGCACGGTACGAATATAGTCAAGGTGCCCATGAAGCGTGAAGAGGCAGCGGTGTGTCTTGTAATTCCATACCTTAATCTTGTAATCATCACCTGCAGTACATCACAGGAAACAACATCTTAGAAGAAATCATAAGTTGAATCTTTTCAAGTCCCAACACTATGACTCACTGTTTAGCCAGCAATACTAATACATGCACCAGAGTGTGCCATAGTGTCATCAGTCTCACAATTTCAACATGGTTTGGTGCATGTGAATGAGAATGTATTGGCTCATTTCACCTCCTATTCTACCTCTCGTTTCAGCGGATTGCAAAATCCATGGCGATTCCAGTCACGAGTAAAAACCAGACAGCACCTGAAGCCTTCAAACTAACAATATATTCAACAGCTCATCATAAACCCAGATCATAAAGCAAACACCAGATCCGACCAACCTATCCTACAAACCAGGATTTCTTAATAGCCACCACTCCACATCATACGCGATCTAATCTAAGAAAACTTATAAACATGTCAAGTCTAGGTATCCGCTATACCACCATCGACGGATCACACCGACATCTAACGGCCTCGAAACTTGCGCACGCGTCTCCAATCCAAGGAAGAATCGGACCAAACGCGGAACACGCCACCATAACCATGCCCGCAAATGGCAAATCCCACACCAAACGATCGAGACGGGCGAGATCTAGCAGATATACCTCCGGAGACGAAGAGGGGCTGGGTGGCGTGGAAGTGGACGCCGCGGACGGGGCCGTCGTGCTCGTCGAAGCGGTCGAGGAGGGTGCCCATGCGGTAGTCCCACATCTGGATCACCCCGCTGTGGAGGCTCGACAGGATCCATGGCCGCCGCGGGTGGAAGCTCAGGCCCTTTACCCGGTTGCTCTTCGTCTCGAACTTGGTCAGCATCTTCCCTGCCCGGACTCGTCGTCCCCTGCGACGGCGGCGGCGAAGCCCGAGCCCCTTGGCCCTAGCCGCGGAGAGGAGCGGAGGAGAGGAGATGCTGGATCTGAGGGAGGAGAGGGGAGGGGAGGAGGGGGAGAGAGAATGGCGATGGGGGCAGAGGAGGAAGGTGTTTTAGATCTCGGGGAAGGGGGTCTGGGTTTCGGACGGGGTGATGGGGGCGATCTGGCCCGTCGGGACGGCGCGCCCGGGTTGTCAGTGAGGCGCTCGCTTTCCGTAATGCCGGCTTAGAGTTGTTTTGTTACGAGCAAATTGCAATTTGCACCCTACCTAAAATTAAACCGTAACTTCCAGTAGGAAAGCATGGTGCGTCGCCGCGTCGGTGAGAGATGTTTTCTTGTAGTTTTGAACAGTTAAATGTCCGTGTGTTGTTACGGATTTATAAAATTTATTATATTACATGTTTCAAAATTCACGGATGGTAAAAAAATTTACAATATACATACAAACATGTTCTAAAGGTTTTTAAATCCATCAAGTAAGTCGAAAACGTCGATCACATCTCGTGGTCATAAGTCGGAAGACATCGATCACACCTCGTGGTTGTAGGTCAGGAACCCTCGAACACACCTCATCATCGTAAGTCGAAAACCAACGACCATTGTTCGTGGTCGTAAGTCGGAATACATCGATCAACGCTCGTGATCGTAAGTTACAAGCCGTTGACCATTGCGCGTGATCGTTGGTTGGGAGCGGTCAACCATCGCTGGTGGTCGTACGTTGGCAGGCCTCCGGTGCACTTGTGCCTTATCGCCCGACTGCCGGCGCTAGCTTGCTCGGCCTGCCCAACCTGCTCGGCCCTGATTTCGACCACGGCTCTTTGACGTCGACCACAGTCCCCTTCGACCACGGCTCAAACTTCGACCATGGCGTCGACTTCGACCACGGCCCCCAACTTTGACCATTGCCCTCTGCAACCACTGTCCCCTTCGACTACGACCCTTTGACGACGACCACTTCCCCCTTTGACCATGGTTTCAACTGCGACCATGGATCTTCGATTGCATCCAGCGCTCGTGATCGTAAGTTCGAAGACATTGACCACACCTCGTGGTCGTAAGTCAGAACACATCATCCAACGCTCGTGGTCGTAAATTGGAAGCTGCCGATCACACCTCGTGGTTAAAAGCATATTACAATCCATGGGGGGTACGAGACCTTGTAGGTCTTGTCGTCGAGGGTAGGGGGCTCAATCTCGGGGGTGATCTGGGGGTAGGCGAAGGGGATGTCCAATTGGAGGGGGAACTTGTAGCGGCAGAGGTTATGGACGAACCAACATGTGCCCTTTGGGTTGGTGCTACGACTACGACCATGACCATTACGACCACGTCCACGGGTGCTACGACTATGACCATGATCACGACTTCAACCACTGCCCCCTTCGACTTCGAACTGTTGAACACCTCTGCAAACTGTTAAAATCTATTCGAATAGCCGTGCCCCGTGTAAGTTGAGGAGGTTGACTAGAGGGGGTGAATATGTGATTTTAAAATTTTCTCTTCTATTAATTATTTGGTTAAACCAAGTATACAATGCGGGAATTTAACTCAATTTAATTTAGCGCAAATAAAGCTTAAATCAATTAGGTTCACCTAAGTTTATGTCAAAATTTGCAATCTTATTATGACAAGCAATCAATTTAATTTTATAAATATAAATTGCTTGAATATAAATTGAGCACAAGAAAATAAACCACAATGACACAATTACTTTTTACCGTAGTGTTCGAAGAATTGCTGGTCTGCTCTAGTCCACAAGAATTCGGATTTGACCGAATTATGTAGATATTCAATTCATATTCATATTCGTTATAATATTCGATTCGTATTAGTATTCGAAAATATTTAAATTTGTATTCATGTTTATTTATAAATACAAATACAGAAGCGGTAAGTTCCCACCCCTAGTCACCGTCACCGGAACAACGCTTGGTCGTCGTATCAGGTGGAACACCAATTGACTCATGATTTCTTGTCATACGACGCTTCTGTGCGTCAGCAGATCGCCCCTCCGTCCAAACAATAACATCACAGTTACTGCATCGTTCCTTGCGAAGGGACATGCTTGCGCCGTTCATCACAACTGCAATTGCAAGCTTGTAAAACGTATCACGTACATTACTAGATTGTGCGCGAAATGGACCGTCAAGCCGTGGCAATTTCAGACATGTTTCCTTACGAGAAAATTGCTATAATGGGACTCCAAACAACGTGTTTCGCTATAATAGGACTTCTAACGTTGACATCGCTAAAATGACACCCGAAACATTGGCTTCTCGTAATACATGACATTTGGCTAATGTTTCGAAATACCCGAACATTGGAATTAAAAGAGTCAAATGTCATGTATTACGAGAAACCAATGTTTCGGGTGTCATTTTAGCGATGTCAACGTTAGAAATCCCATTATAGCGAAACACGTTGTTTGAAGTTCCATTATAGCAATTTTCTCGTTTCCTTACTAACGCATTTACCAGCTAGAGAGCACAAGTCATAGGAGGGCATGGAGTGTAGTATACAGCGATCATGGTAGTCAGTAGAGCTTTTCCCAAGAACTTCCTCCAACAAAACAACTCAGATCAACAACTCAGCATCCTTCTAAACGGAGCCAGAGATCAAAACAAGCATATTGCCAGCTCAAAACACACTAAGCAAGTAAGCAACCATCTTGGAACGCTTCAACAACACAACTACAGCCAAAGGAGATGAACAAGATGACTCAGAAAGAACATACACCGACAACAAAGATGCCGAGAAGATCACCGTGATTCTCGCTTGAAATCAACCGCTACGATGTTAACCGAGCTAAATCGAAGGTAATGAATCATACATAAGGCAAGAGGCAACCGAGCTAAATCGAAGCTAATGAATCATACACCGCCGGGGAGGAGACAAACTCCTCCGGCGACCAACAGTAGCAACACCACGAACTGACACACCACCACCGGCCACCGCCGCCTCGCCTCGTCTCGTCTTCCACCCTAAACACTCCCTGGATTAGAACAACACGAACGGGGAAAAGCCCACACATCAAACAGCAGCAGGAACAGTGAGAAAGTTAGCGCTTCCTCTCCGCCTCGGCATCACACGAAGCCGACCTCGGCGAACATAGGGCGCGCCTTGGCCGTCGCGCTGGGGCGCGGCCGCGGCACCATCCCCTCCGGGAGCGGGTTCTTGCGCGGCCGCCCGCGCGGGCGCGGGATCTTCGGCGGCGCGTGCGGGTCCCGCGGCTTGGGCGGGCGGCCGCGCCGGCGCGGCGCCGCGGGGGCTGCCGCGGCGACGGCTACTCCGTCGCTAGGCGCGCCGATAGGAGCCGCGGCTCCCCTGGGGAAGCCCGGGGGGCGCGCCTTGGGGGGCCGTCCGCGTCCGCGCTTAGCGGGAGGCGGCGGCGGCGGCGGCGCGTCGTCAGGAGAGTAGTCGTCGGCGGGGCAGTCCGGCACCGGGGGCAGCGCGTACTTGCCTCCCGCGACGGCGACGAGCTCGCCAGCGCCGGACATGCGGGAGAGGTGGGCGGCGACGAGCGCGGGGTGCGACGGCGGGAGGTCGCCGCCGGTGCCGTGGGCTGCCTCGATGCGGCGCGCGATGGTGGCCTGGCTGGAGCCGTTCTCCTCCGCCAGCGACGCGATCGCCTCCACGATCATCTGCAGCACACACACACACACCAAACAAGTCAATTCGCCAAGATCGACCGGGAGGGCGCAGATCTGGGCGGAAAAGCGGGAGGCAGGTAGCTAGGGTTTAGATTAGGGGGCAGTGCGGCTTGCCTCGGGGTAGGAGGGGAGGACGAGGTCGGAGGCGGCGGGGGGCGAGTCGTCGCCGCTGGAAGTGCAAGTGGCCATGCCTGCGTCCGTCGCTCGCTGTCCCTCTCGCCCGCCGTGTGAACAGAGCGGGATTTGGAGGGGGGCGCCGCGCTGCGGAAATGGAAGTACAGTTTAGACACGGAATTTGTCGGAGTCGCGGGTACTCTACTCGCTGCCCCCGGGTTTGTCGTCGGTTCAGCCAGGGCTGCTCGGCCGTCTGCCCGCGGCACTGACTTGCCCTTCTGGTCTGGGGAAAAATGGAAGAAAGTGCTGATATTGATTCTTTTCTTCGGTTTTTATCTTATAATTTTTATTTATATTTTTTCAGATAATGATAGCGGATAAAACTATCGACATAGATAATATACATGATTTTAAGCTCGAGAAGCAAAGAAGCCGTCCCATCTAAAAGACAAAGCTAAAACTCACAGAAAAACTAAAAAGAATAGATGCGTTAGTTTGTGAATCGCTTTAGCCTCATTCAGAAGCGAGACTTTTTTATAATATATATTATGGGAATTGAAATCGTTCCTATGTCTAAAAGTAAATTGCCGATACGGTGTGTCATGAAATTTTTTGTTTGTAAGATGTGCGCATTGACTTACTATGTTTGTTTGTGAGCACTATTTTACACCGTTCTCCACGTACGTTCTAATCGTAGACATATGTGGTTCTAACTTCGAACGTAAATGTACTTCGTAAGTTATAAAAATCTAAATATTTCATCAAATACCGTTCCCATTTTTACAATATGTCTAACTTTTAGATCTAGGATTTCATTTATTTGATGACATAGGGCTTGTTCTTTTTTTAGCTTATGGACATGTGTGTGTTATGGTTTTTGACTAAAAATTTTGATTTTTGGGTTGTTCGTGATAGAGATTACGGAGAGAGATACTCGCTTGCAATTTTTGCTGGTACAGATATTATGGTTTTAACATGTACTACAATTAATTTGTAGATCTTGCCTTAAGAAAATACTCTGTTTGAAAGTCAGGTACTATAACAAAAACTACAAATCGTTTTTAGAAGCCACAAATAACAACCCATATATTGTAATATCCTCATGACATGCGGTGCAACAACGTATTATTTTTTTAGTGTAACTATTATACTTGATGTGCATTTCAGGCATATCTTATAGTTTGTGTGTACGTGTGAGAGAGGAATAAGTACAAGCTAACCAGAGCATGACACTACCAAATTTATTTCTTTTTGGAGTGAACATAACTCAAAAAAAGTTTGTATACTACAATATTGCATGTTTGGTTTTTCTTGTCGACCCTTACGTGACCAGGTTAGTTGACCCAAAAAAAAAAAGGTTCGGTTTCCTTGACTATTCTGGCTTTTGAACAGCGTGAGCAAGTATTTCCTCGCGTCTGAGAGACGGCCAAATTGGTTTTCCTCCACTAACAAGGATAGCCAGAGGTACCATTTCATGCCACGATTATAAGTACACAAGAAATTACGACCAACGAAACTCACAATAAATCAATCTTTTAAGTACACCTGGTTCTTAGTTATAACATTGGTTTGTCCGAAATATCCATGTGGCTTAGTTGGATCGCATGAATTTCTTGGCTGTCCTGTACTCCTGTTTGCTCCTCAACTGGTTCCTCTGTACCCCTTAACCGTATCAAGCAGGGTTTTGGCTTCGCTATCGTTGTTCGAAGTGGTCACGAACAGGCTGCAATATCTGATTTATCGCTTTTGCCAAAAGCCGGCTTCACAATTCACATCATCAGGATGCAAAATCACTACTCTCGTTTTCAGCAATCAGCTCGCCCATACTGGTGATTCGTGAACGCCTTGTCGCCGCCGTCTTCTTCCTTCCGAACCACCTCAAAGGCTCGGACACTCCAAACCAAGGCAAACAATATGTGCTTGGCGTACTCCTGGCACGGATCCCCTTCTACAATATTTCGAGGGCAAGGCCTGCTCTATCTTCAGATTCACCTGATCCTCGTCGTCTTCCATGGAGGTCGCTCTTCGACATCTTCTCCTGGCCTTGTTTGAACCCAGGGAGCATGCAATGCGGCAGAATGACCGGCATGTTCTTCCTCTTGTTGGCCTCACAGTACTACGTGGCCAGCATGTTGACCTTCATTTGGTCAGTTGGCATATGGCAGCCTTGACGAAGAACACATCGGCAGACTGCATGCAGGGGTGCAAGATCTGCGCGGCAGCCAGCTCATCGCGGCCTCTTCGGCCCATGCATGATCTGAATCCATCACATACAAGTCGCCGGTGCTCGCCTGAGCGCCGGCTGATCTCTTCCGAGGACCAGAGGGACTCCACGCCGGCGAGGCCCATGCCTGCTGATCTCTTCACGAGTCTGAAACGAACACAGCTGATTGGCGCAGAAGCGCGCAGCAGCAGAACACGGACAGCTCCGCTGCCTCTTTGCTTGGTTTTTCAGTGGGCTGGGCCGCGTTCGACGTGACAGGGGTTAGTAGGCCCATCGGCCCACCAAATCCTAAACGCGCAGCCGTTTGATCGAATCAAAGTCGTCAAATCAACAGCGGCGTGGTCAAGCAAGCGGGCGGCGGCGCGGGAGGGGAGGGGAGAGCGAGGCAGCGAGCGCCATGGCTTTCTGGCAGGCGCGCGATTTCTTGTTCTGCGGCGTGTGCGGCACCCTCCTCACCTTCGACTCCGTCCGCTCCGCCTCCTGCCCTCTCTGCGGCTTCAAGCGCAAGGCCAAAGGTCTCTCTTCCCTCTCACTCTCTTCTTCGGTAAAGCCCAAGCTTTACTTTGGTTTTTTTGGCGTAATTGGTGCAGAGCCTCGAGCACACGCTAGTTGTTATTATTGATTTGAAGCAGTATTTTCTATTTGGTTTTGTGGCTAATGCAGAATGATTCTTTGTTGACACAGAGATTGAAGGGAAAGAAACACGGTACACAATCACCGATGAGGTACTGCTCACGGTTCTATTCCCGTAGCCTGCGTAAAACATAATCTTATGATTTCCTCCTAGGCTGCTACCACTTGAAACGTCTATTTCACCAGCGGCCAACCTGACACCAATGTTCTCTTATGCCTAGTCGGCCGCTATAGCTACAGTGCAAACCAATAATCCTAGAAGAAGTACTTGACCCATGTGTGGACTATGGAGTACATTCTGATTATGTGGTGGACGCGTGGAGTAAATCGAATTATGTGAAGCTAAAAGAACGATTTGTACAGTACTTCTATATTCTATTTCATCTAGATAAATGGTATAATGTTGTGTTTCTTGAGAGAATACTAAACCAGTGGCATGGTCAAGATTTTAACGATGAAGGTGCGAACTTAAGATACGTGTATTCTAAGACAAATTCAAATAGTATAGTACGGAAGTTCAATGTATGTAACTAAGCAATAATTTAAGTATTGTTCACCTATGTTATTTGTTAGCTTGTTAGAATTAATCATGACTTCTGTAATTCCCTTTTGGGTTTTGATTTCTAAGATCATCCTTTTAAATCCAAAGGCAAAAAAGGAGCAATTTACTTTCTGGTGCTCTAGGACAATCTATATACTACAATCTATGACTACCTTAAAAACCATCCCTTCAGAGCCTTTTGCATCTCCATTCGATCACTACACCCTGTAACAAGAAAAATCACCAATACACTACCCCATGCCTCACAAGCTCACAAATTAGTATACTGAGACTCTAATTAACACTATAGAACTCTTCAAAGGCGTATCCTGTAGCCCCGTAATGTTCTAATAATACCCGCCACTGTACTAAACCTTGCTGAGCTATTGATTTTTTGAAGAGAAGATGCAAATAGCAACATCCTCGAGCTTTTGGAATATCTGAAATAGCAGCATTAACAGAACAGTATGAACTGTACATAAATTCTTGTATAGCAGCTAAAGTAATAACTAGTTATTTTTCTAGCTTGGCATGTGTAAGGTACTCAGACCAAGTAATTATATCAGATATTGTTATACAAATCATACTAAGCATTTAGCAATAGTTACCAAATGAAAATTTTGACTTCAGGTGCTACAGATACTTGTCCTTTTGAACTGTACAATTTATTGAATGCTATTCTTTTCCCAAGCAATAAGGAAATTATCAGAAATTTCAGATATTGAAGAATATTACTGTGGCTATTAATATGTGTTTGGTTTTGAATCGTACGCTGTTGGCAGGATATTAGAAGGGAATTAAAGATTGAGCCGTTTGTTATTCTTGAATCAGCACCAAAGGAAGATGAATTTGTGCAAAGAGCTACAGTAAGTTAATTAACTTTTGGAAGGTGTTTCTATACTTTTCTCAATAGTGATCTGCACAATTTATAAAGTATAATAAATAGTGGATAGATATTAATTACCTCTTCATTTGTTTTGAGATTAGTGCTACTCTTATTAGACAGAATAGCATTGAAGCACTGCTTCTCAAAATATAATTTAATTTTTACTATTTTTTGATATTTGAGCACTTCACAAATATTGCTTTGTTTTAGGTAAATGAAACCTGTCCAAAGTGCCGCAATCCTAAACTTGAATATTACACCAAGCAGGTTATTGATTGATCCTTCAGCATTTGATGATTGATTAGTTTCTCTTTTTCCCCTTCTCTTTCTAGTACTAAATCTTGACTACCTTCTGGTCGTGTAATTACAGCTACGGTCAGCGGATGAGGGACAGACTGTCTTCTATGAGTGCCCAGAATGCAGGCACAAGTTCGCTGTCAACACCTAAGCAAGAACTTTCCAATCACTTGACGAATATGGTCCAAAAAAAGCTCTTGCGGAATATGGTCCAAAAAATCTCTTGCTTTGACTTGACTAGTGATGTTCGAATAGTGGTAGCTTTTTTTGGGTCCGTATTATAAGTATGAACGTTATCTGGAATGTGTCAATCCATGCTTTGTGCCAAACTCTTTTTGACGGAACCTGTGTAATGGGGCTAGCCCATATCCCAAGTAGTATTTATGTATTTTATTTGAATGTGCCCATAACCAAAGTAGCAAGTGTTCTTACTTTCTAAAGGTGATTGACCTTAAAGCTGCATTTTGGAGTTTATCATGCTCATTGAAATTATTCCTGACTGCTGCCATATGACCTCAACTTCTGCCTATTCTTTTTGGTATTTTTGAACTTGTCCTAAAATCGTACGTAGAGGCTACTACCTGATGCAAGTAACTTGAGTTTGGTTATACAAATAAGAAAGGCGTTGAAAAGATAGTTTCCAGGGATGTACGTTGTCAGCACTACAGCTAGAGACACGCTTTGTTTCCAATTTCGAACTATGAAATGGGGGAACTAATGTACTAACACCAGTGACCAGCCCAAATCTACATCATAATATTTGCCGACGGTTGAAATCGATGGATAGACGATTTATGACAAAGAGATAACAGAAATCGGTAGATCTCGAGCTCCCAGTTCGTTGAAAGCTGATACTAGTTATTAAAAACATAATAAGGCCCCGTTTGGCACGGCTCAGCTTCACTAGTGAAGCTGTTTTTTTGTTTCAGCTTCACGAGCAGCTTCACCGGTGAAGCTAAACCTGTTTTGAAAAACTGTTTGGCAAAATAGCTTCACCAACAGCTTCATGCATGGCTGAGAGAGGGCAATTGTCCAAGATGCCCCTGTCTACCTGACTTGTTCTAACATTTGGAGTTGTATGTTTGTATATGGTCATATGAATTAAAAAATAATATATTTGAAGGCGTATGAATTAAAAAATTAAAATAAAAAAAATTAAAATCAGTGCGAACGGTAGAGAAGTGCGAACGGGAGGAGAGGAAACAGGCGTGGGGACCCAGTGGTAAAGTGCTGTAATTTCTGTCAACTACAAGGACAGTGAGTTCCTAGAACTGCGAGCCTAAGGGAGAGAGCTGTGAAAAGCTAATATTTTCAGCTTCACCCCACCCCATTCCCTTGTGAGAGCATGATTTAAAGAGCTTCATCATCCATGAAGCTGTTTGCAAAAAGGGTATTTGGCAAAAAACAGCTCACAACAGCTTATGAAGCTGTTGGTGAAGCTGTACCAAACAGGGCCTAATAAGGCTGATAGTAACCCCAAGAAAATAAGAGCATTGCCATTTGGGCAGATTTATAACCAGTGAATGTTACAGTGAACAGTTCTGAGTACAGGGAAACCTGCAGGCTGCCAGCTTAATGAGCTCCATCCCAATTATATGCCACAATGACACATTTCTGAGACAATCTACATCTTCAAGGGTTGTATTCTGAATGCAGAAACCTTGACCAATCTTGGGCACCCAAGGCCGATGATGGGACAAAAGAGAAGGAAAACAAAAAAAACAGCGCTACTGGTGACTCATGCCAACTTATGGTCAAGGATGTTTCGCTGATGATGACATTGCAATTGTTTGAAAACAAGGAAACAACAAAACTGTATTCGGATCCGCAAGATGTACGAATAACCTAAATAAGAAGAGCCCATGCCTCACACTTTCATCTGCAAAATTGATAGTAACAATCAGATGAAACAGCGTTACGCATGAGATGTTCAACTGCACATAGAACAACTAGTATACTTACATGTACAAGATCTACATCATGCGAGCACCTTGTAAACTGTTTGGTTACTTCAAATGAATCAACCCCGATATTAACTGACTGCTACGTTTCAGGTTTCGTTCGTGAATCATCCTTCAATCCTTTGGTGAGCAAATCATAATTGATGGAGGCAAGTTGTGATAGATTCTGTGATGAAAAGAAGTTAGAAGAATAAAGTGCAGAACATAGGCACAAAAGGGCTAATAATAAAAGTTCTTTAAATGTACATTTACGGACAGATATCGCAAACACAATGACAGGTATAAATAGTATTTGCATTGTTGGATCACTAGAGATTTATACTTGGGCCATCTATGTATATTTAATGTCAAAATTAATTTTCTACTTTTGATAGCACTTAATTTCTAAGTGCTTTTGTCCTATGAAAAATCTACTGTGTTACCGTGAAATGATTGTGTCACTCTCAAATTGGATAATCCAACTATCGTTTAAGCAATGTGTCCTTAATAACATCAAAGTTGGCTATCTGTGATGAGTATGATTTATAGTAACTATAGCACTCAATATATGGCTCTCTGATTACTATGATTGGACTCTTAACAGTATATTAAGATGTTAAAAAGATGATATTTATGACTTGTAATGAAATATCGATTGCCTGTTTCTGAGATATAAAGAGGAAATATAAAGAACGGTGGATATACTTAGGCATCCACAAAGTGAAAAGGACAAGCCTAAATGGCATTCACTTCAAGGGGAAAAAGGTTACTCCATGAAAGAAAAATAAATGACCTATGAAAGTTGTAGGCTTACCTTGAATGAGAAGTTGCTGAAAGAATAATTGACATTTGAGCCAGATTCAAACTCAGTGAGGCCACCACACTCATCCCCCTAATCCACACAATTTTATAATAGTTTAGCAAACCAACTGAAGGACATAAAAGTATATCAACTAGTCACAATGACACTGCAGTGTTCTTTTTAGTTTTCTTTTCCTCTACCTCCTACAACTACTGAAGATGCTTATACATGCTCATTTCGATCAGGATCATCAACTGAAGCGAAAATGATTCATACCATGTCATCTTGGCGATTGCTCACACTACCACTGCTGCCACTAAGGCTTCCATTATCACTGGAATCCTCAAACTCATAGGCTTCATATATGTTTTCATCCGATGGATTCCAAGAATAACGGCTGGTGAAGTAGCTGGTATCAAATGCACTATCTGAGGAGGGAACAAAGGCAGCCTGCAAATGATTTTTGTGTTATCCCTGGTATGCCTATACAAAAGAGATACAATTTGTATTTGAAGAGTTAAAGTAATCGTTGACCCTATCTCACCTTCTGCCTAGCAAGGCTATCCCAGCTAATGTCCTTAAAAAATGGATGTTGTTTAACCTAAAGGAAATAGGATTACCAACATCAATCTTATAAAGCATTTGAATAAAGTACCCCATAAAAAAAGTTTCATGAAAGAAGGTTTCTAGCACCCTCAAAATACCTCAGAGGCACCATTTGCTCCTAGCCGTTGATGAGGATCTTCTGTCAATAATCTGGAGGAAGTTGTCGTACGACCACATTAGTTTTACTTAAACCATATCCGCAATTAGCCCAAAGATTTAGAAATTGAGCATGAAGTAGTTAAGTAGCTTTGTAATTGAAATCTGCACCATTAATGGCATGCCTATACTTAAACATGTATAGAGATTCCAAAATACATATTCTAGTGAACAATTATACCTTTGAGCAAACAAATGACAGCAATTGTAAACCACAGAACACAACTAAACGAATAGCATTAGGGAACTGTGCTACTATTATCACATAAATCAGAACTGCAAAACAATAAGCACTGACCTATGTCACTTCAAACAAATAAAGCAAATGTCAAGCGATCTCACAAGCGGCTATAACAATTTAGAGCAAGTGGAAGAGTACAAAAGTACCCCTGTGTAGTTTGACCCGAAATCCCAATTGACCCCAACAGTCATTTGGATTATTTGGGACTTGCATAATACAACTAACAGTCTGATGTTCATTTTCAAAAGAGTAAAGTCCATTACCGGTTCTTAAACTTTTTATGCTGTGTCATCCCGGTCCATAGACTTTTAAAGTATGTCATCCCGGTCCTTAAACTTTCAAAGTGTGGCAATTTCTTTTGAAAGTCTATGGACCGGGATGACACAGCATAAAAAGTTCACTGCTACAACTACATACGATATTGCCACACTTTGAAAGTTTAAAAGTCTATGAACCGAGATGACATACTTTAAAAGTCTATGGACCGGGATGACATACTTTAAAAGTCTATGGACCGGGATGACACAGCATAAAAAGTTTAAGGACCGGTAATGGACTTTACTCTTTTCAAAATGTAATTGATAAAGTTTATCTGAAGCAACTTGTGTGGTGATCTAATAGTAATAGTTGAAATGAGGTCATATTTCAGTTTTTCTTTGAAGACAGTAATGAATAATAATGGATCATACACATTGGTTGTAGTCTAGGGAATTTCATGCTTGACATTGCAATAATGTCAAGAAAAATGCAGTACAAACATGCAAAAAATATTATATAATTAGGCCCTCAACTCCCAATGTTCTATAAAATATGTGCAGCTTAGCATAATCATTTGCTAAATTAATATTTGAACAACAAGAAGCGATAACATACAATCCTGTAAGGCTGTAACATGATTAACTGAGTACTCAAATAGTTTGAAGCATTTCTTACTTGTCAATTAGATCTTGCGCTTCAAAACTCATCTCTTCTGGGACACGTGGCCAAGGTATTTTACAATTCAGAATATTGTCAAAAATTGTCTACAGCAACAAGTACAACAAGAATGCCAAGTTACACCACTATATTTCCAGATAACAGAAACCAACATTGAGTTCTAGCAAAGATCTCATAGCCTCATCGTGAAAAATTGCCGCAATAACCAACATTTTATACTATATATATGGGCACATACCACTGATTTCTAGCGAAGATCTAATTAGGTCCTGACTGATTTCTCAGTTCTGTAAACTGATAGTCTGATGCTATGAACATGTCAAAAATTACAGTAAATATTAAACAGAATAGTGCATATTATGAAACATTCGCATAACTCTGTACAAACTCCATATTCTGTTAGACCAAGTGGATATGTAATGAATTTAGTGATGATGAATAATTGACATTTGGGTTGCTTTGAAACTTGTGTTTGTGAAAATTTTAGTCGATGCGCTTTTGGAAAACTGGAATTGCTGGAATATTCAGGTTAAGCGATGTGACAAACTTGTATTGGGTGGTTTGATCGGCTGGCTTCGACCACGATCGGTAATCAGTAGTCCGATCGACCTTGTGATGGATGGTCCGATTGGCAGGTCCGATCGGCAGATGTCGACCATAGCAGAACGACCACAACAGGTCAAGCACGGCAGAACAACCACAACAGGTCGAGCACGGTAGAACGACCACGGCAAGTCGAGTATAGCAGAACGACCACTGCTAAACGACCATGGCAGAACGACCAAGGATGATCTAAGCAACAGTGAACTGGACATAAGCTATAGTGAACCGGTCAGAAGTCGTAAACTCGTCTGCTACAGTAGCCTGTTCGGTACTCGGTAGTCGGTGGTTGTAGCTACAATGCTTGGTTGATGGTCGTAAGCTACAATGACTAGTCGGTGGTCGTAGGCTTCGAGTGCTACGATGCTTGTGATTCTTGAGTACCCCGAGTACTCGTGGCTTTCGAGTACTCGTTGGATCAGCAGTATGACCAACCTGTGCATGGTGGTCACACCGATCTTACTGAGTGGTCTAAAGTTTATTTCTGGAGAGCGTGAAAATAGAGATCGCAAATGATCTAGTTCATAGTTATTGATGGTTAAGAGTGTGATTTACGTGTATGGATTAATGTCGGTCAAATTGGGAAGAACTTGTGCCAGAGAAAATGTTCTTTGGTCTTTGCATGTGCAGGTTAGGCGAGACGGTCATGGTCAGTGACGAGGAAGACTGGAACTAGGAGGGGAAATAATCGAGGATGTCACGAGGTGATCGGACTCACGCTGCAGCATGTAGAGATCAAAGGTAGATGATGCGTGGAGAAGCTACGGAAGGTGCAGTCCTGGAGGCTTCGACACGTGATGTCATGGGCGTGGGCCTTGAGCCCAACGGTTCATTATTAGAAAGTTAGAGATTAGTTTCTATCTATTAGAGATATGATATTAATTTCTATTTGTTAGAGATATGATTGAGATTCGATTCTATTTGTTAGGGGCTAACCTCATCTATATAAAGAGAGGAGCCACACTATTCAGAATTAAGAAAAGAATCAGTTACCTTTTCTTCCTCCTCTATCCATATCCCCTGGGCGCACAAGCACACCGCCAATGGTGCTAGCCCATAACAACTTGGTATCAGAGCCACTCACCATGGCTTCCGATGCCGAAGAACTCAAGGCCATGAGGGGCCTCTACAATGAGCTCCGCTTAGGAATTCAAGACTGCATGAGGCTCGCAATAAAGATCAAGGTAGAACTCATGGTGAAGAAGCAAGAGATGATGACTTGATGAGGGAGCAGAGCCTCCTGGAGGCGACGAGCGGTGACCTCTTCGACCACATTGACAACCTGCTTGACGTCCCTACGGAGGACTCTACTGTCGACGTGCTCCTCGACACGCCCACTCCCGGTAGCCCGCTCTCCGCACGCATCATCGACGTCGGCTTGGTCGGCCACGGCAACAAGCCGACGCCCCAGCCGGCGGCACTGGACCCGACACTGATGGCGCAGCCTCTGGACATGGTGCAGCTGGAGTGGCGGTTGGGCCCCTTCGAGCTGATCAAGGCCTGCGCGCTGGCTGCCAACGCCGGCGTAGTGCTGCCGGACAAGATGGAGGACGAGCTCTCCCGCAGCCCCAGCCGTGCGCTCGCGAGCCCCCACGTCGGATCCCGCTGCCGAATCAAGGCTTCCCTGTGGTGTCGGGGAAGAACCTGAGGTGAGGTGGCGAGCCCCGATCCGGCGTCGGGATCCGGCGCAGGGGCTCACCAACACGCGGTGGACAGCTGATTTGTTAGAGGCTAACCTCATCTATATAAAGAGAGGAGCCACGCTATTCAGAATAAAGAAAAGAATCAGTTACCTCTTCTTCCTCCTCTATCCATATCCCCTGGGCGCACGGGTGCACCACCAATGGTGCTAGCCCATAACACGTGATGATTTGGAGGGAGTTATGGAAGGTGTCCATAACTGGAAGGTTTTGGAAAATCCATGTTTGAAAGGGTTTCAGGTCCCTTGATTTTTGAGGGCAATTAGGATTGCGTGTCCAGTTTGATGATGACACAATTTGAGGCTCTAGCATATAAAAGCAGGGAGAGGTTAAGTGTTAACCCGTGGTTTTTGCAGGGCTTTTAGGGAGAAAGCTTTTGGAACTTTTGTGCTAGAGTTTGAGGGTGTCGTGAGGGCACTTTGTAACTACAGAACATGTTTTAGAAATAAAAGATCAGATCTATTCTAGAAAAGTTAGTCAGCGTCTGCGACGTGTCTTTTGGGCGTTGTCCTCGACTTGTTCTCGTTCCGAGCAATGTAGTGCATGACGAGATAGCTTTCCTCCGTCGACTTGATCGTGCGTCGAGTCGTCCACTCGATCGCCGCCAACAGCATCGGTAGGGAGAGCAGACCAGAGCACGTCTTCTCGAAGGCGCGGTTTTCTTGAAGGAACAGGTGATCGAGAGGTTCTGCTCCTAGTGTCAGAGATTTTGAGTACGTGTAAACCAATCGAAGATCAAAGTATAAAGCGGTCATAGTTTACGACTGGTAAGGACTTTTCGACAACTGAGCGATCGAGCGAGCGGTCGAAACCATCATCAAGTTTACAACATCTGAGCGGTTGAGCGCTAAACGGTTAAAACCTTCATCGAGCAGTAAGAGATTCCAAAAACCAAAGGCAATCATTCACCCCCCTCTGATTGCGGTATTCGATCTTACATATTCCCCAACCTACAAAAGGATTTGAACACAAAAAAGAGGCAAATGGTCTATTTTTTGAATGCTTATATAACTTCATTCAACATCAGATAGATGGCAAAAAAAATATTCAGTAAATGTACACTATGATACCTGGGGGTGCTCTGCATTGAATGGAGGTATTCCAACAATTAGCTCAAAAAGAATGACACCTACAGACCACCAATCCGCACTAGCACCTGGGAAGATAATATACACAACGATGAAGTAATTAGTAACAAACAGGTAGTCAAAGTGACAAGACAATACAGAGGCCAAAAGGCAGCTTTGTTTAGCATTTTACCATGTCCTGTCCCCAAAAGGATTTCCGGTGCTAAATAATCAGGGGTTCCAACAGCAGATCGCTTTTGTCTCCGTGCTCGGTGATCCATTTGCTCAAATTCACTCATCTGAGGTTCATCATCTCCGTACAATGAAGCCCCGCTAACAGCAGGACCAGATAGATCATCTGTGCTGTTGATCAGACCAACCTTGGACAACCCAAAATCTGTCAACTGAAGACAATTAAGATTAATAAGTAGCACAAAGAGAAGACATACTAAGAAAAACAACTATGTTAGATCAAGAACCAAAACAATATTTTCTTGTCCATAAAAATGTTGAAGGAAAAAGGGCCAATTGTAGGCTAAAAGAAATGGGAGCTCAGAAACAAATTTGTGTAGCTATTATCAATTCATTAATATATGCAGTCGCTCAATTGAAAAGGAGTCAACGGAGCTGAAATCAGCTTATATATGACTTGTGTGGAAACAACAACATAGTGCTGCTCTCTTGAAGGAAAAAATCTCAAAAGTTTCTGAGCATTACCTAATACCAATCAAGCCTCTAAAGTCCAAACTATATAAAAAAGAGAGGATATGACAGGATTCCGAACTTTCTAACCATGCATCATGGGATCCAGAATTGAAGTCATGTAGTTAGCTTGTTATTTTATCTCATGACAAATCTAGTATGTGCCACTGTGACAGTTACGATGAACAGTTGTTTCATTATCTATTTTTGTTTGCTTGAACCAAATATAGCAATACATCTTCCGGTAACCAGGCAATACAGATAAGAACTTACATTTGAAAGGCATGAGAAATGAATTTTCGTTTGTCCCCTATCTAATATGAAACCCAAAAAAAAAAGCAATAGGGAGAGAACGGTTAACGACCATGTGAATGCATCAATACCTTTATATGTCCATCATGTGCTATCAGTAAGTTGTCAGGTTTTAGATCTCTATGAACTATGTGCATAGAGTGCAAATATTCCAAAGCTAGCACCTGCAGGATAAAACGATTATAAAACAGCAGGGAAAGAATGAAAAGGATAGAAAAATTAGTTAGTACAGGAAACTTACTACTTCTGCAACATATACACGAGCAACATCTTCATCCAAGCACCCTAAATTTCTCAGTAATGAGTACAAATCCCCTCCATTTAGGTACTCCATGACCAGATACAAATTTTCCCGAGAGGTAAAAGAATAGAAGAAACGAACCTTACAAAAGCATAACCATTTTAGAATCAAATTATAAGAATCCAAATTAAGAGCCAGATTTGTGAGTTCACTCACCACAAAAGGGTTCCTGACCGTGATCAATATATCACGTTCAGCCAATATACTCTCGACAGCATTTTTTCGAATCATATCTGCCTTCCTAAGTACCTGTTTAAAAAGTAAGGCAATTTGTTAAATCACAATATCACACGATTGCCAAAACAATTACAATATATGCCATGAAATGAAAGAAAGAAAGAAAGGTGTATTGCTGCGAGTGTCAAATTTTTCTACTATATTTATGCATGAATATAAGCTGAGAAATGTTCAGTAGTCAAATTAGTCCCATGCTATGGCTTTTTTTTTGGTGCGTGACCATGTTGTCCAAACAAAAATTACAATACAGTTACCTTTTTTGTGGTGTCTGACCACGCAATGTTGTCCTATCAAAAACTAGTTGAACTGCTAACAAATAGCAGATGCCGAACATGAAGAGGTGCAAAGATGGAGTCCAGACTGAGAAATAACAATAACTCTACATCACTTTTTCTTTTTCTCAACTTATCAAGCTGGGAGCAAATAAAGACGCAAAAATGAGTAAATGGCCATCTCTCGGATTTCTCTTCTCTGAAAATTGAAGTCTCACAAGAACTTCCTTTCTTTCAGTAGATTCGTGTAGGTTTGCTAATGTTTTTCAATTCAATTATTTGACCATGCTATGCTGGTATATTTTTATTTTTTTCACTGGTACATGAGTCCTTGATCACAAATTTCAACAAGGTGAGTTTTACTTTTACCAAGCAAATTAATTAGAGTTTTCCAGCTCAGTTCCTATAAGAGGAATGAATTTCAGCAGGGTGCTTTCTATGGAAATATGTACAGGTTCGAAATATACCTATGTCGAAATTTGGAGAATAATTGTGCGTTGTCCGTCAGGACCCCCACACCCCTTATTTTACTGCTAAGGATTGCAATCTGACTCTTAACGAGACCTTAATTAGACTATGGACTCCGACTCTTATTGGACCCTAATACTAACCAACACTCCACACATCCCCTCAAGATTAAAAGACCCTCACTAGGACCTCAACCTTTATTGAACCCACCACCAATGGCATGGCCAATTCCACCACCAAGACCTCCACCTTTATCGAACCCGCCACCAACAGTATGGCCAATTCCACCACCAAGACCTCCACCTTTACCAAAGCTTGCCTCCAGCTGATGCCATGACCGACACCACCTTCGAGATGCCGCCCTTGTTGTACCAACCACCAATGTTGTGTCCTCCACCTCTACCTAGACCGCAACCACCATGAACACCTCTAACCCAACCATTTTGGCCACCTCCACCTTCTAGAAGCATACCCCCATACCTCCACCACCAACTTGTCCATAGCCGCCGTTGACAACAATACTTCCACTCCAACACCACCAGAGCCACTAACAACTCTCGCTCCAACACCACCATTGAGGTCACCACCACGATTAGCACTCAATTTGAGCCTACCACCTTCAGCACCTCATGCACCATAACCACCAAATGAAGCCACCACATCCACCGTCCACCACTCACCACCACAAGCACCTCCTGTCCGTACCAACGCCGACACCAACTCCAACGCCTAGCACCACCACTGAGTCCGCCACCAATACCACCATCAGCTTGACCACCAAAGCCACCACCTAAACAGTATTTCTCCCCTGTTTCCATCACCTCCACAGCAATATCACACCACCCACACATTTTATCCTTTGTCTCACCCTCCAAAAGCTCAAATTCTGAGTTTGCCGGTACGATTATGTGTGTACCTAGCTAGACGTTGGAAACCTCTTTGGTACACTTTCATCTCACTGCACAGCATACATCTCTTCTTCCAACCTCTCTTCATTCTCTTCCTTCGACCTTCGCAACAACAAAAACAGCACAACAGTGGCACCACCCCATGCAGCAAAACTCCTTTCTTCTCACAATTGATGCGGCATAGCAACGACCCAATCCCTTGCAGTGTGGTACTAGATTGATCGACAGCTGCTGCCATAGGACCGCTGGTCCAGGCAGTGACAGCCTGCCAGCCCTCGCATCTGCGACCTGTCCACGAGGGGTAGGGGGCAGCAACTTGGAGACAACAAGGACGACGGTCAATTAGGGTTAGGGTTAAATTTGGGGATTTGGCTCTGATACCATATAGAAATTTGGAAAATAAGGCCTCCTTCTTTTCAGCTTATGGCTTCTCCCGAACAAACAAATGGGACAACTTCTCCGCCATTTTTTCGAAGCGGCTTATCGGGACAGCCTTTTCGAAGCGGCTTATTGTCATTCGGTTCGTTCGCACAAACGCTCGCGTTAGGACCAAAAGCCATCAATCGCAACCGAAAAGAACCCGCCCTAATTATGTGTTGTTCCTCAGGATCCCCACAGACTCTATTTATTGTGCTACCCCACAGCCTCTATTTATAGTGCTAACTGTTAGACAGCTAGCTTAGGCCTTGTAGATTGGGTTTCCTCTATATTAGGCATGATATCCTACGGCTGTTACTACTTCTATAAACCAGCCTCAGGACTCTTTGCCTATATATACTTGTATCCCTATGGACATAATATACATGATTCATATCGGCTTACATGGTATCAGATGCATCGGGCTTTTCCCGATCCCCTTCTGTTGCCCTAGCGTGCGCGCCCCTCGGCTACGCCGCCGCCGCGCGAGCGATTCCCCAATTGCTGCTGCGGCTCCCTCTTCCGCTGCCCTAGGTTGAGCGCGCCTCTCGGCTGCGCCGCCACCACGCGAGCGACTCCCCTGGTTGCCGCTGCCTCTCCTCCACGCGTGCGACTCCCTCGGTCGCCGCTGCCTCTCCCTGCCCCCATGGCGACACCTCCAGCCCCTTCTTCCCCTCATGCCACCGATGCAGATGCTGCTGCCAAGCGCGCTGCAGATCAGCTGGCGGCACAGGCGGAGCGCGACTGCGTCGTCAAGATCAAGCGCGACGCCGCTCTCGCCCGTGCTGCTGCGGCGGAGCGCGAAGCGGCCGCGGCCTCCCACGAACGCGATGCCGCCGCCGAACGCGTTCGCGCTGCTCTTGAGCGCGCGGCTCGTGAACGCGCCGCTGCCGCCGAGGACCAGGAACAGGACGCCGCCGCAGATGTTGAGTCCCGCGTCTCCGACGACCCGCCCCTCCCTGTTCACGACGCCATCTTCCTGCACGAAGCAGCCGCTCTCGTCAACCTTCATGCTCAGGCCGTGGCGGTCCAGAACATCCGCACCCTGATCCCACTCGTCCTCGATGTGAAGTCCGGCCACTACACTCGCTGGCGCGAGCTCTTCATCCTCACGGTCGCCAAGTATTCCCTTCAGGACCACATCCTCTCCGACAATCCTGCGCCTGCTCTCCCTGACTGGGCACGCATGGATTGCGTCATCAAGTCCTGGATCTATGGCACGATCTCCATCGAGCTTGTTGAGATTGTGATGGATCGCGGCGCTACTGCGCGTGTTGCCTGGCTCGCCATTGAAACTCAATTCCTTGGCAACCGTGAAACACGTGCACTCTACCTCGACGCCGAGTTCCGGAATTTTTCCCAGGGTGACCTCTCCATCGCCGACTACTGCCGACGCTTCAAGAGCATGGCTGACGCCCTCGGTGATCTCGGCGAGTCTGTCGCGGACCGCACACTTGTGCTCAACGTGATCCGCGGCCTCAACGAGAAGTACTCCTCCATTGGTCTCCATCTACAGCGAGCTCGCCCCTTTCCCACGTTCCTGGAGGCACGTGCTGATCTTCTGCTTGAAGAACTCAACATGGCGAACCGTTCCTCCTCGACATCCACCGCCCTCATCGCAACAACTGGTGACACTTCGTCCTCCAGCAACGCCCCTCGGCCTCCATCACCTCTGCAGCCGCAGCCTCCTACAGGTTCCGGGGGCGGTACTGGCGGCAAACCTCAGCAGAACAACCGCCGCCGCGGGAAGCGCGGAGGCCGTTCCGGTGGTAACACCGCTGCTGGGGGCGGCAGCAACCCGCAGACCGGCGCACCCAAACAGGGCGGATCCTGGCCCTCATTCTACAACCCTTGGACGGGTTCCATCCAAATGTGGCCAGGATCCCACCCTCCTCTTGCACCCCTACCTCCGGCGCGTCCACCCCAACAACATCAGCAGCACCACCAACAGCAGGCGTTGCTGCCTCAACATCAGCAACAACAGGCGCTGCAGGCTCAGCAGCCCGCGTTCCAGCCTCAAGCGTTGGTAGCCGGGGCACAAGGGTATTGGACTGCTCCCCAGGGAACCTACACCCCGGCGCCATCCTCCTGGGATCAACAATCGCTGGTCTCCTCCTTCAACACCATGACCCTTCAACAGCCTCAACCACAACACGAATGGTACTTCGATTCAGGTGCCACTTCTCACATGACCTCCACATCCAATTCTCTTTCCAGTACTCTCCCTCCACGGTACCCTGTTCCCTCCTCCATTGTTGTCGGTGACGGATCCTTGCTTCCTGTCACTTCCACCGGCGTTGCTCACCTTCCAGGTTCATTATGTCTTAATAATGTTCTTGTCTCCCCAAACCTTATTAAGAACCTTATATCTGTTCGCCGTTTTACTTCTGACAACAATTGCTCAGTCGAATTTGACCCCATTGGTTGCTCTGTGAAGGATCTTCAGTCTCGGAACGTGATCCTCAGGTGTGACAGCACCGGGCCTCTCTACCCTCTGCGCCTGCCTTCCACATTGCCGAGCACCTTCCTCGCAACTTCTACTTCGTCCCTTTGGCACCGGCGGTTGGGTCATCCTGGTCATGATGTCATGGTCCAACTTATGCATTCCTCCTTCATTCCGGCCTGTCATAAAGAAAACAGCAGCTCTCTTTGTCATGCTTGTCAGCTAGGTCGTCATGTTCGTCTTCCCTTTCATGTGTCTAGTTCTCGTGCTCGTCAAAATTTTGACCTCATTCACTGTGATCTTTGGACATCACCTATACTCAGTGTCTCTGGTTACAAATACTATTTGGCCATTCTTGACGATTGCTCTCACTACTTGTGGACGATTCCATTACGACTTAAGTCTGACACATTCTCTGCACTTGCCAATTTTTTTGCTCTCGTGCACACTCAGTTTGGTGCTTCCATTAAAGCCGTGCAGTGCGACAATGGCCGCGAATTCGACAACTCCAGTGCCCGCACCTTCTTTCTCAGCCGGGGCGTTCATCTTCGAATGTCCTGCCCCTACACATCCGCCCAAAACGGTAAAGCCGAGCGGATCATTCGTTCTATCAACAATGTCATCCGCTCGCTCCTGTTCCAGGCTAGCTTTCCTCCTTCCTATTGGGCTGATGCACTATCCACTGCCACATCTCTTCTTAATATTCTACCCACCAAGACACTGAACTCCACCACCCCGCACTTTGCTCTTCACGGCATCGTGCCCTCATACACTCATCTTCGAGTTTTCGGTTGCGCTTGTTATCCAAACCTCTCCGCCACTGCACCACACAAACTTGCCCCTCGCTCTGCTCGGTGCGTGTTCCTTGGTTATTCCCCTCATCACAAAGGATACCGCTGTCTTGACCTTTGTTCCAACAAAATACTCATTTCTCGTCATGTTACCTTCGACGAGAACGCATTTCCTTTGTTAGTCGCTGGACTCTTGCTCTTGGTGATAGCAAGATCCTAACTCTCATGGAGAGGATGACACTAGGAGATGGGGCAATTTTCTTCTTGTTTATTGCTCACACAATGCCATGCCAACCTGAGGGGTTGGAGATACATATTTATAGGCTGAGAACCAGCCAAGCATATGCTAAGATGCTATCCTAGATGCTGTCCTAAAGCGGTCAATATGCTGTCCTAAAGCAAAAGCAGATGTTGTCCTAAAAGCAGATGCTGTCCTAAAGCAAAAGCAGATGCTGTCCTAAAAGCAGATGCTGTCCTAAAGCAGTCAAAAAACAAAAACTACCAGAGCCCCACAAAGACCACAGTACAGGGACTTATTCATCATTCTCCCCCTAAGTCTTGTGCGTTGTCTTGTGGGAGGATCGAACCATCCTGATCTTGGAGCAGAGCTCAAGGAACTTGATCCTTCCAAGAGGCTTGGTGAGCAGATCCGCAAGCTGATCCGTGGTGTTGATGTAGCTTGCCTTGATGCTTCCTTCATCCAAGCAGCCTCGGATGAAATGGTACTTCACCCGGATGTGCTTGCTCCGTTCATGAAAAACGGGGTTCTTTGCCAGGGCTAGAGCGGACTTGCTGTCCACCTTGAGCTCCACTGCTTCAGTGTCCCTGCCGAGGAGATCACCAAGCAGTCGAGCGAGCCAGAGCGCCTGAGTCGAAGCGGTGGAAGCCGCTATGTACTCGGCCTCACAGCTAGACAGGGCCACCACCTGCTGCTTGACTGACTGCCAGCTAACGAGGCACTTGCCGAGGAAGAAGAGAATCCCGCTTGTGCTCTTGCTGGTGTCAATGTCGCCTGCGTGGTCGCTGTCGCTGTACCCGATGAAGTGTGCCGCGCCGGGACACCTCGGGTAGTGCAAGCCGTAGTCGGAGGTGCCCGCAACATAGCGGAGGATCCTCTTTACGGCCTGCTGATGCTCCGTCGTCGGTCGCTGCATGAACCGACTGACGTAGCCGACGGCGAACGCCAAATCCGGACGCGTGTGGACGAGGTAGCGAAGGCTGCCCACGATGCGCCGGTACTGCGTCGCGTCCACCTCCTCCGTCGTGCTGTCGCGGCTCAGCTTCAGCCTTTCCTCCATAGGAGTGTGGGCTGGGTTGCAGTCGGTGAGCCCGCCCAGCTCGACGGTGCGCTTGGCATAGGCGGTCTGACGAAGGGAGATACCGGAGCTGTCCTGGTGGACCTCGATCCCCAGGTAGAAGGAGAGGAGCCCCAAGTCACTCATCTGGAAGGCGGTCTTCATCTCCGCCTTGAACGCCTCGACCTCGGCCTCCTTGGAGCCGGTGATCACCAGGTCGTCGACGTAGACGCCTACCAGCAGAGCATTGCCGCCTTTGCCCCGCCGGTAGACCGCAGCCTCGTGTGCGCTCTGCTGGAACCCCATTTGCTTGAGGGTGGAGTCCAGCTTAGCGTTCCAGGCTCGTGGTGCCTGCCGCAAGCCGTAGAGGGCCTTGCGCAGGCGGAGAACCTTGCCCTCCTTGCCGGGGATGACGAATCCCGGCGGCTGACGGACGTAGACCTCCTCCTTTAAATCGCCGTTGAGGAAGGCGGACTTGACGTCCATGTGATGGACGCGCCAATCCTCCTGGGCTGCAAGTGCGAGGAGAAGACGAACGGACTCCATGCGCGCGACGGGTGCGAAGGCGTCATCGAAGTCGACCCCCTCCTGCTGCACGAAGCCTCGTGCTACCAAGCGAGCCTTGTGCTTGACGATGGCGCCGGCTTCATCCCGCTTCAGCTTGAACACCCACTTAAGGGTGATCGCGTGGTGACCGGCAGGAAGATCCGCCAGCTCCCACGTCCGGTTCCGCTCGACGGCGTCCATCTCCTGCTTCATCGCGACACGCCACGCCGCGTCTCCCTCCGCCTCAGCGAAGGAGCGAGGCTCGCCGTCGTCGCACGCCAAGTGCAGCTCCGCCTCGAAGTCGCGCTGCGCCAGTCCAGGGACGGGCAACTCGCCGAGGATGTTGTCCATGGTACGATAGCGCAGAGGTTCGTCGTCGTGGTAGACGTCGACGCGGTCCTCGTCGTGAGATAGCGGAGTAGCGAACTCCACCATGCGCTGCTCGTCGTGGACCGAAGCTGTTGGGGCCGATTCCGGTGGTGTGGCCGCCGGTGCAGGAGAGTGGTGAGCCGGTGCGGGAGAGCGTGGAGTGGCCGGTGGTGAAGAGTGGGGCGTAGCCGGTGCCGAAGGTGGTGGAGCACTCGCCGGAGCTGGTGACGAGCAAGGTGTCGAGGTGGACGAGCTCGGTGAAGACGAGCTGCTAGCTCCCCCGGCTCTCTCGAAGTGGACGTAGTCGACAACAAAGTCCCTGAGAGTCGAAGTCGAACCGTCGTCCACCGCCTTGTCCCACGTCCAACCTCGCCCTTCGTCGAACACAACGTCACGCGAGATGCGGACTCGCTGTGTGTCAGGGTCGAGGATGCGGTAGGCCTTCGAGCCCTCCGCGTAGCCGATGAACACTCCCGGAGTGCTCCTGTCGTCGAGCTTACCGATGTGGCCAAGCTCCTTGGCGAACGCGAGGGAGCCGAAGACCCGCAAGTGGGAGACCGCCGGCTTGCGCCCATGCCAAGCCTCGTACGGCGTCCTGCCGTCGAGCGCCTTGGTAGGCGAGCGGTTGAGGATGTAGACGGCCGTCACCACCGCCTCTCCCCAGAAGACAGCCGGCATCCCCCTCTGCTTGAGGAGGGCCCGAGCCATCCCCACAACCGTCTGGTTGCGCCGCTCGACGACGCCGTTCTGCTGCGGGCTGTACGGAGCGGAGTAGTGGCGCTGAATGCCCTCATCAGCGCAGTACGACGCGAATTCAGCCGCCGTGAATTCGCCGCCGTTGTCTGTGCGCAGCACGCGCAGCTTGCGGCCGCACTCCGCCTCCGCAGCAGCCTGCGTGCGCCTGATGGCGTCCGCAGCCTCTCCCTTGCTGCCGAGGACCATCACCCACATGTAGCGGGAGAGGTCGTCGACGAGCAGCAGGAAGTAGCGTCGTCCTCCCGGTGTGGCCGGTGTCACCGGGCCACACAAGTCCCCGTGCACGAGCTCGAGCCTCTCCTTGGCTCGGAAACTCGCCTGCTGGGGAAAGGGGAGTCGCCTCTGCTTCGTCAACACGCAGACGTCGCAGAGCTGCTCCACATGGTCAAGGCACGGCAGGCCTCGCACCATTTCCGTGGCACTGAGCCGCTTCAGGGCCTCGAAGTGAAGGTGCCCAAAGCGCTCGTGCCACTGCCACGCCTCGTCGTCCCGACGAGCTGCGAGACAGATGGGTTGTGCCACCTGCACGTGAAGAGTGTAGAGTCGATTTGCGCCTCTGGTTACCTTGGCAAGGAGGCGGCGTCGAAGATCCCAAATCCGCAGCACCCCGTGCTCGATCTCGACACGCGAGCCGTTCTCATCCAGCTGTCCCAAGCTGATGATGGAGTTCCGCAGATCGGGGATGTAGTAGACGCCGGTGAGCAGCCGGTGCTCGCCAGTCTTGGCGACGAAGACGACAGAGCCGACGCCCTTGATCTCCACGGCGGAGGCATCGCCGAACTTGACGGTGCCTCGAACGCCTGAGTCGAGCTCGGAGAAGAACTCCCGCCGCCCGGTCATGTGGTGGGTGGCGCCGGTGTCGAGGCACCACCCGTCGGTCTTGTCATTGCCGGAACTGTCGCCGAGGAGGGCGTGTGCTTTTGGCTCGTCAAGGTGGAGGAGAGCCACTGCGGCCGGTGCCGCTGGAGGTAGTTCGATGCTCGCATGAGCAATGAACAGGACCGGCTGCTCCTCCTCCGCTTGCGCGACGTGGGCCTGGCCGCGTCGTGGCTGTCGACACTCCTTGGCCCAGTGACCAAGCTTGCCGCAGTTGTGGCAAGAGTCGTCTCGTGCCGGCTTTTGCTTGCCAACATCGCCGCCCTGGGCGCCTTTGCGCGGCTTGCCGCGCTTGCCACTCTTGCGGCCGCCTGTCGTGGAAGAAGGCTCCCCCTTCTTCTTGTCACCTTGGCCGGCTTCCCACTGCTCCCGAGTGAGGAGGAGCTTCCCGCCAATGGTGACGGGTCCCGAGGGGCGCTGTGGCTCATCGCTGTCAACGACCTTGAGGCGACCCAACGCCTCCTCGATCGTCATCGTGGAGAGGTCCAGCAGAGACTCGATCGAGCGAACCATCTGCTTGTACTTCTCGGGGACGCAGCGGAAGAGCTTTTCCACAGCTCTCTCCTCGCCGTAGGTGTCGTCACCGAACTGCACCAACTTCTGCAACAGAGTGTTGAGACGGAGAGCAAAGTCATCAACGTCCTCACCTGGCTTGAAGGCCAGGTGCTCCCACTCCGTGCGTAGTGCCTGCAATGTAGACTTGCGGGCGCGGTCGCTGCCGATGCGTGCTGCAGCGATGGCGTCCCAAGCCTCTTTGGCAGTCCGCTTGTTGGTAAGCGAGAACTGCATCTCGGGCGGGACTGCGGCGATGAGAGCATCCAGCGCCCGTCGATCCTGGTCGTAGTCGACGTCGCCGTACCGGACTGCATCCCACATATGCCGCACCTGGAGCTTCACCCTCATCACCGCAGCCCACTCGACGTAGTTGGTCTTGGTGAGGGTAGGCCACCCGCCGCCGGGGCCGACGTCCCTAACGACAGCCTGGTACTCGTGGTGACCACGGTACCGTACCGGGGAGAGAGAGCCACGTTGCCTGTGAGGGCCGCGCTCTCCGTCGACCCGTACGCCGCCGCCGTGCGTGCCTCCTCCAGGAGCGCCGCCGGCGCGTCCGCGCCTGTCTGGGCTGCCGCCGCGCTCGTGGGCGTGCGCGGCTACCCATTGCGCCGCTCGCCCTTGCGCTGCCTCCCTCTCCAGCAGCTGAGGGTCCGCGTCGGCGCCGCCATCAACAGAGCCGGAGCTGCTGTTGCTGCCGCGCAGAGCCTTGACCTCTGCTGCTGCCGCACGCGCTGCATCTGCCGCCGCCGCTGCTTCCACCTCCGCCCTGGCTGCTGCCAGCTCCGCCGCTGCCAGCCTTGACGCCCTTTCCGCCGCCGCAGCGGTCTCTGCCGCCGCTCGCTCGCGCTGCTCTGCCGCGACAGCTCGGCCGTCTGCTGACGCCGCATGCTCGAGGCGACCGAGCGCTGAGACTGCCCTGCGGACATGGCGCGCTACTGGGGTGCTGTTGCGTGGAGAGAGAGCTGCTTCTGACGAGCTGCCGTCCGTCTCCGGAGAGGAGTGAGCGGGGACAGCCGGAGCTGCTGCTGCTACCGGCCGGGGCTGCTGCGAGGCCGGAGAAGGAGATGAGCAGGAGATGCTCAGGCTACAGGATACTAAGGCTCTGATACCACTTGTTAGTCGCTGGACTCTTGCTCTTGGTGATAGCAAGATCCTAACTCTCATGGAGAGGATGACACTAGGAGATGGGGCAATTTTCTTCTTGTTTATTGCTCACACAATGCCATGCCAACCTGAGGGGTTGGAGATACATATTTATAGGCTGAGAACCAGCCAAGCATATGCTAAGATGCTATCCTAGATGCTGTCCTAAAGCGGTCAATATGCTGTCCTAAAGCAAAAGCAGATGCTGTCCTAAAAGCAGATGCTGTCCTAAAAGCAGATGCTGTCCTAAAAGTAGATGCTGTCCTAAAAGCAGATGCTGTCCTAAAGCAAAAGCAGATGCTGTCCTAAAGCAAAAGCAGATGCTGTCCTAAAGCAGTCAAAAAACAAAAACTACCACAGCCCCACAAAGACCACAGTACAGGGACTTATTCATCATCCTTTTGCGGAATCGGACTCACAGTCCACCCATGATGATCTCGCCTTCCTGGATGATCTCTCTAACCAAGTGCCGGCGCCCATAGGCCCAGCCCTTGCTCTTCTCCCTGCAGGTCCTGCTCGACATGGTGTCCATGCTGCATTGCCACATGCGGCCCCTGACGACCCCTCTCGGCTGAGCGCAGTCGGTCCCAGCACTTGTCCTGCCGCGCCACCCGCGGCACCACCCGCGGCATCTCCACCTCTTCAGCTGCCTCGAGCGGCCGCACCACGCCTGGCGGTCTTCCCTGCGCCGCCTTCATCACCTCCGTCGCCAGCACAGCCGCCTCCGACTCCGAGGACTACCATACCGGTTGCTGCTCAGGATTTTCGGCACGTCTACACTCGCCGTCAAGCTCCCGATCCATCACCGGTACAGTCGTCGCCGGTTCCCAGGACCACCGTACCAGTTGCTGATCGGGACGTTCGGCACGTCTACACTCGCCGCCAAGTGACTGCCACCCCTTCCACGGTTACTTCTCTTCCCACAGGTGCCATTCCTGTTCCACCAGTGGTGAACCAGCACTCCATGACGACCCGCACCAAGGACGGTTTTCGCCTTCCTGCGCTGTACCACACAGCGCATCTCTCGCCGATCCCGAAGACATACAAAGGTGCCCTTGCTGACCCAAATTGGCGGGTTGCTATGGAAGAAGAACATGCCGCCCTGCTGCAAAATCACACCTGGGATCTCGTTCCTCGCCCACCAAGAGCGAATGTTGTCTCAGGTAAATGGGTTTTTCGCCACAAATTCAAAGCTGATGGATCTCTTGAGCGGTACAAAGCCAGATGGGTCCTTCGCGGTTTTACTCAGCGTCCTGGAGTGGATTTTGATGAGACTTTCAGTCCCGTTGTGAAGCCAGCCACGGTGCGCACAGTCCTGTCCCTGGCATTGTCCCGCAGCTGGCCGATCCATCAACTCGACGTGAAGAATGCTTTTCTCCACGGCACATTGGCCGAAACTGTCTACTGCGCTCAGCCATCAGGTTTTGAGGATCCTGCACACCCTGATCGTATTTGCCGCCTCAATAGATCACTTTATGGTCTTAAGCAGGCACCCCGCGCATGGTACAGCCGTTTTGCTGCTCATCTGCTCTCTCTTGGGTTCGTGGAGGCCAAGTCCGATGCATCCCTGTTCGTCTTCCGTCGGGGCGACGACACCATCTACCTTCTGCTATATGTTGATGACATCGTCCTTACGGCATCCTCTTCGACGCTTCTCCAGCACACCATCATGGCCCTGCAGCGTGAGTTCTCTATGAAGGATTTGGGCGAGCTTCATCACTTCCTTGGGATGCATGTTCAGCGCTGTCATGGTGGTCTTCTTTTGTCTCAACGGCAGTATATGTTGGATATTCTGACTCGCGCCGGGATGTCTGATTGCAAACCATGCAGCACGCCAGTTGACACAAACCCTAAAGTCTCCGCTGAGAGTGGTTCCCCTGTTCAGGACGCCTCTGACTTTCGCAGCTTGGCAGGCGCTCTGCAGTATTTGACTTTCACACGACCAGATATTGCTTATGCTGTTCAGCAGGTCTGTCTTCACATGCATGACCCACGGGAACCTCACCTTGCCGCTCTTAAGCGCATTCTTCGGTACATCCGCGGCACCTTGCATTTGGGACTTCTTCTTCGACCATCGACACAGACCGACCTAGTGGTTTATTCAGACGCTGATTGGGCTGGTTGTCCTGACACTCGCAAATCTACCTCAGGTTACGCGGTGTTTCTCGGGGACAATCTCATCTCTTGGTCTTCCAAGCGTCAGAATACAGTCTCTCGTTCTAGTGCAGAAGCAGAATATCGAGCAGTGGCTAATGCTGTTGCCGAGGCCACTTGGTTACGTCAGCTTCTCCTCGAGTTGCACACTCCTCTTCAGCAAGCCACCTTGGTCTACTGTGACAACATCAGCACTGTTTATATGTCCAGCAACCCAATTCAGCATCAGCGCACCAAACACATCGAGATTGATCTTCACTTCGTCCGGGAGCGTGTTGCCCTTGGTCATGTCCGTGTACTGCATGTTCCTACATCGTCACAGTACGCCGATATCTTCACCAAAGGCTTACCATCTTCCGTTTTCACGGAGTTTAGGTCCAGTCTGAATGTCCGCAGTAGCGACGCTCAGACTGCGGGGGCGTGTTAGACAGCTGGCTTAGGCCTTGTAGATTGGGTTTCCTCTATATTAGGCATGATATCCTACGGCTGTTACTACTTCTATAAACCAGCCTCAGGACTCTTTGCCTATATATACTTGTATCCCTATGGACATAATATACATGATTCATATCGGCTTACACTAACTCCTAAGGATTACAATCCAACTCTTCATTAAACTATAGACTATGGAACTTAGTGGACCCCTCAATACTAACTCAACAACAATGCATAAATCTACAAGACCTTGAGGCCTGTTCTAAAGTTGCAATACAATTCTCGCCACAAAAGACATGTATGGCTGCATAAGAGAACAAAAAAGATCTGCCAACAAATACCTTTATAGCAAACAGGTCTCCTGTAGTTCTTTTCTTGGCTAGGAAAACACGTCCAAATGCTCCACGGCTGATAGGTTTTATGATTTCGAAGTCATCAATTGAAGTACGATCCTTGACAGGATGAACAGGACTTGCTCGTAAGCTACGGACAACATCGTCTTCTTCATCCATTACGGTACTTGCTGAATCAACCTTGTCCATATCAACTGAATCACAAAGCTGCAGGTACTTTTCCCTAAAGGATTATTGCAAATCAGAAGGCAGAATTAGCTACAGAGTAAGAAATGGCAAATAACATTATTCTCTTAAAAAAAGCCAAAATGAAGTGACCTGCAAGAATTATCTTTAGATGATGTTATTTAGTAAGAATGTCAATTGAAAAAAAAAGGCAAGTTTGCACTGAACTCAGCGGACTCTCACCGGTGAAGTTTTTCTATACGTGTGCCAAATGTCTGGACTGTGAGGGCCTCATGCTTCCTACGATTGACAATTTCTTGCAGATCTTCTATGCACGTAACCAATTGGGATAGTGCACTTTCTTCATCCAGAGGAGTACTTGCAATACATCGTGCAATATCAGCAAGTTCAACAATCTGCACAGATTGAAGGACACTATTTCAGCAACTCTAACAACTTGAAGTTAATAGTTGACATTGGAGAAATTTCCAATAAAAATGGTTAGCACTCCTTGCATTACAATATAAATCATTTTCTACAGGCAAACAATTGCTAATTGGAATACAAAAATGATAACCCTTTTAAGTTTCAACTACCACCAACTAGAAAATCAACAGTTTATTCTTAATGTTATATCCTCGTTTATTTTAAACAATTAATATTCAGCAGTTGCACAAAGAAATTAAATTGGCATAAGCAACAGACAAATAGAACTACATCATCAGTAGATTTTATCATGGTCACTAGCTTTGCATATCACACCAGTATAAACATTGATACTGGCTACTTTTTCTATAGTCAGGTAATTTAGTAGCTGACAAGTTTATAGCGAAATAATCAGCTATTAAATGTAAAAGGAGAGAGATAACCAGAATTATGGAAATTATATGCATAGCTTACCTGTGGAAGATCATCACTCTCATTAATTGCACTTTTACCAGCTAAAAGCATGTCTATATGATTTGATCTTGGAGTCGTTAATGGAGATCTAGGGGTTATACTTCCTGCTGATGATGTAGCCATCCCTTGATCAGATTTCGGACCAAAACGAGTCTTACATGTCATTGAAGGAAGATTTTTTATGTCGTCCAATGAAATTGTATTATCAGCCTCTTGGAGATAGTCAAGCATATCAGCGGAGCCTCTTCTAGACCAATCAGAGAGTTTTGGAGAGGGACCATCAGATTCTTCATTGATGCTTGAATTTGAAACTTTTGCAACATCTGGGCTGCCGACAGCATTTGGAAGGTCTTTCTGCGAATAAGAATCTACCAACTTTTCTAGTGTTTCTGCCACTCTTATTAGACGTTCATCAACACTTACACCTTTTTGATCACACCTGTCAGCAATTGCACAAATTGTTGAATGATTTTCTACGTAATGTGTAGGGACATATTCTTCACATATGCGACACATTATTGAACCCTCTTCAGAAATATTTGGCTGGTCAGACCAGTGTCCCCATGATGTTTTGCGTTGATGTTTGGGAGGAAGAGATTGATGTGATATAGATTCTACTGGACTGGTTAATTCAACACTGCTACTAACTGTAGAGAGTGCCTCTGTTTTCTTATTATGTGATTCCTCTTTGATAGGGGTAGATTCTTTTGGGGGCTTTGTAACAGGTGATGGAAAGGGTTTCCATGAAGACATTAGTTCTCTGGTTGGAGACTCAACCTCTTTCTTAACATCTGTATCAAGTGGCAAAAGAAGCTTAACAGGCTTTATCTCCTGGCTTCTTCTCCATTTCAACTTATGCTGCTCTTGACTGTATGATTTTCTTGCCTCGCTTTTACTGGTTCTGGTTGTTGTGTCAACTGCACCTGGTTGGGCTAAAATCTGCCTGTCAGCAGATTGTATAATCTTATCACGCTGATCTATAACAACTTCATCCTCTGCAAAGACGTTCTCCTTGTGAAACTGGAGCAGCCTTGTACATCTTGTAAGGATAAAAAGCATCCGAGTGTACAGTTTCTTCAGCACACCCATTGGGAGGTCCTGGCGATGATCATCCAAATCTTGCACTATAACTTCACATTGAAGCCAAAATTCCCCAGGTGTCATTACACAACAGCTACGTGCAAGTATTAGCAAATCCTCCAGTGTTTCTTTCCACTCAGGGTGAGAGTCTGCGTACTTTTCCATTACACTAACCAAGTCTCCCGCAAATATAGCCAAATCTGAATTTACCTCTTCCTTTGCCTTCTCAAACCTCACCTGAATAACTTTTAACACCTCCTGTGTAAACAACAGAAGACAAGATTATCATAACTGGAAGATAAAAAAATAGATCAGGCTCAAAAAAAGGCATAATAACACACAGATACGCCATTGACCATCATCTCGCACAGAACATGAATTGAAATTACCTTCAAGTTGTAAATGCCCCGAGGTTTCAAGAAAGGGAATGGTCGAACCCCTTTGGAGTTCAACTCATGCGAAAAACTTTTTATATCTGCAGGGACTCTCTTCCTTGGTGCACTGGTAGCCTGCATAATGGCCTTAAAGCGTGGAGACTCGGATTCCTTTGGTGTTTCATAGGTATCATATGCACACTGTGGATTAAGATGCCAATGTAGATAGTAAGTGTAAGCGAAAGAGCGAAAGATGGTTTAGTCATCGTTTACTTATATGTAAGGTGCGAAAAATCATATACATGTATCATTGCCGCAGTCTCTGGTATGTGAGTTGGAGTCCTCAAATCTCCAGAATGGTTCCGCAATGCATTAGATTTAGCTGTGTATAAGATGGATTATACGCCCACATATCAGCTATGGTTGTCAAGACAAAAAGGCACCAGAATAAGGGGGAAATACCAGGTAAAATGTCAAAATTCATCAGAAGAATAAAGAGAACAAGTTGCCACAAAAGAAAGCCACCAAGTAAACGCATGGATATTTTCATACCGGAACACACAAACATGATATCAAGTTACATAAGAAGCACTTGGTTCTAATTTGTAGAAACAGATTCTGCAATTATTTGGTATTGTTCTCTAGGCACACCAATGGGATAAAGTAGAATGTGCTGCGGACAAGCCTACATGTAATGCATTTTCATATGGAATGCGTAGAAACTATATAACCATAGCCTATAGATTAATAATCATCCAGTTATGGCAATGGAAGATACATCTTTCTAGTAAAACACTCAATCACAAACCACTGTTCAGTATGCTGCAAACTCCGAACAGTTTGCTTTTATGTAGCACTAACGAAGTGAATTGATTGATACAGCTCAGATACGCATTGACAAGTGTCAAGGAAGTGCTAGCGTGAGTAGTGTCTAACATGTGTCAGACGAACATCCCACGGGTCAAGCGTATATCCAATTAATTCATTGAATTGTGTATATAGAATTCATAGGGTGCACAATATGTATCTTCAATCACAATCCCGTTAGAAATACCTTATGTTCAAGCACCTAAACGAGCAAGCAATTACTAACCGGACTTACATTCTCTTCGTCATGCCAATTTGCAACCCCTCGTTACTTTAAATGGTTAGAATCTTCCTTACATTAGCACCAGTGTTTCGAGTTTGGTATCCGGATACCGTACAGCAAGTTGAGTCATGCACTCCCATCTCCCGACAACTAAACACCTCTAAGGTGAAATTGTTAAGTCTTTACTGGTTTTTCAGAAACCGTTAACTTGTTAAGTCTTTACATGAGTAGGTAAAGCTTGCTCTCCCCTACACTGCTTAATGCTTATGCAAGAGCTCACCACTGCGAAGTTCTAACCCATAGCTTCAATAAATCAGTAGCCAGCTTACAGGATCATGCTGCAAAACCCAAAACAAACTTAAAAAAAACATGCATAGGATTACACCTTTTGCAGAGTTCTTTCCTTCTGCTCCCACGCGCGTTCCTGCCGCACCCCGCACCGGCAGCTCGGCCGCCTTACCCTTCCCCCGGCTACTACTGCCACCACTACTCGAATCGGCCCACGAGCTCACGCCCTTCCTCCCGATGCCTCCGGCCGAGGCGGCCGATGGCTCCGCCTGCGCCTGCCCGCGCGAGAGGTTGCTGCTCCCGAGCGCGGCGGCGATGCGCTGCCCCTCCTGCGGCAGCGGGCCGGATCTCGTCTTGATCCGGTTCAGCCCCAGCGAGGACGCCAGGATCGGCGACAGCGCCGCCGCCGACGTGCCACCCCCACTCGCATCCCTAATCTGCGCCGCCGCACCCTTCCTTCCATCGCCGGACGGGCTCGACGAGGCCGAGGACGCGGCGGCCGCCGCGGAGCCGAATAGCTTGTCGCGCTTCTTGGGGGTCTCGGATTTGGACTTCTTCTTGTCGGATCTGGAGGAGGAGGACGCCGGCGAGGACGCTGGCGCGGCGGAGGCCGGCGCGGAGGTGGGCATGCGGGGGCTGTTGCTGCCGTCGGGGCTGGAGGACTCGGACGACTTGTGCCGCGACGAGAAGAAGCGGCCCTTGAACACCATCGCCCCGCCTCGCCTCGCCTCGCCGGGGAGGGATGAGTTCGGTCGAACAGGTGGTGGCGGCGAGACGAGCCGAGACTGCGAGAGCGAGCGAGCGAGAGAGGAGAGCGTGCGCGTGGGGACTGCGTGGAGGATATGTAGGGAGAGGGAGGTGGGCGACGCGAACGGGTCGGCCGACTCGGCCCGTACGCCCGGGTCGCGTCGCGGCCCCTCGCTCTGCGCCTGCCTCTCCCTACATCCGCGCCTCGCGCGGCGTGTGTGTTTCGGGAAATTTAATTTTTTTTGCTACAAGAATGGCATCTATCCAAATATTATCTTCTTCCTTGCACTCAACAATTTGCCACTTTTAAGATGTGGTAGCCTAATTTTTTGCCACTTTAGAGCCCACGAGGCGCCAAATCACGCCATGTTAGCGCCTCCCGCCACGCTGGCCTCCGCCTCCGTCGGCGCGCTGCCTCCCCGCTCGCCGGCGCCCGCGCCTCCGCCTCCGTCCCTGCGCGGCGGCGGCCGAGACAGCGGAGCAAGGACACCGGCGGCTCGGGCGGTGGGAGCCCGATTCCTCGACGGTGAAGCATCTACGGGCATCCCGGAGCTCACCTGGGGCGTCGGCCGAGGCCGAGATGGAGCAGGGCGGGCCGGCGGCGAGGATGAAGACGGCGGCGGCTCGCTGGGAGGGCGGCGGGGTCCGGCGAGGTGGGGGATGTGCTCGGGGTGCCCTGGAGATGTCCCACGCGCGATGAATTGGCCTGAGACGCAGCGCTTCACCGGCGGGATCCCGGCGCCGAACTCGGGGAAGATGAGCTCCGCCGGCAGTCTGCAGAGGAAGAGAAGCCGATTAGACCGGGGAAGAGGGAGAGAGGGCAGTGGCGAGCGGGCGGCGGCGCGGGGACGGAGGCGCGGGCGCCGGCGAGCGGGGAGGCGCGGGCGGCGGCGCGGGGACGGAGGCGGCGGCGCAGGCGCGGGCGCGGGGACGGAGGCGGAGGCGCGGGCGCCGGCGAGCGGGGAGGCGGCGCGCCGACGGAGGCGGAGGCCAGCGTGGCGGGAGGCGCTGACATGGCGTGATTTGGCGCCTCGTGGGCTTGAAAGTGGCAAAAAATTAGGCAACCACATCTTAAGAGTAGTAAATTGTTGAGTGCAAAGAAGAAGATGACATTTGGATAGGTGCCATTCGTAAAGGTGGCAAAAAATTAAATTTCCCGTGTGTTTCTAGCTCGGCTCACGGCTGGGCTCGCGAGACTGGGGGGAAGCGACCCAGGTGACCGCGGCCGCGACCGCGTTTTGACTGGGAGTGGTAAGGAAACGGGCAGTAGCAGACTAGCAGTAGTACACTTCGCTTCTGTCTCTTTTTATTCAGTCGGTTTTTAGTTCTAATTTTTTAATAATTACTATTTATTAGATTAGTAAGTCATAACTTAAAAAATAGAGCTATAGGCTAGCGACAATAGACAGTACCCAGCGGTAATAATAGTCACTGGTCAAGAGGACTAAGTTTGTGGCAGGCTAGCTATGAGGCTTCTGGTCTGACAGAGTGTCGTGTAGCTCAGTTTGAATTGGCAACAGATGGCGAGACCGGACAGTGTGTTACTGTTCCATGTGGGCGCCGGGGGTTTTGGTTCGAGCTTCAGATTTCAGCGTTTGAGATGCTGCTAGTCAGCTTGCTACTAGCTAGGGCTCAGTCTAGGAGGATCACACATTCCCCATCCAAGATAGAATAAATTGAGTTTTTTCCTTCTTATTTTTGCCAATACAGACCAGCAAACGCATTGAGAACTACATACTGGAGTACTACAACATTTTGTGCTTCCCAACTTGCAAAAGTGGTTTGGTGGGTGCAATCTTGTAACGCACTCAAATTTTCAATAATTTTTCGCAAAACCCTTTAAAATGTTGTCCGCGGTGTTTCTAAAGCTTCCTCACTCATTTTCGATATTTCTTGAAATATTCTTAAGTCTATTTAGGATACAACCCTTTTGAAAGCGTTTCCCAATTCAAAAACATATAGAGAATCCTAAAATTCCGTCTATGTACCAAATCGAACTTTCTTCTTTGTTTCAGCTCAAGTGCATTTCCTCTTCGTATGTATCATATATTTTCATCATTAGATAGCATCATATAGTTCATATAATATAAAGGCACTTCTAAAAATAAGCTCATCTGATAATTTAAGTGAAGTGTACGGGCTATTGTAATTGGAATTGCAAGCATAATAAATATGGTTATATCCATAGGGGTCATGTCCTTATCAACTTCACCCACATAAAAACTACGGTTTGTTTCCATAAAGAAAAAATGCTATGGTTTTTTCTTTGCTTTGTAGGCAATACTATACATAGACATATTCATACTTGAACAATAAATATGATGCAAGTATGCAACCATAGAAGCAATATCAATAAGAATTGTACATTGCTATTTGGGGGGCATCCTATAACTCCTACTTACTTCAATGGGTGCATTATGTTTAGTTGCGCCTTATGACTTATGGTTGCGGTTGATGGCTTGTGGCCCTAGCACGAGCGCTTGTACAGACAAATCGAATGCCGATAAGCTGCTTCAAAAAGGCTATCTCGATAAATCAATTCAAAATGATAGTGGAGAAACTGTCATATTTATTTGTTCGGAGAAAGCCATAAGCTAAAACGAATGGGCATAATAGCAATGAAGTGCAACTATTACTACTATCATTCTCCATTGCCTTTTGGCTTCACCTTCTTGCCAGTTATCCACATCGCCTTTGCAATGCCACCAACAAGCCCCTTTGGCTAGCAACTTTAGCAACGTTTATCACTCCTTGGTATCACCAACTGTCATGGTTGTCCTCACTTCCACCACTACTACCACCAACTGTCACCATCTACATAAAGCTAGATCACCCATCGTCTAACTCATAGGTCGCGCATCAATCATTTTAGGGTGGATTCTTTTGAACTGTGGCTAAGCCTGTTCTTTTCGGTTGCGGCTTGTGGCTTTTGGCTGAAATTTTTGAATTTTGGCTGTTTACGGTACAGATTACGGAGAGACAGATACTCACTTGTGATTTTGGCTGTTACAGATGTTGGGCTTTTAACGTGTAGATCGTTTAACTTGTAGACCCCGTCTTGAGAAAATACTCCGTTTGAAAGTTAGGTACTGTAGCAAAAGCCAAAAGCCGGCCGGCTTTTGACTTGCCAAACAGGCCCTATAGCTTATGGCTGTGGCTTATAACTTTTGGCTGAAGCAGTTGTATTCTTTTGGGCTAATGAATTATGGCTAAAGTTGATGCGTTCTTTAAGGCTGATGGCTTATGGCTTTTTTGTTGATTTTCATACGTTAGCATGTAGGGGTGAAAACGGATCGGATTCGGACGGATATTGCTGTTACCATATCCTAACCCATATTTTTTTCTCCGGATTCGGTATCAATCGGATTCGGTACCAATCGGATTCGGTGTCGGATCGGTCGGGATTAACCCAATTCGTTTGCACCCCTACTTGTTTGTAAGGAATGCATACAATGCAGTAAATGGAGTAGGACACACTGACTTGATGTTACTATTTAATAGCTGATGTGGAAGATTTTATTTTACCATTACAAAAGAAAATGAAACGTCAAATAGTAGCACTAACCTGAAATCATACTTGAAGACGTATCGGATTCGGACGGATATTCGGATTCGGACGGATATTGTTGTTACCATATCCTAACCCATATTTTTTTCTCCGGATTCGGTACTAGTCGGATTCGGTGCCAATCGGATTCGGTGCCGGATCGGTCGGGATTAACCCGACCCGTTTTCACCCCTATTAGCATGGACTCGAATTGGTAAACTGCAAAGCTTTTGGGCTGGAAGCAAGCATGTTTTTTAACATGTAGAAGGCAAGGAAAAATCGGTATGTGCAAGGAAACAGAATAAAGTGGCTTGAAATGTATATTAATGCATACATTACTGACAAACTCATGCATCCTGCCAATCGAACGTACATGACCCGATGCCATCACAAAAAAGAAACTTTTACGTCTTGCACTCCTACATAGAACCTACAACTAGATTGTAAGAGATGACATCCCGTAAGTGATCCACTTGTGCCTCCCTATGCACCTTTGACTCTGTGGGTGCCGTCGTGCTGTCAGGTTCATCAGACCTGTAACTTGGGCCTAGAGCAGGATCCTCGAAATCTAGACCGCTCAATTCCTCGTCAAAGATGAAATTGTGCAAGGCCATAATGGCAAAAATATCTTCATCTGCCACTCCAGTGAATATGCTATTATGTTTTGTAGTATGCGCCACTTCTTCTTCCACACATTGAATGCCCATTTGATAAAGTTGCGAAGCAACGAATGGTGGTAGTCAACGTCTCTTGCCTACCATGTGGCATTGGGCCATTGCCGAAGTCAGACACATGGTACTGGGTGTTTCTATACGGGGCAAGGTACCCCGTTTAGGGATGGCAATTGTGTCCGTTTACTCGTATACCCGTGGATAAATACCCTAATGGAGCCGGGTATGGAATATTTTCTTTATCCACGGGTATGGAAATGGGAGAAACACTCTACCCATCGGGTAAACGGGCACGAGTATGGGTAAGCTCCACCCGTACATGCCCCGCCCGTTTACTCGCGATATAGATTGACAGGTGGCGCAACCATAGTAATATCTCTAATTGCTATTGATTGTTATAAACTTTTGCATATATCTAATTGTTGTTGATTGTTTTAAAAATTTTATAGCTATTATATTTTCTAGCAACAGCTGCTACTTATATGTACCGATCATTAGTTCAACTCTCATATGGTGACTCTTAGTTCGCCGGTAAACGGGTATGCCCACGGGCGACGGGTATGGGCGAGGTTCTTCACCCGTCGTCATTCGCGGGTATGCCCGTGGGTGTAAATCGGGGTCACGGATATGGGTATGGGCGAGCACTACCCGTGCCTGCTGCGCCCGATTGCCACCCCTAACCTCGTTCGGTTCGGATATCTGGAGTTAACTAGGTAGTATTTACCTCGAGCAATGATCATGCAAGAAGATTGGTTAGGATTGCATTACGGTGGGACTAATATGAACAAATGTTAAGTCGGGTGTACCTGTGGGAGACTTGGGGAACAAATGGCCGAAACCGACCAATGTATCCATTAGGTTGTAAGTGTCGTGGGTAAAGCCTGGCCATCCCGCAGTGACCCATGTGAACCTCATAACAAGTTGCACATGGCCAAAATATTTTGACTCGTGTACCCATGGCGGTTCATGTACACGACACATGAGGCCCCATGAACAACTACGAGAATATGAGTGCCATCTATTGCTCTGATGGCCCCTGCAAAGTGCGAGAAATAGCAGCGTGATAGAAAAGATCTATGTAGAGTGGTGAAAAGGGGATCTTGTGGCCTAACGTTGGAACCTGCTAGGTCGTACACGTACTCAAGCACCTCGCCAAACTTTGTGCTTATAGTGGAGGACGACTTGGAGGACACCTCTATAGTGGACACTACAAGAAACATGGCCTTCTATGACGAATATGTGATGACAATGGAACAATCCGTCATTAAATGCTTCCGTTTATGACGTTTTTCATTAGCCGGTCCTACTTAATGACAGAAATACATTATTCGTCATAAAGTCCAATCCAAAATCGTCATTAACTAGTTAAGCATAATGTTTGTGACAAATTTATATGACAATATATTGCTTTGTCATTGTTATTTAGTGAATAAAAAAACAAATCTTATATATTAAATGATTTATGATTTATGGGAAGTACTCCAAGGTATTGCCTATGATTTATGGGAAAATAAATGATTTGCCATGTCAAAGATTACCACTTCGTGAAATACCATACGAAAGGTTGCGCTTCATGATTTGCTATCATATTCACTGAAATAGTCAGCTTATGACACAAAATCAGTAATGTCGTTATGCAATGTTAATCTAACCGAGCTAGCAGTTGCTACTTTATTTCTCTTTTCCATACTTTGTTAACTTTAATATGAGATTCAAAGTAGCTAGAGGCCCAATTGGTACACTTTAATTTGGGATATCGATGTAAATAGATATTTTTCTCTATGCCATTCAAGACTACAGTTCTTCTCTCCTCTCTTAACAATTTTGCAATTATCAGGTGCCTCATATATATTTTTTAAAGCGACTCGGAATTTTCTAGTAGTAAGATCGATGTGCTTGGAGATGCGTGTGCTTAAGTTGCTAGATGTTAGTCTGATGGCAAAATTTTAACTTATCAACCTAACAAAAACCAAACGCATAAGGGCATGTACAATGGGTCTCTTCAAGCCGTCTCCATCTCAATACTTTTTGCAAAATACCCCTTGCATGGTCAAGAGACGGCCTCCGCGTCTCTTCACGAAGAGACGGTGAGCAGCTCGTCTCTACGCTGAAGTCGAGGCTTAAAGACAGACAAAGAAGACAATGTATGAGTTGGAGACTCCAAGTTCATCTTAACCACATGCAAAATATTAAATTACTTAAAGACACTAAAATAAATACTCCATTGTATGAACCGTCTTTTCACTGTCTCTATATCATATTTCAGCATCTTATAGACGGACTCCTGTCTCTCCATTGTACATGCCCTAATGTATAGGCATCTCTCTTTTTTCATTTAATTAGTATCCTATTGAAAACATAACGCTCTCTGCCTAAAAATAGAATTAACTGATTTATTGCTAGCACTTGTTTTTCAATTAAATCTTCCCCTCTGCCGCATCCTCCATCGACGCCACCATACTTCTTCCCGAGCGCCGCCTTCCCCTTGCAACGCCGGCCCTCCTCGCCTTCCGCCTCCCATCCTCCATCAGCGCCGCCAAACCCCAGCCGCTCCTCCCGTGAGCCGCCTCCTCCTCCACTAGCGCCCTTGTGCCCTTCTCCGCCGTCCTTCCCCTCCCTCCTCCTCCACAACCGACTCGCCGGCGCCACCACTCACCACCTCCGGCTGCCGCTCCAGATCCACAAGGCGCCGCCTCTTCCCGTGCGCCTCCCGCCGACCGCACCAACCTCGACGACCCCGATCCACTGCTCCGGCTTCTTCTACCAGGTCAGCGCGCATCACCTCTCCACCGACGGCGACTTCCCCCTCTGCTTCCCCTTCAGCGCCGCCGCCGGCCGCCGATTTCATCACCACCGACACCTTTTGATCCCCCAACTGATGCTTCATTTCTAGGTTGATTTTCCATTACCCTCCACTTTTTTGTTCTTAATTACTACTCTGTTATTATTTTTGTTAACTAATAATTACCATTTGCACCGTGATGATGAATTGTTGATTATGGATCTATGTTCTATGTGTATGAGAACTGAACAGTGGAAGTGTGATTGTGCTCTGTGGATGTGTAGATCAATAGATAGTAGGAGTACTATGCTGTTATACGATTTCTGTCATCCATGTTAGTTTGGTTAATTGTGATCTATTTTGGTTCTTAGCAATTATGGTGAATTGTTGCTGTGATACTTTAGATTTATAATATGTAGCATTTATCTATGTTTGTGAGTAGTTTCTGTTAGGTGGAGATTTGTGGTTCATTATCCAGTGTTAGTTGTTTGTGTATTGTGCATCTGTGTTGCGCAAATTAGCTAGTTAGCGATCGTTCCCTCTCTCTTGTTGTCTCGACCCTCTTGTGCGTCTCGTCCTCTCTCTTTTCTCCCTTCCGCGGTCGTTGATAGTTAAGTTGTGCGGCGTTCGTCGTAGTTTGGTGTTTGTGTTGTAGTGTGCCGTCGTTGTCTAGTTAGCCACCGACCGTCTTCTCCCTCATTCTCTCTCGACTCCCTCCATGCTTCTAGACTCCCCCAGTGCTTCTAGACTTCCTCTTTCTGTCTAGCGGTCGGTAATTAGTTAGGTCATCGATCGGTAGTCGTGTTCGTACGCGTAGTCAGTGTCGTTAGTACGTTGTTTGTGTAGTTAGTTGTCGTGTTGTTCGTTCGGTCGTACGACGTTGCCGAGTTGGGCTTTTGTGCATGATTGAGTCCCTTTGCCTTGCGCTGTGTTTTTTTCCTTTCTTTTCTATCTGACCGAACTCCCCTAGAACCCTTTAGCTGCAGCCACCTCTTAATACCCGTAATAAAAATTTCCGCTGTGGACAAAGTTGTAGAACCTTTTGTTTGGGAGCATTGTGTTGTGGATTGGAGCTAGCTAATTGATCATCGGTTGATGCAAAAATGGGTGTCAATGAATGGAAGGCAGTAGCTAGTGATATATTGCCGAGAACTACTAGAGGTAGTATTGTATTATCATTTGTTTTTAAGATCATGAATTGCATCAAGACACGGCAACATTTACCTATGTGCTGGAAATATGTGACAAAACTATGAAGGTGAGTGTGCGTGTTGACTGTTGAATGACAACTAGTTTTTGCTCTACAATTGGTTTTCTGTGTACATGTGAACTGAGACATGTTATCACCATGTCCATGACCTGGAATTAGTCTTGCGCATGAATTATTAATGCATGCTTCTAGTTGGGCAGGAACTCTACATATGAGGATCGACTATTTGTTCTTGAGTAGACCGGGAATCTCTGCATAACCTGCTCCAGCAGTGAAGGAATCTTTACCCTGACTTTAGGTTGTTTTCATGATACGACAAAACAAGCAGTCCTACATGTAGTTCAAAATGTTTTGTTTTAGTGCGCACTCTCACCTACAAATGCCAATCTTGCTCCTTCGTCTTCACACTGGCTTTCATGCTCTCCTTCACGTACTTTGCCCTGTCTTGAGAAGCAATGTGAGAGGGAGTAATCAGTAGAGCGACTGCTGTTATAAGTACACCGTAGCTTAAACAAATCATGCATATCTTTAGATTACATTACTCCGTAACTAAGCACCCAACTAATAGTAAAGTTACATGAAGAGATTATCCACACAACTTGCTTTGTTGTGCATCTATTGTACTTACTCTATTACACGCATAGGCGCCATGGTAGACCACGATGGCTCAAACAATGACGACAGTAAAGTGCCTCCACCACTCATTGAATTAGTGGTCCTTGAAATGCTCAGAAGGTGAGCAGGGAGCAACGAGGGTGAGCGGGGAGGGGCCTGGCGAGGGGGGCCGGGAGAGCGGGGAGGGGGTGAGGGGGAGCGGACGGGGCCCGACAAGGTGGAGTGAGGGGGAGCTGAGGGGGACCACCGAGGGAGGAGTGCAAGTGGGTAATAGATTCAGCGGTGCAGTCGCTTGCTTTGTGAGCCACCACGTTCAGCATGGCTTATGGCTTCGGGGACGGAAGCCAAAGCCAAAGCCCATTCGAACCCACCCTTAATCAGTTGGTACATAACCATCTATGGCTTCTTAGGGTTGTTCAATCCAGTTTCGACTGGCGGTTTTTAATTGTTGGTTTTTGATTGAAATCATACTGTAGCGGTTGTTAGCTTTTTTCAAATCACTCAATTAAAGAAAATGAAGAAAAATGAGAAAAAAGAAAAACATTGTTATATCTCCACGAATGCAAAAGAAAAGAGGGAAAAACAAAAGAAAAAAAATTAAAATTAAGAAATTGACGTGTTCATCCCTACTTTCGGCCAGAAGCTAAACTGGATTAAACAGGGCCTTAATCTAGCAATTATTTGCATATTATCAATTATGATACGAGGCTACTTTTTTTTTTGTTGAAAGGTGCTGCCCAAGGTCTTTTTATCACGATTTTGCATGGGAAAAAACTTGTCTAGCTGTGACTTTTCTCTCGCGGTCCTCCTACCCGATTCCCGTTGGCAACGAAACCACATCGAATGCCAACTGTCAAATCTTGATTTCTCCCATCTAGAAGTTCGATTTTTTTTTATTCCCTTACTCGTTTCACCGTTGTCTACTTCTCCCCTAGCGCGTCGAGAAAGCCGCCTCCAGTTTCTTCCCTTGTCCCCCAAGAATGTCTTTGCAATATCTCCATTTCGACGCCACGCGAGCGCCATGGCCCTCTCCTGCGCCGCCGAGTGTGCTCTCTCCCTCGCCTGCGCTCGGTGGGCGCTCCGCCGCCTCTCCCTAGCCGGCGCAGACGACAGCGCCTCCTGGCCCGCGGCCTCCCCCTCCTCCTTCGCCCCCGTCCCGCGTGCCTGCCGCGCCGCCGTTGCGGCCTACGACGCCAGGCCCGACCACCAGCCGGCGCCGCCCTCGCCGCTCTGCCCGCCGTACCGCCTCTCCCACGACTGCGCCCGCGGGGAGGTCGTGCTCGCCGTGCGCGGCCTCGGCCTCGCGCGCCTCGAGGACTACCGCGTCCTCCTCGACGCCGGAGGGCCCGAGCCGTTCGCGGGCGGGCACGTGCACCGCGGGCTGCTCCGCGCCGCCGTGTGGCTGCTCGACAGGGAGGGCCCCGCGCTGCAGCGGTTAGTAGAGGAGGCCAGGCCGGCGGGGTGCAGGCTCGTGTTCGTGGGCCACTCGCTCGGTGCCGGCGTGGCTGCGCTCGCGGCCGTCGTGGCCGTGAGGTGCTGGCTGGGAAGGCTTGGGCTCCGCCGCGGCGACGTGACGTGCTACGCCATGGCACCGCCGCGGTGCATGTCGCTCGGGCTGGCCGTCGAGTACGCCGACGTGGTCCACTCCGTCGTGCTGCAGGCAAGTATTCCGAGATTCTTGTCACTTGCTTATTTGTTCAGGTATCCATTTCTTGCATACGATATGAGAGGCAAGCGATAGCATGGCAAGAACAGAAGCCTATCTTGATGCTGTTCATATTTGGTAGAATTGCATTGCTCATGCAAATACAATGGACCATTTGGAACGCGGGATTTTTCTAAACTCGTAGCGGGTTTGTATTCTTTCATGTGAAATTCCTGCGTTTCAAACATGTCCCAACAGGGTGTACTTATACCATTATAAGCAAAATTAACAATCTCTCTTGTAATAATTCGTGGTGATCATGCGTCGTAATGGTGCGTATTTGCGGAAGTGCAGGACGATTTCTTGCCCAGAACTCCGTCGCCCCTGCAGCACATTTTTGGATCTATTTTCTGGTAAAATATGCCCTGCTAACTGTTGTCCAATTGAAGTGCATGATTAGTTGATTTTGCACTACAGTTCCTGTCGTTCTGTTTGCTAAACCATTTTCTACGGTTTGCAGCTTGCCGTGCCTGCTGTGTTTCATTTGCATGAGAGACACGTTTGTGTCTGAAGGGAAGCTTATGGATCCGACTAAACTCTATGCTCCCGGCAGGGTCTTCCATATCGTAGAGCGGAGGAACTGCAGGTACTAATACACTCTTCTTTCTAACTCAACCACTTTTAGGAGTCTTGAACTCTTGTAGAACTGGAGCGATGTTTAACACTTCCTTTATGATTACCTCTACTATTCTACTTGATATGTTTACTTGTAACTTCCCTCCCTTCGATAGGCACCCATTTTAGCACTACGCCAGTACCATTAACAAGCTGCTGAACAATTCTACTACACTTGATTCAGATTTCGTATCTATGGTGTAATGTAAGAAATGGCTTACTTAGCGTTGAAGCCATGTTGTTGTGCAGATGTGGGAGATTTCCACCACAGGTCAGAACAGCAGTCCCAGCAGAGGGCAGGTTTGAGCATGTTGTGTTGTCATGCAATGCCACAGCCGACCACGGAATCATTTGGATTGAAAAGGAGGCTCAAAAGGCTTTGGATGTGAGTCAATCTTGTGCTCGTCTTTCTTGAACCTATCCTACATATGTTTGTAAATTGTAACACTAGGCTATCTCCCTCTGCAGAGCTGTCTATGCATTATCCAACAAATCTAAAACCAACTTACTGCTTAGTCTGATTTTTACCCCCATGTTGTTCTGGGACCCCTTTTTTTTCATGGTTTGCTTGGCTTGCATGCTCTTACTGTGTCAGTTAATGGGGCAAGAAGAAGAGTTGACATCACCCCCATCTCAACAGAAGATGCTACGAGCGCACGAGACGAAATCCCTTGCAGAACACCGCCTCAATACAATGGAGCATCTGCTGACCTCGACGACATCCTCGACGAGCGAGTGGGATAAGCTTGTGGAGATCTTTCTACATGATCATGACGAAGACAGTGATCCGAGACATGGCGATGGGAGAAACATGTGTAGTAGCATCATGGATTATTTGCGTCCTTGTTGTAAATAAGATTGTTGCCGGGAAAGCACAAAAACTAGCAAATAGTATGTTATATTGATTCCAATTCATCATCATGATCTCTCGTACAACAGTTTCAGTACTCGTTTGGGTTCAACTACTTTTCTTCTTTGTTATATTGAAAATTTTGCTAGCATTTGTTGACGAGAAGTTGGATATCATCTGGACTCGATCTGCAGCTGGACATTTTGCCACTTTTCTCATGCCCAACTGTGAATTTTCTACTGCAACCAAATTCATATTTACGTAGTTACAACAACCGTGAATCCGTGATGGGTAAACTGGTAAACTGCCCTCTGTCTACCAACACACTAGTTGCTACTTGCTACACACACAATGTAGCCGTTACCCGTTGCATTAAAATTTCACCTATACCCGTTGGTTAGCACTGGGCCACCAGTTCCTTGCCCGGAAGCTAGGGCTGTACAAATTTGGGTCAAGCCGAAAAAACTGAACCGAATCCATCAGCTCAGTATAACCGGTTTTTGATATTCGATTTGTAATCCAGATTTTAGGTTTTTGTTGGTTTTTTGGTAAAAACCAGACAAATTAAAAAACCGAGCACTACTGTCCCTTGACTAGTACTAGCAGTAGCGTGCACCGCACATGCACAGGCCGCAGCCGGCCAGCGGGCGGCCCGACCAAGCGCACCTAGCCCATCAGGCCATCCTAACCAATCGCAGATTGAACCCATAGAGGCATATAGAGTAATTAGCGTTGGTTATTGTCACGGATGGGTTTTTTGCACGCTCTTCTTGCTTGTATTGGGTTTGCGCATGATGGGCTAGACAAAGTGTATTTAATGTTTTTGTGGGCTTGTTTCTGGCTGGGCTATACGGTGTTTATTTTTCTTTTCTTTAATCAGCAGTATAACCAACCTAGCCGGTAGTATATTATCGCCTACTCGCCTCGCTAGGCGCTATATCGTTCACAATTCGCATTAATTTTGGTAAATATGGTATTTACCGATACCGCATTGAAATAAATTAGGATTTACCTATACCAAACTATATTTTTAAAATATCGTATATTACCGAACTAACAATACCATATTTGTTGTATATACCAAACCGATTTTACCAAAGAAACTGAATGAATAGGCCTACCGGAAAGCAACCACACCGAAGCCAATTCCTCGAATCTGCGCTATCGACAAGCCACCGTCGTCGCCGTGGGAAGGCTCGGCGACAAGTCCAACTACAAGAGCCTCTGCTGTTAAGTAATTTCACTGCATATTTGTTTTCGGTCATGCATTAGTCAGTTGGAAGTAGGAGTTAATTTTCACATTAAGAGTCTGTTTACTGACCGTTTCTCTGTATTTAGCACTCCGCATTAGTCAGGTATTTACTAGTCGTAACGTTGGATATTTACTGGTGGTAACACACCATTAAATTGTAACTGTTTGTTGCATTCAGTAGTATATAAAGGGGAGAAAACCAGAAAAGACGCTGAGAAGTTTACGCGTAGCAAAAGCTCCTGTGTTGTGTTTATGTGTACTTTATCTAAAGTGTTCTCGTATGAGTTGGGTGGTTTAAGTACTTGATCAGTGCGTATGATCGAGTACTACCATAGTCAGAAGACTCAAGTACCCAGTAGTAATCAAGTCAAATTATCCGAGTACTATTTATCTGAGTACTTCGAACATTGGTTATCTACCACTGTTTATTTGAGCACTATAGCAGCCCGAAGTTTTTCCAGTATTCCAAGCTCACGACCGATCACGTGAAACAATTTTACAATTACCCCGAGCTCGTGATCACGTGAGTCGAAGTCTCACGAGACCTCACGACCACGCCGGCAAAACCAACATCCGCGACCCACGCATCTCCGAGGACATGGTATGCGCAAGCGGCAAGCATCTATCTCTCTAGTCTTGAAATTTCCTCCAGATGAGAAATTCTCGCAGGCCTGTGACCACCACCGATTCTTGGAACCCGGCGAGTCGTGCAGGCCCGGATGGAGATGCTCGGTCTCCGCCGCTGCTCCGGGGAGCTCAGCACCATTGCCTCCGCCTCCGCCGCCTGCCGCCGCTCCGTCGCTCCGGCCGCCTGATCGCCGTCGCCTACGCGACACCACCGCCTCTTCTCCGGGTGCTCCGCCCGGCTGAACAGACAGTCCGCGGAGCACAAGGCGCTGCTTCCCAAAGGTTGGCCCCTTCTCGTCGCCGCATTCGCTGCTTTTCCATGGTCCGGGTTGGTATTGTACGAGGTGGAAAACCAGTTTCTTTTGTTGTCCCGTAGGAGTTTTGAGTAAGGCGGCGGCGGCGGAGGAGGAGGAAGAGGAGCGACAAAAGAAGGCGGTGTTGGTGATCGATGAGGAGAGGATGCGGATACTGCAGGAGAAGCGGTGCGACAGCAAGGGGAGAGGGGGCGTGTACGACCCTGTTCTTGGGATTTGCTGCTATTTCTGCAGGTAGATTCATCATTAACAGAATGTATCACTGATTACTTTTCCTAATTGTGTTTTTGAGCAAGAACGTACGGAAGCAGTCTTCGTGTGTCTTGTTAAGAAAACTTCTTGTTGTGTGATCAAAGGCAGAAGAAATTGTGCGGGGAGGACTGCAGACCAGTGGCGGATCCAGAATTTTTAGAATGGGTGTTCGGATTTCGAAGCTAAGTTACTCGAATACGTTGATACCGCAGCGCACTGTTACCCCCTAAAAACACCGATATAACGATACATATATGTAGATATAATAGAAATACATAAATTACAGAAATTAATGGTTTCTTACGAGGAAATGGGCGACATAAGGCGAGCATAATTATATGAATTAAATAACAAATTATAGAGATAAATGAGAGTTGTATATATTGTTGATCTTGCCTTTTTTACTATTTCCTTATCAGTAAGAACTGTCCATCTAAGAGGAAATTGTATATTTCTTCCATGGAGTAAAACAGACCAAGAAAGAAAATAAGTGCAGTGGGATAGAGTACACCTAGATCTGAAGAGAGGACGATGACAATAAGTTGGAGGTGCTACTCACTTCCCAATGTCACGCTCCCTCCCGGCTACCACGCTGCTCCCTACCTCCGTGTTCGTTGTGCCACTACCTGCTTACCCGCGACACCTCTCTGCTCGCCCGCACTGCCACATGTTCACTTTGCACCACGTGCCGCCTCACGCATGATTGTCGTCACATCATAGCACCATGTCCGCCGGTCATCACTCGCCTCTAGCCTACACCTCCGCCCGCTCGCCACTCAAAGGCCGAAGCTGACTCCCACACAGACAGCCACAACCCATAAGATGAGAAATAGAACAAATATTAGGATTTTGTTTATATCTTTACCTCTTTGGACATGAGGAGGGCTGAAATGGAAAGAAAAATAGGTCTAATGTATTACATGGGCTGCGCGCGAGATACGAGGAGTACGGACTGAATTTAATTGCAGGTATAAAATATAGTTTTAACACAACTAATAGTGTATATATATATATAATATACCTATTATATACCTGGTATTTTATAAAATTTTTTGGGTGTTCAGCTGAATACCCATGACCCGGATCCGCCAATGCTGCAGACGCTGCGCGAAGGAGACTGACCAGCCATGCCTAGGTAGTAAACGAAGCCGTAAATATCGCTTTTTCTCTAAATTCTGTGCAACTAGTCCAATGGTAAACAATTTTTGCTCAATCTTTGACAGGGAAGACGGAGAGTGCTTCTCTTGCCATTCGTCGAATGGGATACTCTGCCGTGCTTGCCTGAAAGTCAGGTACGGCGAAGGTAAGCTAAACGCGGTCAAGAAACGCCATTGTTCTTCGAACGTATATGGATAAGGCTACTGATTTCGAGCCGTGATATCAGAGATGGAAGAGGTCAGGAAGAACAACAATTGGATGTGCCCTCACTGCATTGAGGAGAAGGGTATCAAGAAATTCTGGATATGCAACAGGTGAGAACTTCCAAGCTTGCTCTTTGATTCTAGTACCAGTTAATTGAAATGGCACCTCCTCGAAAAAATAAGGAATTGAAATGGCACTGCCAAAATATGTAGAATTTTCCCCACAATGCAACCTTGCACTGGAAGAGTGTATGCTCACTTGCTCCTTTTGTCATAAAACGATGCAGCTCCATCTGCTTGAAGAAGAGGAAGATAGCAGACTGGGATTGCAATATATGACGGTAATTCTGGTTCTACATCTTGTTCTTGATAAGTGATTTTGATACATGTTGTTCTTGCTGACAGTGGCAGACCCAGAGCCACATTTTAGGGGGGGCTAGCGGGACATAATGTATAAAAGATAAACACACTAAATATAAAGCGAACTATATTTTGCAATCCAAAATCACACATAATTAGAATAGGGACATAGTAAAAATACAAAATACAACAAAGATTGTACCTCGGTAATAGATAATATACCTTCCAATGCCCATAAATATATGTAAGCAGTTATCTGTACACCAAAATTAGCAAACTTAAAAATGAAATCAGAAATTGTATTTATGAATAGTTACAAAGATTGAAAAAGGATGAAACATACCAGTAACTAGAATTGAGTAGTAGTGCAAGTATGAGGCAATAGTATTCTACGAGATTTCATGCTATGAAAACGTTATCTAATTTTATTATCATCAAGGTTTCTAAAAATCTCTCGCTCAGCGTTTTGAGTGGTTCAATGACTTGATGATATGCTACACTGAGCGAGAGATTTTTAGAAATCTTGATGATGATAGAATTAGAAAACACTTTCAAAGCTTGAAATATCGTAGAATACTACTGCCTCATACTTTTACTACTACTACTCAATCCTAGTTACTGGTATATTTCATCTTTTTTTCAATCTTTATAACTATTCACAAATACAATTTCTGATTTCATCACTAAGTTTGCTAATTTTGGTGTACAGATTGTTAAGGACATATAAGGAAATAAAAGATTGTTATTTTATCCTTAACACATATAATTACTTACATATATTTATGGGCATTGGAAGGCATATTATCTATTACCGAGATATAATCTTTGTTGTATTTTGTATTGTTACTATGTCCCTATTCTAATTATGTGTGATTTTGGATTGCAAAATATAGTTTGCTTTATATTTAGTGTGTTTATCTTTTGTACATTATGTCCCGCTAGTCCCCTCTAAAATTTGGCTCTGGGTCCACCACTGTAGCAACGTGCTCCCAGTACAGAAGAACTACAAGTTTCTTGAAAGTTTTCCCATTGTTGGCTGTAGGACGGCTATTTCCCAAGATCCTCTTGAGAGGGAAAAATGGAAGGAAGAAATGTCTTGGATAAACAAAGGACTTCCAGCGAAGGTATCAGAAGAAAGTAATCGGCCTTCAAGTCCTGTCCATCTTCCGAGAAGCATGGAGCTGGTTGATTTGAATCTGATGACGACGACGAGATTTCACCATGGTTTTCCGGTGGTACTAGTAATAGATAGCTGAAAAGGGCATAACCAGATTTTTGTAAATGGTTGTAACTTGTGCAATTTCATCTGTAGAGTTTACAAATTTTCAGAGCTATGAAAGATTTTATTTTTTTGGTCAGCTTCACTATTGTTTTCTTGGTATGAGCTGCTCTTAGGAGATGAAATGCTATAGTTTTGCAATGTTCTGTAGTTATCGTGCATGGTTGACCTCTAACAAGTGGCCATTTTTTTTCTAGTCCCTCGTATTATTGATCAGTCAATCATTGGTCATCACGATTCACGAGCAACTTCCGAAGAATATTATATCTTTTCTAGTTTCTTCTTGCATTCTTCTATTTTACCCGTAGTCATCTAGTATCTTTTGTAGGGACTACATATCCTATTGAAAACACCCGAAACCATGGGGATTTCGCCAAGGAATTGAACGGCAACAAACATATCTACCGAATGCGACCAACCACCAACCTTGAAAACGAAAGAACTAGAGAAAATACTATATACATGCGCAACTGTCTTGTGCCAATCACTGAAATGCCTACAAAAGGATCCCTGCATTCCAAAGAAGGATCGCGTTCTTTTTTGTGCTTGCTTGTTTGGTTTAAGATTTGATAATTAGAGTGCAGGAGAGAGGATGCTTTGCTTAACGTTCAGGAGGTTATCCGCTTCTTTGTTGTGCTTCAATTTTTGGACCGTGGTCCCCTAGTCCCCTCCGTTCTTCCTTCCCCTGAAACCTAAACAACCATTGATGTCGTTATAGGTTACAAATTGAGGAGGAGGAAGAAATAAACACATCGCACATGCTGATCTTTCATTCTTGCGTTTGGACATTTAGGGTTGTTCTTTTCTGCTGCGGCTTATGGCTTTTGGCTGAAATTTTTGAATTTTAGCTGTTTGCGATAGAGATTACGGAGAGGGAGATACTCGCTTGCGATTTTTGTTGATACAGATGTTAGGCTTTTAACATGTACTATAATTAACTTGTAGATCCTATTTTGAAAAAATACTTCATTTAAAAGTTAGATACTGTAGCAAAAAACAAAAGCCGCTAACTTCAGAGAAAAAAAACAGACCCTTAGTCGAGCAAAGTGGGTGCACTGTTGAGCTAACAGTGACGCGCAACGACAAGCAAAAGTCTCAGATATCCATAGCAATTAGCACCAAGCACTACCAACCCACAGGCTCGACCGAGTCGACCCTAAGTGTTTATTTTTTTTTGATTCGGTGGTAGCTAGGTGTGAAGTGCAGATGCAGGAGTCTATAGACGGTCCAAACTCACTGTGCATACACACGTATTTTCTGTACAAAATTTCTCTTTAGTTTCTTTTGTCGTCGCCTGTTCTTGGCTTCTTGCACGCTGAAGTGGTTACTAAGGAAGCGATTTCACTGAAGTAGATATTGCAACTGCAGTAAAGAGTGCATGTAATAAGATTGTCCGATAGCATGACCACCGGTTCATGTTATATTGTTATAGCACCAATGAATACATATGTCCCCCTTATTTTACCCCCACTACACTTGATGTAGAAAAAAATCTAGGCCAATGATTAACCATCTGCTGGCTTGCACGACGCATGCATCTATGTAGATGATCGTTTCGCTGGAGCATGGACACAATCGTCTTGTGTTGACAGTCCAGTTGGTAAGGTAACCAATTCTCCAACCCTAGAAAAGACCAGGGCACAAATCCTATGGTCCTTGTTCTAAGGATTATTGTGGTTTATGCTCGTAGGTCTCGCTCAGTTGGGCTAAAAAATAGTGATTTATAGCTGAAATTACATAGTAACTGACTGAAATTATATGATTTATTTAGCGTAATTAAATTTAAAAATAGAAAAAATATGTTAACTCATTATGGATAAAGCAAACGAATACGGAAAAAAGAACCAGCAAAAAAGCTAAAAAATCAAAAGTTCAGAAAAAAAATGAAATTTATAATAGTGAAAAATAAACCAAAAATAAAAGTTTAAGTCACATTAGTTAGGCAGCCAAATTATCTTCTCTCTCCATCACTGCCTACAGCCTACTTCACACTGACAGTATCCTCCTCCTCTTGCCCTTCCTTGCTGCCCTGGGCCCGTGTCCAGTTGTAATCCTTCCCAGAGCAGCTTTCTCTCTCTCTCTCTCTCTCTCTCTCTCTCTCTCTCTCTCTCTCTAAAACGAAAAGACTTCACGCGGGGCTTGGAATATTCGTTGTCCTCGCAGCTCAGTTTAGTGATTGCCACCACCACGTCTAGTCTAGCACAACTCAAGACTTGCAGGGCGCAGGGCAGCAGTCGCAGCTGGAGGAGGAAAGAGGGGGTTCGCTATGGGATCCGAAGGATCGGCTGGGGTCGTCGGTGAGTCCCTGTTCATCATTTTTCTTTCCTTATGTATGGCTTCTTGTAGAACGTGGTTTATGGCTGCGGATTTGGGTGAGACCTTTGTTGCCAAGAAGCCAAGGGTTCTTAATTCGTTGTGGGATTTTGGGATGCTTCAAGTAATGGGGGATGGGGTTGAGGGATTAAGCTCGGGGTCTGGTGGCCTGAGCGTGAGAGAGTGCGCTGGGGTTCCTGGTGAATCCCAATTCAGCGTTCCTTATCAATGATGCTTTGTGAAGTTTGTCTTCAGCAATTGTCATGCCCAGTATTGATTTTTATGGCCATGTAGTGAAGAAATTCTTGAGCAAATGTAGAATTCTTAGGAACTAGGATTATTTCAAGATGGGGTTGTGGTGCATAGGGGGAATGTTGGGGCGATTTCAGTAGGAGTATCAGGTTGACGGACTAGAGATTGGTCTGAGCATTGAGCAACCGTCTGGAGCTGTTGGTGAGGCCCAATTCACAATTCTTTCTGAATAATTATTCCCGATGTAAATTTTGGTTGAGAGGTTTGTTCCTTTATGCCTAAGTCAAGAACTGATGAATTCCTCAATTATGGGCGCAACTTTAGATGGATGGACCGGTATGGATTTAGGGGGACCAGCTGGATTTGTTGGCCGGTCATAATTTATCTTTTCTTTCAAATTATTGCACATGGATTAGTTTTGTATTATGATTCATAGTCTAAACTTTGACTTTTTATGGTAATGTCTTGATATTTGAACCATTTCTTGATTTGGGTACTTGCAAGTTGTAACTATTATTCTTACATGTCCTATTCTCTATCAGTAACTCCATTAATACTTTAGTGCAACCCAGTAATTGGAATCAGAACCCACTCTTAGGGCCTGTTTAGATATAACAATATTGCAATTTTAGATCCCTATGTGCAGTTTAACTAATGGTATTAAAAAAAGCATGACAAGCTCTTTTTTTCTGTAACCCTCTGGTATTAGTCATTTGTGACCAGCATGCCTCCGGCTAAACAAAGCTTTACGAATTTTGAAGCAAAGAAAGTGTAAAGATTACTCCCAAGTATTATATGGGTGAAGGGTATATTTGTCGTTTCTTTCCACATAGAAACAGGATTCATCATTTAAAACTCCTAACCAATGTAGCTAAGGCAATTGGCCTTCTTGCCAGTGGTACCCAATTCCGGAATCATTTAAGCTTTGCCTGCTTGTCAGTCCTTTTGGTGACTGTCTCTTATTGCTTTCTTGTGTTTCTTTTTAAATTTTGCTTGGTGTTCCTCGATGGCAGCGACACAAGGCTATAGTGCAACATAATCATCTCAATATCTGGCACTTGAAACTAGCCTACGTCAGCTCTCATGCTGAATGACCTGCAGATGGTCGCTTGCTTCCGCCTGCCAATAGGAGATAGATGAGCATTCACCTGCATGAGCAACAAACCATCAAACAGATTAGGAGGGGTGGAAGTCAACAACCGTGAAATATTTTGAACGGATTGAGGGTAGTTTTGTTGCCGTGTTGATTTGGCCTTTTCTTTTAATGTGTTGAACAATGAACAGATAGGAAAAAATTTAATTGAAAACTGGAGCGTTCCTGATCTAATGTGAAAATCTGCCAGATTTGGAACAACCTACGGGAGCCTAAGTAAATAGAAATTTACAACTAGTGCCAGTTTACCTAACCTCCTAATAACTACTTCTACTTTAAGATCTGTGCAATTCTCAAAAAGTAATACATATAGTTGGAAAAAATGGCTAGACCTCTCTTGATACTTAAATGTTCAGAAAACTACAATATAATTCGGTAAGGAACGAAGATATTGCCCTTAAAGCATAGGCATTCGCGAAGGAACACTTGAAGTTTATGAACCCTATAGCTCCAACAGGAAATAGTGCTACAACATTGTACAGCAGGCTAGGTGAGTGGCTTAGCAATGTTGCAGTGAGGTGCACACATGTACAACAATGTGCATAATGCGAGCTTAGCTTTCTTCGTGGCTACAAATATGGATACTTTGACCATCCCAAAAACATTGTCCGATTGTTTGTTTCTATTAGAGTCAGGGTTATGCACGAGGTGAGTGTATTATTACTATCCAGAGAAGTAACCAGAGCTTATTTTCTGGCCTAATAATTTGCTCTTGTGCTCATTCATGATGGAGATAATCTTCTATATTGCTCCAGATACAAAGCATTGCATTCATGCAACTGGAATAAGCTCTTACAAAAAGAATGCTTCCATTGGCAAATAGAGAAACAAAGAAAAGAGTGTTGTCTGGCTTTATTACCTCCAGATCTTGTTCCTTGTGCTTGATTACAGTTCGAAATTAGGTTAGGCAGCCTTCTTGCAATAACAGGTTAATCTTGTGAGTTGTGGCGTTACACACTCTCTATTTGTTTCGAGTATTTTATTTTTTGTGCAGGCACGCAACATTGTTTCCCTCAAACAGCACAATTCTTCTGCTACTTGAATGGATGGAGTGTACTCTGCTCACTAGAGAGCTAGTGGGAACTTATGCTAATACATCGATAGATTAACTATTACACTCCAATTTTATAACCTCTAAAACAGCTTTGAAAATTGTAAATGCAACTCTTTGATAAAGTTAATTATTGGATAAAAACATGAAATGATTTAGAAATAAAAAATTAATTATTGTGTTTTTCTTTTATTCATGTTTACCTCTGCTTGAATGAGTTGCTAATAATAATATATTGCATGCTCTTTTATACTGCTGACTGTGTTATCTTCAGTTCCCAGAAACTTTAGACTGCTAGAGGAGCTTGAACGAGGTGAGAAGGGCGGTGATGGAACTGTGAGCTATGGGATGGATGATGCTGATGACATATATATGCGCTCCTGGACGGGAACTATTATTGGTCCACCTAATGTACGCTGTAAAAGTAACCATTAGTAGATATTAACTGCATTTGCTTCAGTATGCTATGCTCAAACCAAATGAATTACTGCATTCACCGGACAGGAACTATTATTGGTCCGCCCAATGTACGCTGTAAAAATAACCATTAGTAGATATTAACTGCATTTGCTTCAGTATGCTCAAACCAAATGAATTACTGCATTCACTGGACGGGAACTATTATTGGTCCGCCCAATGTACGCTGTAAAAATACCCATGAGCAGATATTAACTGCATTTGCTTCAGTATGCTCAAACCAAATGAATTACTGCATTCTTTTTGTCTTGCAGACTGTTCATGAGGGACGGATCTATCAATTGAAGCTGTTCTGTGATACAGATTATCCAGATAAACCACCTACTGTTCGATTCCAGACTCAAATCAATATGACATGTGTGAATCAAGAAACCGGAATGGTACTCATGCGACCTTTTTTCCCAATTGTGCTGAAGTAGTTGACAAATGATGTTCGGTTTAGCACTTATAACAAGCTACTTTTCTAGGTTGAACCAAGCCTATTTCCTATGCTTGGAAACTGGCAAAGGGAGCATACAATGGAGGACATCTTGACCAGCTTAAAAAAGGAGATGTCAACTCCTCAGAATCGCAGGCTTTACCAGCCTCATGAAGGTATTTTCCTTTTCATTGCTCGAGTAGCTGAGATGTGGAGAATGTTTTTGAACTCTAGCTACTTGGAGGATTTGATCTTGAAAATCCGAAATCCTTGCCAAGAATAACTTGTCAAGCCACAACCCAATGCCCTCCTGCGAAGTGATTCTAGCAAATATCCACTGCGTGAAGTTTTTAGTAGCCAGCAGCTGACGCAGTTTCTGTTGCATGCTTTTGCAAGAAGCAGTCAAATGCCAGAATTCCCATCAGTAATCTTCTTTATAACGTGCTGTAGTCAGTATAGTTTTGTTATGAAAAGATGTTGGTTGAAGTTGCATAAGAAGCTACATATTAGCTTCATAATTCTTCCATGTTAGTGAATGTTCTCTGATTACCACTGGCTATTCTAAACCTACTTGGGTTTTCTGCAGGTAACGAAGACCAAAGAGTAGAGCAGAAAGGGCTAGCGCTTAGATGTGTCATTATATAAGAGATGCGCATTGCAATGTACAGTATTCAATTGAGTAGCATCAGATGCCGAAGCGAGAAACCAAGGAAATCCTGTAATTGGGCGGCTACTACATTCGATCCAAACCGTGCTGTCGTAACAATAAAATGCGGATAACTTTGTTAATTTGTCTGCACACTGGTGTAATCCTTTACCCCTCATTCAGTAAGATTGTGAACCCTGTGTCTGCTATTTCAGAAAGGCATCTCTAGAGATATCTGCTTGTCTGTTCCGGTCTGGATTATTAGGTTATCTTTTTGAGCCTGGGATTTTCTTCAGGAGCCTTATACTGTATGATGCTGAAGGTGCTGTGCTTTTATTCGTTTCACCCTGTGAGAAGGGATACGGGCAAGTCAGAAAAGACAGTGGACAGCAGAAGTACATGTGCTAGTTGGAGAACATCACCTTCAGAATCATGGCCTAGTGGTTGCTGTTACAGACAGTTTTGTCATTGCATACAAAGATCCATTTGTTCTAAAACTATGGATGCGGATGCGGTCAAATTCAAACAAATTTCGGTAGAACATGCTCAAGAAGATTTGGTATACTCGAGAAAACTTCTAATAGACTTATCCCAAAACCTGATTTGTGTAAGCAAGCAGGTTGTCTCGTGTCGATTTGCTAGAGAATCTTGACATTTAAACCTGGGAAACTTCTCTCATCAAGAAACGGAAGGGAGAGGGGAGAAGAAAGAGAGGACATGCCGTTCAAAAGGCGCCCCGAAAGGCAGAGAACATGCCGCTTTTGTGTGCCAAAGCCTACACCGCAAGCGAAAGAAAGCGAGATGCTCCCCACCGTCGCTTCCTCACCATCTCGCCCGCACTGCGATTCGCAAAGCTGACAACCGGCCAACAACGCTTTTGCTCGATCCCCGGTAAGGACTCGTCTGTCACACGTCGGCAATACCAAGCTGCCGGCTTTCCGGCACAGCAGCATCAAGAGGCCAGCTTACTCCATGTCCTGTGTAATCTCCTAGAATCACATGCAAGTCTGTAAACAGCCTCGCAAAGCCAAGCCCGTTCTAATTTTATTAGAGAATTAAGGGCCCGTTTTGGTCGCGAACGTTAGAAAAAGTAGAGAGACACTGTGTGACTGCAAACGTTTGGGCGTGTAGCAATGCTCTTTGAGATGGAAATGGGAGCTATGGATTCAGGTAGTTGCAGGCTTGCGACATGTTTGACCGCTGATAGTTGCAGGCTTGCGACATGTTTGACCGCTGAGCTTGCAAGTAGTAACTCTCACGGCTTTTCCCCCCGCTCTTATGGTTATCTGTCAGTAACTCCCACATCAATACTGCAGAAAGTCGACCATTGACTCGTGAGAAGAAAAAATTAAGCAGATAGAACTCAGAGGTTCACAGAAGATAAGCAGTCAAGAATCAGCTGACTTTTCTAACTAGGGGACATGAACCTGTGCCTGTCTTGACCCTGTTGGCTTGTTTGATCATGGATGCTTTTCTGGAGCTGCATTTGCTTGACAGAACTGCAATAGTCACAGAAATCACAGTGCCAGGAGTATCAGCTGAGAACTTAAAACAGAATATGGCCTCATCGTCTCGGCCATCTGGTTAGCATGAGTGGGCCAATCATCTACTCAATTGGGGAGCTAGCATTGCCAGAGCCCCATGATCTCCATCCAACGACCACTGTTCTCTGACATCTATTACATTGGGAAGATAGTGTTGGTAGCGTCCCATGATCTGTGCATCTTTATGACTGGAACTCGTAGTTCTTACGTGATACAGCTTTCCTCGTAGCACAACCTATCCTCGCATAGACATTACCATATATACTACCTACCAGTCTTACACCTCAAAAAGCTTAACGCTCCGCTCATTTCCGTTTGAGCTTCTAACTTCTGACTTATTTTTTACTATTCATAAATTTTGTCTTTTTTCTAAACTTTTGACATTTTTGAGCTTTTTTTGCCGGTTCTATTTTTTCTCATATTCGCTTACGTTGTCCGTGATGAGTTAACATATGTTTTCTATTTTTTAAATTTAATTACGTTAAATAAGTCACCTTCAGTTATAATGTAATTTCAGCCAGATACAGTGCAATTTCAACTATAAACCACTATTTTTCAGCGCAACCGAACAGGGCCTTAAATCGGCCAGAACTACAGTGCTTATCCGATCAAAGCCCAAGAAGGACCATTGACTGAAAAGTAAACAGTGAGAAGTCTGGGATGCACAAGTACTGAAAATGAGTAGGACTACTAACTGCAAGAACTTCAGAAGTAGTTAGCAGTAGCTCTCCTGTCTCCATAGTAGCTTTCCATCTTTTTCCAGAAGGTAGCAACTAGAAACAGAAGCCCTTCACCTTTGCGAGACCAATCCCGAAAGTCACCACCTTACATAGCTACTACTGCTACTCCAGAAGATTGCCACCCGATACGGGGAAAATCAATTAGTTCCAGGTATTTCCGTGAATTAGGTGGCATATCCTCAAAGCTAATCTTTGATGTGACAATCTTTAGGGTAGAAAACAATTGATTCTCTCTTCTATAGGAGAGCTGCACATTTATTGTATTTCTGAGAGCATCTTTGAGACTTTGGCACAGGCCAATATGTCCGGCCTGCCGGAAAAAAGACATTGTCGCTCTCAGCTTCGCCTACGAGCGTCGCTTTTGGGCGGCAGCATCCTCGCAATTTGGTGGCCTGTGGACAGGAGGACACGTACATGTCCAGGACCCCCAGCCATCGCATTCCTACCATCTCTCATGGTCAGATCAGAAGCTTTTCTTGACATGTGTTTTTCTTTTCTTCCCGGTCTTTCGGTCAATCTGAAACTTCTAAGTTCCAAGATAACTGTGACCCGGAGATAATTAAGATGGGATGATGTGTACATGGACTGAGGTTAACAGGTGGAGACAAATACCAAATGCTAAAAGATTTCTCGTTTGCTGTTTTTTCTTGTGGGGAGGAATTCTAGAAGATGTTGATGTTCTCCTTGTAGTAAGTATTGCTTAAGGCTTGATTATGAGAATGGGAAAACTAACAATTGGAGGAGTAGTCAAATACAGGTGTAATTTGTTCACCTGTTTAAGAATTTGGGTTTGTTGTTCAGTACATGGAGGTGCGAGGAAGAAAGCATTTTTGTTGTCAAGGATCCAAACAAAGGTGGTTGGAACTTGGAAGAAGACACTAATGAAAGTCAACTTGTTTAGTTTAAGGTCGCGCTGCATTTTGTATCCGGTAATGAACTAATGATATACAGTTGGAATGTTCTTGATGTAGTAGTCAATAGTGGCAAAAAAGCAGGGTCAAAATCACGGTCCTTAATCTGAAAAGTTTGCAGTATTTGGTCAAATTCTGACCGCTACGTGTTCAGGCCTTAATCAGTAACTAACGAATGGACGTCATGCTGAACTTGCGAGGCTGCGACACCAACTCTAAGCAGCCTCAGAAGTCGCACTTCCAGATCTTGAAACTCGGAAGTACAGGGAAGTCCACCATGAAAAAACTGGTGTGGTTTGTATGATTGTCACCCAACTGTGGCCTGTATTGAATATGCCCCTACGTACCAAGTAAATGCTGGTTTAACTCTAAAGAACAGTTAACTTTGTCGCCATACTTTGTCATACATAAGGATCTAGATGTGCTGTAAAAAATTGTACCAGAAACCATTCACCTCGCTTCATATAGGCTATGACAAACCGGTGTAGAGCACATTTGGTGCGAAGAATCCCTATACCAATCGGTTCAGATGAATTGCTCTGTTTCCTGCAAAATTTCTTTGTATGTGCGCTCCAAACGGAACCAAATGTTCTTACCTACACACCAACCTACCTACACACCAACCGCACATAGTTATTGAAACCGGACCGGTCATCAAACCGCTCCGGGCTCTGGTTCAACGGCCGGTTCTGTAAATTAATAGTATTTTATTATTTGCCTACTATTTGTTAGCCTGAGATCCATAATTCTCTTATTACCGGCTTTTGTCAATATGCATTGCATATATGGTTAATGGAGGCTCCACGGCACCCGACAGCTTCAAGTTACAAGTTGCATCTCGATGTGATGACTGATGACGCTGTATGAAGCCTACTAGCTCATCATCTGCTGTTCCGCTGCAGCATCTTTACGGGAATTATTACGCCCAATCAAAATCAAATCCGTCTCAAGTTTCCCACAAAATATCGCAAGAACAGAGCAACCGAGCCATCGCATTCTCCACCTCTCTAGACACTCGAGACTTCCGAAACATCTAGACGGGCGCAATAGTTCATTGCGGAACAGGCGCGCTCGGGACCAACCAAGAAGAACACGATCTACCGGGAGCCTTGTCCTCGGTTGAAACGCAGGAATTTTTCTAAATCGCTAACTGTTTTCCAGTAAAATGCATTTGAAATTCACGGGCCCGAAGTCTCGTCCGGCACTCCGGTTCCATGAACTGGATACGGCGAGTGGTGCTGCTATGCTAGTACGTCCCGCTCCAAACGAATTTAGTACTTTGCTTGATTTGCATTATTTAAGCTAGAAGCTATATTAAACACGTCGGGTTCTAATTTCGATTTATTTTAATTTTTTAGATTTTTTTTGCTTTTTTGTCTTTTCTTTTTTTCCTTTTATTCTTTACATTGTCTACGATGATTTTACGGTTTTCTTATTTTTTTTAAAAAAAATAGTAGTTATTATAGTGTAATTTCAACAAAAATCATAACCAGAAATTTAAGCTTTAGATCAGTTGGAGCGGGGCCGTACATTGCTAGGTACGGCCGGTCCCGATCTGATCACATGAGCTGATTCGGTGCGTGTGTGCGCGTGGTGGTGGTGGCCTTCCGGGTGGGGAGCACGGAGAAGAGAGGCATCATGTGATGCGCCGTCGTCGTTTGCCTTGGATTTTTCGGATTTGTAGGGCTCGGTCCATGCCTCCACCACGGCGTGCCGTGCAGGACAAAAAGCGTAGGTGTCCTACCATCCAACACCGGGCTGGTTTCGTGCACGACACAGACACGTACGCTTCCTCCGGTGCTCGCTGCCGTGTCTACACAACTGGCTTGTTTGTTGAGCCCTTCGATCTACCGATGCCTAAAACCAGCACTCTCCTACACACAGACACTTGGCAACTGGGATTATCCAAACACCAATCCTTGGTGGTACAGAATTATGACAGTCCGTTGCATTTTTCGGCTCTTGCACAATAATGCCGATGTTTATATACAATTTCGAAACACGGATTCGGGATGTGTACCTAAGTACCTTACGGATATTTGGTAGCTGCGGAAGCCTGACAGTGACCCAGGTCCTATGCATGTGAAATTAGATCATACGATTATTTTGTTACTCCCTCCGTTTATGAATGCATATCATTCTAGAAATTTGCACAAGGATTAAAAGATGTATACAAATTTTGCACAATGACCATGACATATGTGACCATATTGTCCTTCTTTATTTGGTCACTTGTTATTTTCGGATATTGTGTGTAATCTAGTCCATATTAGTAAACGATATTGGAAATAAAAATAAGAGGGGTACGCAAAGAAAAAATAGTAAAAAATTGTGTAGAATGACATTATTGAAGAATAAAATTTAAAGGCTAAAATTACACGTATTTAACGCCCGTTCGTATTTGCTTCTACTTCTGACTTCTGATTAGAGAAGTCAAAAGCCAATGTGAATACCCAACTTCTTAAAGCGGCTTATCCACTCCTCTCGCTCCTGTCTCGCTTCGAAAATAAAGTAGGGGATTACGGAAGCATCACACAACTCATTTTTCTCTCTCCTATCTCGTGTATATATTTCTCTCTCACTTTTTTCACTGTTCATGCTCTTCTTCTTGAAACCACTTTCTTTAGTCACTAATATTTACTTTTAATCAAAAATAATCGGTTGCAGCTAACATGAATGCCGCTAAGAACCGGAGGAAGCATTAGCCAAGCCCCCCATTTCGAATTCTCAATCAATACGCTCCTACATTTTCTTTGGCCCACCATACGTACCTTAGCATATATCTATTAATGAACAACGGGAGAGAATGATAGGCAACGGGCACATTACTATACACATCAAGCAAGTCAATTCAAGTTCGCTGGTCCTGCTTCCAATTCAAAACAGTCTCATAGGAAACAAAAGCCGTGCCACCGGATCAAGAGAACGTAGCTTTCAACAACCGGAGCCATCAATCAGATGCCACCACAGGAGATGCAGTTCACAAATCACCAAACCCTCCAAAGCATGACCCACACAATCACAGCAGCCGTTAGAGGTAAAAACAGATTGAATATTAATGGATAATAATTTTATCATATTTGCTTTTATATTTTTTTAGATACAGATATGAATACGGATACTCTAGATATGAATACAATATGAATAATATCGAATACGAATCAAATCAAATATAGTTACGAATATTTCTCAGAGCATGAAAACATTTTAAACTGTATACACACACAAAAAAAAATATAAATAGTTTATTTGCTCCAAACATTTGTGAAGAATATTCGTGCATTCTTCCCTAACTTCATATATTGATGTATATGTTAATGTATAATGGATTACTAAAATATCATGTAAATGGGTTAGACTGAAATAGAGGACATATTCTACGGATATCTAGCCCCTGAATATCTAGATAATCCAGATCCGTATTCTATGGACAGCGAGCTACCAAATCCGTATTCACATCCAACAGAAAAAATCTATATTTGTTTCCAACCCGATACTATCCGACAGGTATCCAAGTCGACAGAATCCGTATTCAAAACTTGTTCAGATCGACCGAAAACTATCCAATTCGTTTTCACCCCTTTCGACCATGCTAAACCAGCAACAACCCCACAAGAGACCAAACTAGTTAATGATTTCGGTTAGAAAACTCAATCACCAGATGGGGCTGAGTAATTACATGGATAGCTAAAACAAGGTAACAACTATAACTATATAAGTAGGGATTGCAATAGGGCCTCATTCACCATTCCCCAGTGGGGAATTTTTCTATTAGGGGACAGGGAAATTTCATCCCCATGGAAGATAGGTAGCATGCAAATTCATTCCTCATCGGGGCATGGCGAAGCGGGGACGAGAATGTCCCCCCCCCCTACCTATTCCCCATTGGAGACCTGAATCGATGTATACCGTATGGGCACTTGTTTATTTATGTGATACATCTATTATACATTTATTATGGTGAATTTGTACAATTTTTATTGATCTAATTGTTACATCATTATTGACTGTACTTATTTGTATATTATAAGTAGTCACTCGTTATTGAGGAATACGTCCCCATCATGGCCATTCCCCACCAAGATGAGGAACAGGAGGGATCCTTCCCCGGGCAAGTAATGGGAGGCAGGGGCGAGGAATGAATCATGGGAGGGACATTCCACCACTCCCCGACAGGGAATATCCCTGTTGTCATCCCTAGCTATAAGGTACTCTTTCTATCTCGAAATATAAGCCCAATGCGTGTATTAAGAAACACATTATTTAAGTAAAATTTAATAGAATTGAACCATAGTTGATCTAATATTGCTATTATTAGATCGACATAATAGTACGCTTTATATTAGAGATAAATATAAGCTAATTTCATTAACCATTATTTAAATAATATACCTCTTAGATATATGTGTTGGACAGAGGAAGTAAAACAAATCTAATCAGCTACTAGAGTAAGCAGAGCTATTAAGCAATCACACACTTGGACACTGATCCCTAAACACCACAAATCACCTTCCACAGCACAAATTGTGTCCAGCATCCCGTGCTATCCAACGACATTCAGGTTAACACCGATGCTAAATTCAATATGCTAAAAAGAAGATGAAAACGATCGACTCAACCGAAGGTAGGATTCATCAAATCTATGAATCGAATGCGGGCTACAGCAGTTAGCCGATTCCTCTCTCGAGTCATTCAAGATTAAGGCGCGAAATGGTTGGGCCCCTCGATCGATTCAGCCTTGGAAGATTTATCATCACCTTCTTCCAGATTTGAGGACTTCTGCTGCTGATCTTTTCCTTCAGCTCTTTCACTTGACCTCTTGATCTCCTCGATCCGCACAACAACATGCGACATTGATGGCCGGGCATCTGGGGCTTGTGCAACACAGTCTATGGCAAGCTGTAGAAGCTGAACCATCTGTTCTTGGACGTTCTGATATCTCAGGAGCTCCATATCAAACAACTCTGCAGTCGACTCTGAGCGGACAACCGACTGCACCCACCTGGGCAAGTCAACACCCTCCTCGTTAAGAGCAGCCTGACTGGGGGCCTTACCTGTGAGCAGCTCAAGCAAGAGAACACCAAAGCTGTACACATCGGCCTTCTGGGATACCCTCCGGGGATCAGTAACCTCTGGAGCACGGTATCCAGTGGCACGAGACGGTGTAGATGATGGACCAACCAGAGCAGCAAGGCCATTGTCCGATACACGAGCTTGATACGACTTGGCCAGTAGGACATTGGATGACTTGATGTTGCCGTGCGAAGCCGATGAGCTCACCGAGTGGATGTACTCAACGCCAGAGGCTGCAGCTAGGGCAATGCTTGATCTTGTCTCCCAGTTAAGCGGAGTACGGTCAGAACCTCTGTTTCCTGTTTAACAAAAATAATTAAGATAGGGTAAGGTAAGAGTCTTAGGTGCCTGCATCTTGATTCTCAAGTGTCACAATTAAGATAAGAACACCATTTATGAATGTCACCGGACTAATAAAGCATCAAAGACCATCCTAACAAATAAAATACCATCCCCACCAACTACAACGACTTAAAGATATTTTAAATTCTTCCACGATCAATGCAAAGTATACTAGCCAAACAGAGAGCGAACCACACTTAAGGAATATAGGAGTGTACGCAAGATGGCCAATTCTGCAGTTCAGAATTGACCAAGAATGGGTAAGAAATAAATTATTTTGACTTTCTGGAATTAAGAGCCAATTAGAAGCACTCGATAAGAAAGGGGGAAATTTGCTGCTACTACAAGTATTCTCTTCTCAAACATCCTCACTCAAACCACAAGAAGCAAAAGTGCATGAGTAAATCAGACTCAAAACTAGATATGATTTTAATAAGTAATAGCAAACCAAATAAATAATCACCCAAATTCATGTACTTTGGATGTCAAGCAAATAAACAAGACCTAAATCAAAACTGGGTATGACTTAGTCTCCTTAGAAAAGACAAAATCTAGAGTACTCTACAACCAGCAGATGAATATTCAAGCCAATAAAGAAAGTAATAGCCACAAAACAATAGCTCTTCAACAACGGCAATCTTAAACATGTGCGTGGAAATCGATCACTACTCTACCATCACCAACCATGAACAATGCAACAACATATCAATAACAGTAATATCATGATCAGAGAGTATGACAATAAAGAACTGCATGGAAGATGTGAAATTCTCACCGTGCAAGAGTGCGGAGAGGCTTCCCATGGGCATGAAGTCGTACACAAGTAGCTTCTCATCTTTGCTGTAGTAATAGGCGCGAAGCGGCACAATGAACTCGTGCTGAAGCTCGCCAATGTCAGCAATACGGTCACGGAACTCTGGCTCAGATAGTGTCACATCCTTGAGCCGCTTCACCGCCACGGTTGCCCCAGATTCAAGCACTGCCTTGTATGTCGTCCCAAACGCGCCTTTCCCAAGCACCTCAGCGGACGCGCGCAGAAGGTCCTCCAGGTCGAACGGTGCCACGGCGGCCGCTGACCCGAAGAAAACCAGCTTCTTCCCTGACGTCGACTGACCGACGGGGGCGTGAGGATGGCCCACGGTGCCGATCGGCGCTACGGCCGCGGCACTTGTCATCTCGGCAGGTTTCCGGCCGCCCGCGACAACGGCAGGCGTTGGAGATGGAGGTGGCATCTCCAGAGACCGCGTCTTGGTGCGCCCCGACCTGCGACAGAGGCAAATGAGAAGGAACAGGAGAAGCGCGGCTCCCAAGGCGGAGCCTATGGCGATTCCGGCAATGGCGCCGCCAGAGAGCTTCTTGCCACTTTCTCCCCCCTTTCCGCCTTTGTCGATGCTCCCGCCGTTGGTCGCCGGCGTCCGCGACGACGGCTGCCCCGCGGGAGCAGGGGAAGGCGAGGCCTCACCAGGGCAAGGCCCCAAGGGCCCACCGCACAACCCCGTCCCCAGGAACGCTGAACGTGGCTTGGACCGGAGCGCGGCCGGAATGGATCCATTCAACTGGTTAAACGACACATTGAACTGCTGCAGCTGCGGCAGGTTAAGGTCCGGAATCGGGCCGACGAAGCGGTTGTTCTCGAGAAGCAGAACCTTGAGGCGCGTGAGGTTGCCGAGCGCCGGCGGTATGTCCCCCGACAGGTCGTTCCCGCCAAGCGCGAGGCGGACGAGGCCCGGAAGCGCGAGAATCACCCGCGGAAACTCCCCCGACAGCCCGTTCCCGTTGAGAAAGACGTTACGGAGCGCGCCTGCGGAGGCGAGGTCGCCCGGGAGCGCGCCGGTGAGCCCATTGAGGCGGAGGCTGAGCGTGTGGAGCGCCGTCAGGTTCCCCAGCGTCCCCGCCGGCACCTCCCCGGCCAGCGCCGCCCCCGGCAGCCGCAGCGCCGCCACGCGTCCGCCCTCGCAGGTGACTCCCGTCCACGAGCACACGCCCCCGAGGTCGGTGCCGTTCCACGCCAGGCGCCGCCCCACGGCGTCGCGGAAGGCCACCAGCGCCCGCGCGTCGCCCGCCAGGTCGTCGGCCCCCGCCCGCGGCGCGAGGAGGAGCGAGAGAGCGAGGGCGAGACGGGCCAGCGGCCGCCACGGCGGAGGCGGCGACCGCATCGCGGCGGCGTGAGACAGGGAGGGATGGGTACCGGTGTTTCGCTTTGGGTTTGGGGGAGGTGAGACTGCGTGGGCGGTGGCGTTGGGGGTGGGCGGAAAACCCCTAAAAACTCCCGTGCGGATTTTGCGGAATGGGGCTCGGGGAGTTGGGGAATTCGCGGGCCCGGATTTATTCGTGGGGGTTGGTTTGCGTTGGGGGGCGTTGGGGTTTGGTGGGCGGCTGCGTGCGCGGCGGAGAAAATGGAGGGTGTGGATGGGAATGGGCGTCTTCCGGGGAAGGGATCCGATGATGGGATGGGCTTGGGATACGACGAGGGCAGCTCCCCCGTGGGAATGCATGATGGATGCCTTGCAGAACAAAAGACGCCTAGGGGAAGGTGCTGTTGAAAAACATAGGTATGGGTGTGTAAATACAGGTTTCTAATTTTTATCACTGGTATCTTTTTAAAAAAAGATAATAAAGAAAAAGAGTTCTTCATCTTTTATGTTTAATCTTGTATTTTTTTGTATTATCTGTGTTTAATCTATCTCTCTTGTTTAGAAAAAAATCGATCGGACTGGACTCGCTAGTGATGATTCCTCGATACGTTATCAACATGATTTGCTCTGGTGGATCGAAGGTAATTATCAAAGCATTTAAAGTTGAATTGTCTATCTAGATCTCTTTAAATTTCATAAATTTTGCTTTCTATATTATTTTCTATGGTGTAAATCCGCTCTAAATCTACCGCGAGCAAACTTGAAGTCGCCAACCAAGCCGATCGGTAGATTTGTGCAAAAGAGTATATATTGATTGCATTGTAAATTGAAAAAACATGTGCGTCGCACGAACCGTCGGCCGGCCGCCCACATGCACCGACCTGTACCCGCTGGATTTCATGGAAATGCAATCATCTAAGCAAAGTCTTGTATCGATTTTGACGAATCACTCAAAAATCATAACACTGTATGAAACCGTATGAGAATATGCTTGACTTCAACGAATGATTCACCACATCCATCAGTCATATGGATTGAAAATCGTGCAATCTCCTACAATTATCAATGAAGATAATGCAGCTTGTGTAGCACAAGTACAAATAGGTTACATGAAGAGTCGTCCTACAAAGTATATCAACCCTAAATTCTTCTATGCTCATGAATTGCAAAAGATGGACAAAATTAAGACATTGTATACTAAGTCATGTAAAAATCTTATAGATTTTTTCACTAAGTTACTTTCGTATCTAATTTTAAAAGGTGTGTATGTAAAATTGGAATGATGAGACTTAGAGAAGTGCAGAACTCAGGGGGAGATTCTTCTCGAGCTCACTATTAAAGCTTGACCACGAAGATCGAGTACCCACAGATAAATACTATAGATTGAATGAAATTGGGTGGATTGTACTTTTTTCCTTGACGAGTTTTTCAGAAGTTTCTCAGGCAAGGTTTTTAATGAGACAATTCATGCAACATAGCATAATATGTATTATATACTCTTTCTCCGAGTATTTTTGTACTACGATTTTATAGAGTTTTGATAAAGTATGAACGTGTCGGATGAGTGCCTAAGGGAGAGTGTTAGGAAACCTAGGCTTAGACCTAAGCCCCTGGTCCATGGTGGACACATCACCATGTAGTCTATAAATTGGAGGTTTTAACTGTCATCACTTGTACCATTTGAAAAGAAAAATCAATAAAGAAGAAAGAGTTTTCTCATCTCTTATATTTAATCTTGTATTTTATTGTACTATCTATGTTTGATCTATTTTTTTGTTTAGAAGGAATCGATCAGACTAGTAAGAGACGGTTTCGCAACAAGTGACGTGGGATGGATTATCTGTTGCTGCGCGTTGTTGCGCGTGGTGGGTGCGTTGGCTTGCCTGACAGGTGGGCCAAGGCCCGAATTAACTGGGCACTCGTGTGACTGCTTTCTCTTTTGCTTAGATGTGTGCTGGAGTACTACGACGCCTTAATGGCTGATCTTCGACTTGTTTAGATAGTTTTTTTTGGATTTTGGTTTTGATTTACAAACATTAATAGTTTAAAGGGAAGCTTACGAAGAGATACTTATATACAACTTTAATTGATATAGATGAAATTATTATAGTATATACTATAATTGATTAGTAGACTATGTCTTAAAAAGACACTCTGTTTATACGCTATGTATTATAGAAAAACTATTTTACTATAGAAAAGTAGTATTTAGAAGTCAATAGGAATATGACCTTTGTAATTCCAGTAATGGTGTATTTCGTCTAAGGAACACCGAAAGTTCACTGAACCAGGGGCGGATCCGCCCTTCGGGCATGTTCGGGCGGCCGCCCGAGCTCTGGCTGGCGCTGCTCGTCGGCCTTGTGGGCGCCGCGGCAGTGGCCGCCGCCGAGGGCGACGTCGATCCGCTCTACAGGTAGGTTTGTTCCCGTGGGTTCTTGTTCAGTGTCGTTTTCTTGTTCGCAAGATTCGGTGGTTTGGTAAGACCCTGGGGCTCTGTTTCGTTTTGGTTTGAGGAGTTGATCACCTTGTGTGGTGGAATCAGCGCTAGTCTGGCGATAGATGTTTGCGCGAACACACTGGTCGTTTGGCCGTGGAGCGCGACAACACCTGCAACAATCAGAAGCCGTAACATGTTTCCCTCTGTTTCTTCGGTGCAAGGAACTAAGGAAGGGCGGGGGGGCTGTACCGGGCGGCTTTTGATTGTTGCAGGTGAAAGATAGTAACTCTTTGCAAAACAGAGGGAAATAACACTGGATAGAGGTCGTTTGTACAAATCTTTACAAATGACCAATCAAAAAATAAAATTAGATTTATTTTATTTTATTTTTCCCCAAAAAGAAGAAGGTATATTGCTTGTTTGCTTCAACTAAAACTCGTAGAATGCAAATGCCTTGTTCTTCCGGACGTACATAGTTATTTAGTGATGTGTCTTTTGTCTTCTCTTTTTATTACATCTTTTATATTACTATTATCAAATTGTGACACTATTGATCCATCTATCTTTCATAACTCACAGGTTACTTCTTCTATAACTCATCTACAACTATGAATTAAGTTTCATTAGTGAGGTATTTTTTAATATCCTACCATTATCTACATATGTCTACATGCGAATTGTAGTTGATGTCTCTATTTTAGATAACATACTCTTATTAGTACGATTGCAACGTGGTTTGATCATGGATTATTTTGCTTTTAGGTAATAATATTTGTTTCACACTTCCGATTCCACCCTAGCTCTATTTTATTCTGGGTCCGCCACTGCATTGAACCATCAGAGCTACTCCGGCATACAGCAAAGCAAAAGGGAAAACGCTTGTGTGTTTGCCGTGTATTGTCTCGATGAAACTGCACTTCGCGTTGAACACATCTAAAACCCACCTCATGGATTACGCGTGTAGCCTTCAAAAACCGAGCTTTCGTCTCCGGTAAGGAACCAGATTCTATGGCCGGCCGGTAGGCAAGAACCGTTCACGTACTGCACCCATGGATTACGAATGACTTTTCGAGATGGCTTCTAAATCTAGTGAAGTAGTGATGACCGGATCATGACGCACACTTATCATCGTCAAACACTTGTCGCTGTACTTTGTTAGGTGCGGGTGAGCGAGCGAATTATCGTCCTCCGGCTCGTGACCCCGTCTCCATCAGACCATCACCGCATGAACGCACGTTGGGTTGGTCGATCACGCTTCATTTCCCATAAAAACAAACCCTGCCGACGTTTTTAACAGTTGTGCTTAGCACTCCAAACTGCGCGCATTAGGATAGATAAGACTGTGTGGTGGGGTATGGATTGTCAAATTTCATGTATAAATGGTGTTCGCGCTAATGACCAGTACTATCCAAATCTAGTGGGTATTGGGTGCATGTTCTCTGAGATTTACAATTTCAGCTCGAAAATCATTTTCTTCTTGCTAGTTGTAGACTAGCTACCCGTAATGCGTTCGACGCTGCTTCGCTGAAAGCTAGTCAATCCTTTTGTTAACAAAACGGCGAAAAGCTTGTTCTTTTTTAGAGGACAAGACGGCGAGATTTCGTGCTAACAGAATAGGGCGAACGTGAAAAAGGCACCGACAAGAAGGCCCAGTTCCTTGGTCATGTTCCCCGCAATGGGCCGGTCATTACAACTGAAATACGAGTACTTTTTTGTGAACTTACTGAAAGAATTTTTTTAATGTTTGGCCCTGTAGAGCCTTACTTTTTTTTTCAAATCTAGCCATATTGCGCATGCATTTGTAAAAATAGCCTCCTTCTCAAACTTAACAAATGTGTCGTTGGACCTGGTTGACGCATATCTTCATGCACAAATTTCAGCATCTCCACCACTGCGTCTGACTCAATACGGAGTCCAAGAAAAAGGTTGATTAGCGACTCATGGGCTAGTAGTGGGCCTCTAGCCTCATGTCTCCTCACACACATGCGACCCATAAAAGACCAGTCGTCCAGCTTCTTCCTCTAAGCCACTCGTTACAAACGGCCGAACGCAATGACAGCGGAAGCATGGCGGATGAAGAGGTGAAGGAGGGGGAATGGGGGGTACCAGCGGAGCTAACTACCTTGGGCAGCCGTCCGACCTTGTTCGATTGCTGATTCCACCCCTGGTTGCTATGCTCGCCACATAATAATTGGTACGGTGCAACAGAATGATGTTACGGACTTCGTTTCAGCTCAACACGGACGAAGAACTTATTTGACGCCTGTTTAATGAAGGACTAGTGATGCCATTGTATTGGACTGGGCTTAGAAGAGGCTGTCGCCTTCAGAAAGAAAAACAAGAAGATGCTGTTCGAAATTTTACATTAGACAGAGTCGTCTTCACGTGAATTACTACTATAGTGGAGTATATCTTGTCAGTCCATTGCTTCGCCATTACCAGCCCCTCTCGACCAGCTAGAGCCACCGCCGCCTGCGTCTACTTATGCGATTCTGGATCGAGCGGTTAAGACACAACACAGAGCAACTACACGGTGAAGTAAAAAAGACCTAGAGAAGAGCAAGTGGTAACGACTTGCACCGTGCCTCGTTCTTTGGCAACAAGTTCCGTGCGTGTCTTCGACGCCTCGTTCTAACGCCTAGTCGGGCCATCGGGCGCGTTGGCCAATTTGGGCGTGCCGATCCGTCCCCGTCCGGGCCGGCGGCCAAACGCGACCACTTCACGTGCTGACTTGTTGAGAGCAAGTTTAATAGTATAGATAGTTGCTACCTCCAATACATTTCCATGTCATCAAAAGGTAATATGCAGCCAACTCATACAATAAGCTGGCTATAAGTTGTCTCTACAAGAGATCTCAATCATTTAATACATACATGAGTATTGGTCATTTAATACATGCATGGGTATAGCAGTTAGTTCTATTGGTACATGCATGGATAACACCTCTTTTCTTGTGCTATAGCCTGACTCTTGCATGGGAGCCGGCTTGGCTCTCTCTCTCCTTTTCTCTCCCCTCCACATAGGACTATGCTGATATGGATTCCCTTATAGCTAGCACAGTCAGCTTTATTAAACTTGCTCTCTGCGGTGTGTAGTGGAGGCGGAGCCTGCCACCTTCTGGGCGGTCAGCTGCGGTGCCAAGCGGCCGGTTACCCAGCCACGCAGGGGGGAAGACATCAAGACAGACAGCGACGCTACCGTCAAATCGTCGTGTCGTACATTGAGAGCAGTACGATGCATGCATGGGCACAGGAGCACTGCAGGCTCGTGCCGGGTGCTACTCCAGTATCCCTTGTCTCGGCATGGCCGTTAGATGGCATGGCTGTACGTGCAATGGAAATGGAGCCGTGCCACGGTAGAAATGGAGGCAAGTTATCTCGCTTCAGACCGTCGTCCTGGGATTCACGGAGCTTGCGGAAGTTAATTTTAAGGTCAGACAGACCATTGATGACCGTGTAATCGCTTGTCGAGGCTACACTGGCGATACTGTAACTCGTTTAATCGACCTCAGAGCGATTTGACTGATCGTTACAGGAAGGAAATTATCTGGGAAAGGCCCCCAAATCTCACCTAGAGAAGCCATCTCGTGGATCATGCCATGTGTCAAGCGCTAATCTTGAAATAAACTCATCCTCTTCCAACTTTGTCTTCCCCACCAAGCTGCCCAGTGCTGCCAAATCACGCCTCCTATGGTTGTGCCCATTGCCCCTTCCCATGACCCTGCTGTTGCGCTCGTTGAGACCTCGCTGCCGCCCTTGCCTCCTCAATTCATCGATGTTTCCTTCCAAGCCACAACATTGACTTCTCTATCTTTCTGGCATCACCTTGAACTTGTGAAGCCGCTCCGCCTTTGACGTGGCTGCCGTGCAAATCGATCGGCCACCGTAGTCCCTAGACCTACTCTCCATGTGCTATTCATGTCATCAGCGCCGCACCGTAGCTTCCCCATGATGAGGCCATGCTCATGCGCCTGCCAATCTCCCCCCGCTACGCTCATTGCGACCTCACTGCTACCCTCGCGCCTGCGATCATGGAGATGGGAAAGGAACGGACAGCATTAATGGCGCTTCGGTGGGAAAAACAAGACCCTACTTATTTCGGCTTAAACTTCTGTCTTATTTTTTACTATTCTTAAATTTCGTCTTTTTCTATTTTTTGACTTTTTTACTGGTTCTTTTTTTCCGTATTTGTTTGCATTGTCTGTGATGGACTAACTTTTTTTAAAATTTAGTTACACAAAATAAGCCACTATCAACTACAATGTAATTTCAGCTATAAGCTAGCTTATTTCAGCCCAACCAAATGGCACCAAAGTTGAAAGAGAATGAGGTTATTTCGAGATTAGTACTTGACATGTGGCATCATCCAAGAGAGGGCCTCTCTAGTGGAATTTGGGGTCTCTCCCGGAGAATTTCCTTCCGTTGTAACTCGCCTGCTATGCATTATGCTGGGGTATTCAATTGGAGTCAGGTACTGATCTGTACACTGCCCCCTCTGTTCTTTATTGGAGTACTAGTACTAGCTACATTGCATCTACCAAGTTCCATGTTCGTAGCTCCAGTTATTCCCAAAGCAAGGAGCAAGCCAACTGGGAAATCTAGCGTCCAAATGCTAGTCACAACTCGCAAGCAAAATCTAAAATACATTGGTGAGAATATTTGTGGAGACAATATTGGTTGCATAAATCAACAAGACCGAACCGCAAAACGTGAACTGCACCAAGGTGGGATTGTGGCCCATAGATGTTACGATTTGGGCATTTTCGGCCGATTCTGGAGCTGACGCAGTCCTTGTCGGCCCATGTAGACCGCTAAACTTCCGCACCTGAGATCCACCTCTAACCATCCAATTTAACCCCGGAAGCAAATGAAGCGGGCCACACGGGCCGCCTAGTTGACGACGCACGCACGTACTGGCGGACGTCCTCCGCCGCGCAGCCTGGCGGGAGGCGGGGTGCGTGTGCAGGCCGTGGTGCGTCATCGTCCTCCCGCGCGTCCTCCCGCGCATTTGAAGAAAAGTGCTACTTTCATAAGAGATATATGAGTCATCTTCCATTTTCAGAATTATTGTCGTGTTAGTTTTGCCTGTTTGCTTTGCTCTCTCTTCTTCCCCCTACCATGTAAAGTACAGCTATGTGTATCTCAATTTTACAAGGAGAGAATCTCACTTTGCCTAGCGCGTTTGCTCTTTATTCTTCTTCTTCTTCTTCTTCTTGCTAGGCTTAGTTTGGCGTGGCTTATAAGCTGCAGTCTTATTTTGCTATTTTAGCAATATCAACCGGTTATTGATAACCACTTCTTTAGAAATGCTGCTAAAATATTTAATAGAATTGTTTAAAATATTTTCTTAGGTAACTAGGTTACGCAACGCAGTATATCAGCTAGAGATCTAGATCGGGTGGGGGTGGGTGGTGTCTTGGCTTGCCCTGTTTTTGCCCCAGCTCTAGTTGGGTCAGGATGGTTTGGGGGTTGACTAGTCAACGGTGATTCGTGGGATGGGTTTGATCCTTATGTATTGTTAAAAAAAATAAGGAACATGTTTATTTATTGAGCTTGATTGATATATTATTATAAACCATTGATATTTAAATACTAAATTATAACAATAGGAACAAATGTCTTTAAGATAGCAAACACTAGTTAATTTGTATTATCATAACTTGCAAAATATGTAAATCCATACAGACATAAAAACATTTATGTGATCGGGGTGGATGCCCTATGCCCTGTATCTAGGGGTGGAAATAAGCCGAACCGAGCCAGACTCAAGCCTTGAGCTCGCCTGGAGCTGCGGCTCGGCTCGTTTAGGAAATGAGCTAGAAACCTAGCTCGGCTTGACTCATTTCTTGGCTCGAGCCAGCTCAACCACATTGACATGATGTATCAAAATGGAACTCATCCGTTCATAGCATTCAGCTCGAACACAATTCTCGCGCTGCAATTGGGTAGAAGCACCATTTGGATCTCACAACCCAAATAATTTAGAGGAAATGATTTTTTTTCTGCTTTAGAGACTGCAAATTACCTGGATTTTGGAAGAAGATGTTAAGCTCGCGCCCATCTTGTCTTGTAGGGAACCGCCCAGCTGGAGCTTCAATTGGTTCATCCAGCCAACCATTCCATTGGGAAGACACCAACCATACCCGCGCACACACACATTAAGCGCAGAGGAGCAGCCATACCCACACTTGTCACAGAGCACGGAAAAGGCGCTGGATCGCAGCGGCCAGCCCTTCCATCACTCCCCTCCAGCCACTGATGGAGCCAGCGCGCTGCACGCCATGTTCATGCATTGCCATAGCCGCTGGTGAGCTCACTCAACTCCGATTAAACTCCCCCCAAAAGGCAAAGCTCACCTCACCTCATCACCCCCAATAGGAGAGGGAGAGAAAGAGATGGAGCACGTGGCCAGGGGGAGGATAGGGCGCAACAGCTCGATGGGCGGGCCAAGTGGTGCGGTGGGAGGGGCGGGGTGGCGTGGTGGATGGGGCAGGAGAGGAAAGGGATCAGCCGGATGAGGACGGGGATCAAATCAGGATTGACTGGGGAAGTGCCGAAGTGAAGATCAGCCGAAGGGAAGTAGGGATTGCACGGGATGACTGGGTTGGGGCTGGGGCACCGCACGGGAGACTGGGCTGGCTCCTGACTGGGCCGCACACACGAGCCAAAGTAGGTCGCGAGAGGCTCGATCTCGACTCAATTTTTTGTGAGCTTGGAGAGAGGCTCGGCTCGGTTCAAAAATTCACGAGCCCGAGCCAAGCCGGCTCGTGAGCTGCGAGCTATTTTTTCAGCCCTACCTGTATCCACCACCTTAGTGTAGGCCGGTGCGGATCATGGCTAGGGGGGTGGAGATGGCAATGTCAAACAACCTCCTAGTTATGTTGTGTCAATCTAATTTATTTTCAGTATACCTGAGAAAACCATAATAGGTCATGAATTTCTGTTAATTAAAACACGTGTTTCTAGAGTTATTGCAACGTATATGTTATTATTGTGCAATGGTAAAACTAACGGTTAAACAGGGAGCGTTCTCTGTTCCTTAAATACTAGTTTGTTCATGCTAGTGTTGCAATTAGCACCACAAAGTTACGACTGATGAGATGTAACATGTAGCTTAAGAAACATTCATGGATGTCAAACTGTAACGTAATAGGATGCAAACTGCCCATGGATACAATCAAAACAAGCAAATTGCCACCCGTCGGATGTTAGAAACGCTACAAATCACATCAGCCTTTTCTTCAATCGCATTCTTTACGCCCATAGGCAACACAATAAACAAACGAAAAGGCACACAGGAAATGAAGAAAACCATCCAATTCTTTTTTAAACAAAAAGAAAAAGCAGAGAGGAGGAACGACTGAATGGAAAGGGAATTTGCTAAGGAAAGATCTCACGGTAATACCCTCCTCATCCCCTATCCACCGTTGATTTGATAGACTCAACAGTGAATGAGGAGCGCGGTCACATGAGTCCCCCTCCCATTCACCTGTTCTCCAACCGAATGAGCTGCCCCACCCGCTATAATAATACCGCCACGCCATCGTCGCCACACTACCACTCCCGGCCTCTCCACCACCACCGCATCCTCACGTCCTCATCCCCTCCTCGCCTCGCGCGCGCGGCGGCTCGGCGGGCAGCCAGCTATGGTGCTCTTCACGGTGACGAAGAAGGCCACCACGCCCTTCGACGGCCAGAAGCCCGGCACCTCCGGCCTCCGCAAGAAGGTCCCCTCCCCTCCCTCCCTCCCTCCCTCCCCGGCTTCCATTCCTAGGGCTCTGATCCGGATCTCGCTGTAACATGGGCTCCTATTTGGGTTTAGTTCCTTCGATCCACATCGCGCGTCTCTTGTTCCCTTCGCGGATCTCGCCGCCCACCGCTTGTGCGGGCTCTCGGCTGCTGCCTGATCCGCCGTTAGGGCTGGATCTGCTCAGAACTCCAATGGCTTAATTGTGATCTACGCGCGCGTGTTTGCTTGCGCGCAGATCACAATGATCGAATTGGTCTAAGATCCGTTGCCCCGTCAGGAACGTTGGATCAATACAGGACTCGAGTGATCTGAATTGCGGGATTTGATCCAGGAGATTTGCACTCGCGTTGATTAGCTTTGGTTAATGGTCACTGGATCTCACTGAGTAGTTGTCGGTTATTGCCTTATTAGCGGTCGGAGAAGATAGCAAGGACCTGTGGTTCGGTAGTTAGTGGACACTGGCTGTTACTGTTCTGGGTCTATTGGTGGTTACTCATTGCGATAAAATGCTAATGAAATTGTTCTGGAATGTTTTGTTGGGCATGTTTGACGTTTGATTGGTGCTTTTGATTTGGATCTTGTCTCATATGTGGAGCAAGAGTGTTTTCATGTGCGTTGTGGAAATGGGATGAGGCACAATATTTTCATATTCGTGGTTGTTAACCATTGCTAAAAATATGTTGTTGATCCTCACATGCTGTAAAGGTGGAAATTGTTGAGAAATCAATTATGGGATCTGGTGGCCAATTGCTGATTGAGTATGATGCCATAAACTTCATAATTCCTATGCTTTGAATGTGGCACGTGGCACATTGCTCAAGGCCCGTCCTGTCTATTCTGTACAGTGCACCTTTGTGCACCTGTTGTTCTGGTTTTATGTGTCTATGGATGGCATTCAAGGAGGTTGGATCTGGTGATCGTGATGACAGTGGTCCATAACGGATTTGATTCGGTGGTTTTTTTAATTGTTTTCACTGTACAGGAATAAGTAACAAACAATTAACTGAATACATTTTTTGGTTATTTACCGAGAGGCGGAGCAATAAATTATTTCTAAAGTTGTGGCTGCCAGCTCAATCGAATCTTATTTGCCGATGTCTTTGATTTACTTTGGTGTTTATACACATCTCTAGTTTTAGTATGATATACTATTATACTGTACCAGTTTGTTCCTTGCCAGCTAGCCTTCTCTTTAAGAAAGATAATAAAGGTTGATAGTTTAAGTGGCATAGTTTTATTAGTACATTAAGAAAAATGATTTGGTGGTTATGAATTATGACAATTGATTGCAGATGCCAATCCTTAGGTAGTTTCTCTGTCATTGTAGTGCTTTTGATGTTGTCAGTAATCCATCACAATTTATTATGGGGTATTATCTTATGCTTAATTGCCTGTTACTGTTACCAGGTTACTGTATTCCAGCAGCCTGATTACCTTCAGAACTTTGTGCAATCAACATTTAATGCCCTTCCTGCCGACAAAGTAAAAGGTTGGTTGCTTATCAGATGAACATCCATTCTGCTTCAAACATCTAACTGCACTTTTGCTATTCTTAGAAAATAATATAATATTATTAGGCATTATGAAGTACAAATAAATATGATTGAAGTCGCTATTCCATTTCCAGGTGTTAACAGGAACCGTCTGGTAACAAAACACACCAAACCTAACCAGTTTTCTATATAACAGAGCGGTTTAATACATTTTGATTGAGCTGTTTTTACGCATGTCTTTCTTCGTTATTTACCTTGTAAATGGGAAATGCTATTACCAGTTACCATTGAAATATTTCATCATGTTCCTTGTCTTTCTCGTATCTTCTATCCTTTCTTTCCTTGTAGGTGCGACCATTGTTGTGTCCGGTGATGGCCGCTATTTCTCAAAGGATGCTGTTCAGGTGATTTGGAATTGACTATTCACTATTTAGGCTCCATACTCCTTGTATGCTTTTTTGTTATCCTATTTTGTCAAATCTGCATAGTTGCATTTAGCTGATGCGGATTTCCATTTCAATAATTCTCCACAATGACTTACTAGTCACTAGAATAACATCGCAAGCAGAAGGCAGTTCAACTGTTGTGAACTAGAGATGCCTAAATTCTATGGTGTCAAACTCTTAATTTTTCTGTAATTTAGGTTGCTGCTTTCTAGCTTTCAGCTTACTTGCATGCTTGTTAAATGTCAGTGACATATCGGTTGATCTCCCATTCCAATTAGTCCAGAAATCTGAAGCTTGTTGCATTGTGTAAAATCTTCTTCATTCTTTTTTAATAAGATAGATGCTTGTCATTGTGCAATTTCTTGAAACTCTAGAAGCTGAATAAACCATTTATATTGCTGAAACAAAGAGGCTGCCTTGTCTTTACAGTGATCCTGGTTGATTCTTGGCAGAATTATCTGCTGACTCTAGTACCTGTGTTAAAGCTGTGAAAATGTTTAGTTGCTTTACTTATTTCAGTTGTTGTCTTCCATAAAACACATCAATTTGTATATTGTTAGCCTATTTTCTGTTAAAATAAACACATGTTTTTTTGTGACTCTTCTATATGTTACATGTATTGCTATGAGTATTATCATATTTTGGTCTTTATTTAACTGTGGTTAGAAATTTGACACTTATTTTGCTTGTTATAGATCATAACAAAAATGGCAGCCGCTAATGGAGTAAGACGTGTTTGGGTTGGACAAAACAGTCTCTTGTCTACTCCAGCTGTATCTGCTGTCATCCGTGAAAGAGTTGCTGCAGATGTAAGTTCAATTTTCACCAAAGGACAACTTTTTTGCAGTATAAAGATGATTACTCTGTGTTTTTTCCCCATATTGTAACAAATTATCTGACTAGTGGTTTATTAACGCATGAACAATAGGGATCAAAGGCTACTGGTGCCTTCATTTTAACAGCGAGCCATAACCCTGGTGGTCCGACCGAGGTATCATGTTTACTGTTAGTATCTCTGTTGTGAATCAAGTGCCAACAGTGTTGTTTGTTAATTAACGCTTTTCATTGAACTTGCCAGGACTTTGGAATCAAATACAATATGGAAAATGGTGGACCTGCCCCTGAATCTGTTACTGATAAGATTTTCTCTAATACAAAGACAATTACTGAATACCTCATTGCTGAAGACCTTCCAGATGTATGATTTGATGCCAACTTGCTAATTTTTTTCTTGCAGCTTCTTTCTCTCCAAGGTGTTGGGAGTCTCCATTTACTCCTTTTTTCATTGCAGGTTGATATTTCTTTGATAGGTGTCACTAGCTTCAGTGGACCTGAAGGCCCTGTCGATGTTGATGTCTTCGACTCTACTACAGATTACATAAAGCTAATGAAGTAAGTATCTTTCGTTTGAATATATTAAATGTTTCTTGGCAGTTAATGTTTGGTGTGTTCTTTTACTGAAGTGAGAATTTCTTTGCCTTTTATTGTGGAACATTGCTAGAATCTTATTTTGTGAAAAAAATCATTTTTTTATGATTTAATTAGTATTACGTATTCAATTCCAGGACAATCTTTGACTTTGAGTCAATAAAAAAGCTTCTGGCATCTCCAAAATTTACGTTCTGGTATTCATCTATGACCTAAACTATGCTACCATCCTCCTCCTATTAACACCCTATAGCACATCTAAACCCGTGCTTTGCACATTTAGTTATGATGCCCTCCATGGTGTTGCTGGAATTTATGCAAAACGCATATTTGTGGAAGAGCTCGGTGCTAATGAAAACTCACTGTTGAACTGTGTTCCAAAGGTAATGTGTTCTTCTATCATCTCAAATTGAAAATAGAATTTGGATCAGTGTTAATTCATCATTTATGTTTCTACAGGAAGACTTTGGAGGTGGTCATCCGGATCCTAACCTAACCTACGCAAAAGAATTGGTTGATCGGATGGGTCTTGGAAAGTCAACCTCAAATGTTGAACCCCCTGAATTTGGTGCTGCAGCTGATGGAGATGCTGACCGCAACATGGTTCTGGGTAAAAGGTATTATTTAGCCTACTGCCTACATAGTAAAATGGTTTTGAAATCTACAAAAGCACTAGAAGGGATATATGATGCATCCTTTGTCATGTTCTAGATTCTTCGTGACACCATCAGATTCGGTTGCCATCATTGCAGCCAATGCTGTTCAATCGATTCCTTACTTTGCTTCTGGCCTGAAGGGAGTTGCCAGGTAAAAAGTTCTCCTGCATATTGAGCTGCTAAGATAATCTCTAGTTTTTTGCTGTTTAAAGCTTCTCACTATAGTAGATTTTTTTGCTGTTTAAAGCTTCTCACTATAGTTGAATTAAGGCTTTAAGTTACAAACTTCACTGCTAGTAAGCATATTCATCTACAGAATGTTCTGCATGCAAATAAGAATGCCATCTAATGTTTGTCATACCATGCTAGGCCGGATACTGTGGGTAACTCTCCATTTCCCAATGGTAACTAGCTGGTTACAGCCAATTACCGGAAATCCTGAACCTGCTATCTAGTATCTACAATACTAATATGGGGTTATTTTTGCTAGAATTGCTACTATTTGAGAAAAAAAAATCATAAGGTCTAGAAGGCTGAGGAAACAACAAAGCTAAAAAAATACAGATGAAAAGCAAGTAAATGATACTTGACTGGAAGCCGGCTTACCTGCCATGCTTGATTTTGATAAAAAAACTGTAAATGCAACCCTAACTGTGGACGCCTGAAATACCTCTTTGCATCTGGCCTTCTTCTAACTGGCCAAGCTACCATCTGGGTTTGGCTGGTTCTCCTGGTACTTGTGGAATTGGTGATTAAAAGTTCTCTTGCTGTTCTGATAAGGTGCTAACATGCAAAAATAATGCAACACTCATCCATCGAATATGCGAATGGTCTATAATTTGTAGTAACTTAGATTGAAAAAAATGCATCAGTACACATTTCTCAAAATGGTCAGCTGTGACTGGTCAAGTACAGGATTTTCACTTACCAGTACCAACGGTAGCTGGCTGGTCACCATGAGGATTGGGAACCTTTAATCCCATTAAATATTTTGTGCAAGTTTAATTTTGCACTTAGCCACTTCTGTGGTACACTGTACTTAGATAATAGTTAGAGAGATCATTTTATGATTTGCATCTATTTTGTTGGAGCACTTACTGGCTGATCACTATGAGGACCACGAACAACACTAGATATCAGGGTTCTGTTTCCTAGTTTCTTAAAATCCCAGACCAGCCTTACCAGCCATTTTCCTGTGGTTTCTGGCTGGCTTCAAATTTTTGTGTGTTTTCTTTCAACTCTTGTGTTTATTCACCCTTGCATAAATTCTAATATCTACAGTATGTTAAAATATCAGCAACAGTGCCTCCTGGACTTCACTGGTATCTGGCCAGTTAGCCCCAGTTTTGTGAATCTTGCTTAATATTCAGCAATGTAATTACATACACATTTAAAATTTCTCTGTGCTTTCTTATGTTGATTCATTTGGTGAAATTGCAGGAGCATGCCAACATCAGCTGCCCTTGATGTAGTTGCAAAGAATTTAAATCTCAAGTTCTTTGAGGTAAAGTATTAGGACCGTCAAGGCGTCAATCAGTACTAGACTTTCAAATTTAGGACAGATATCATATGAAGAACATGTTTTAGGTGCCTACTGGGTGGAAATTTTTTGGAAACTTGATGGATGCTGGAATGTGCTCAATCTGTGGTGAAGAAAGCTTTGGCACTGGTAATGTTTGGAAACTCATCTAGCTTGTCTTTGATGTATGTGCTGATCACAATAACAGACATATCAGAATTAATTGAACAAATTGGTTTTGCCTTATGGTAAATGCAAACAACTTCACACGTTCTGATATGTAGCACCTCTCTTATTGGAATATTCAACGAACTTAGGTTTCCCTTGTGTTAAAGGAACAGGGCAAATGACTTAATGTTTTCAGCCAAACAGCTTCTTTTTTTATTTTGGGTATAATTTCAGGAATTAGTCAAAATCAAGTAAAAGATTTGTTGATATTTGCACTGCAAACTAGACATGATTGGGACATTAGGATGCTTATATCTACTGCTTTGTTTTAGGTTCTGACCACATTCGTGAAAAGGATGGTATTTGGGCTGTTCTAGCATGGCTATCTATTCTTGCTTTCAAGAACATGGACAACCTTGGAGGAGATAAGCTTGTTACTGTTGAAGATATTGTTCGTCAGCACTGGGGTACTTATGGTCGCCATTATTATACACGATATGACTATGAGGTATTTCATCCAAATATTCAATCGACATGTATGTATATATCACCATTTGATAACATGCTAACTATAATCATTTCTTGTTGAAGAATGTTGATGCAGGAGCTGCTAAGGAACTTATGGCCAACCTAGTCAGCATGCAGTCGCCCCTTTCTGACGTTAACAAGTATGTACATTATGCCTTAATTCATAAACACCTAATGCGAAATCTCTCTCTCTCTCTCTCTCTACACACACACACATGAACGCACACAAAATTGAATTCGATATATAGAAAACTGATACCTATGCAGAAATCTGTCACGACAATTATATATTTACATACAGGTGTTTGGTTCTTTGACAAAAATGATGCATACTTTGCTCTAACTCTGAAGTATTCCACGCCTGTTACTTCGTGGTCACCAACTGAATGTTGGCTTCCCAGCTAGCTGATTTTATCCTTTTTCTTTTGAGATGTTTTTCCTGTGGTGTGAAAATATTGTACGAGTCTGTAGTCTAAACTGTATCCATTAGACTCTAGTTCTAAATGGTATCCTTTTCTCAGGTTGATCAAGGAGATCCGGCCAGATGTTTCAGATGTGGTTGCGGCTGACGAGTTCGAGTATAAGGATCCTGTTGATGGCTCTGTCTCCAAGCATCAGGGTATCCGATATCTCTTCGGAGATGGTTCCCGACTGGTAGGAAAAGCCATGCTGTGATTTATTGCTAGAACTGTACAAATATCCTTCATTTCGTTTCTTGAACAAAAGTAGCACAAAAATCTAGTCCACGTGCACAAATTTGATGTTGCAATATAATCAGTTAATGCTTAATAGTGGTTTGAGTCGATCCTTTTTAGGCCAGACCAGATATTTGAGAGTACAGATTGTATCATATGGGTTGCAACAAATGCCGGTGAAGGTGAACTAACATTAACTCTTGGCATTATAGGTGTTCCGCCTCTCTGGAACTGGTTCTGTCGGTGCTACTATCCGTGTCTACATTGAGCAGTACGAGAAGGATTCCTCCAAGATCGGGAGGGATTCGCAGGATGCCCTTTCTCCACTGGTAAGAAATCTCCCTGTACACATTCTTGTTTTTTACTATTCGGATAAATTTGCCACACCTTTTTGTGAGGTTGCAGTTCTGATTCAGTGTTTTATCCCAGGTTGATGTGGCACTGAAGCTTTCAAAGATGCAAGAGTACACTGGCCGATCTGCCCCCACTGTGATCACATAAATTTTGCAAGAGTCGCTCGTTTTAGAATGAGTTTGAGGCTGCTTACGAACTGCCCTTCTGGCCTCCTGTTTGATAGCCCTTTTTTTACATCTCACCCCCTGAATAAATGTATGTGCCAGATTGTCCTCGTTTTCTTGCCAATACTGCAGACTGCTGCTGGTACAGTATGCGGCAATAATCCTGTCACAGTGCTGTAATTGAGCGTGTATCCTGCGAGCAATATATCGGTGTGTTTTCTTTTGTTTTGAGTATTTGTGCAGCACTCTTATGTATCACAGCTACAACCAATCAAGAGAATGAGCATATTGCAGGAATTATTTTCATTATTATTCGAAGTTTCTGGCAGTGCCAGTTTCATTGCCGCAATGGCATGCAGCACACGAGTAGCACGAAATAGTAATACAGGTTCCTTAAAACTCCGCAGAAGATCAACCCATCTTGCCATTGGAGTGACTCGGCTGCCGGAGTGGTGGTTCTCCGCGATCGTGGACGTAGGGATCCATGTTGGACGACGGCCTCCGGTCCTCGGAAGTAACCTGGAAGAAACAAAAATGTCCACACATTTCAGCCGCATAAGCCAATCAATATCAACACAAGAAGCAAGGTTCCATGCCTCACCTTTGCCTTCCTTCTCGGTGTCACGGCCGACCCGCACCGACGCTCCACGGTTTGCAACGCCCTGACAAAAAGCAGAAGCGAAAAGATGTATTTTGTTAGGGAGGAAGAGGAGAACGCTGTGTGATCTGAAAGGATGCGGATCACATGGACTTCTTGTCGGTCTAGCTTTACCCATATGAAGGTGTTGATGTCTGCGGTCTAATGTAAACCTCTTTGCTGAAACTGATTAGGCTGTTGGCAAAGTGCTTCCTGCTCTCAGTGGAAAGTTGACTGGTATGGCTTTCCGTGTTCCTACTGTGGATGTCTCTCAATCTCGGGATTGTATTAATCTGGAATCGCATTGGAGACCTTGCAGCAACTTTTCGGTCAGTCATCTCCGGTGCACATGCACTCGGGGTAGGCAAGATAACAACAAGGAAAGCAGTCACTGCGAGGTAGGCAAAGTGCCAGGTAGTCCTGTCTGGTGCAGAATTGCGTGGCATGCGTGTCTTATTTTTCACGTGCACGCCTCCGGCCGTGAATCGGTTCAGTGCACCCACTGTATGTTGTCACGGCGATTCCTGCGCCGTCCTGTCAAACAACCGATGGCCACATTTTCCGAAGTTTGGACACTTTTGACACTGTAGTACCCAGAAATTCCAAAAATAGCACCGGTGAAAACGAAATTCCAATTCTAGCCCCCCACCGACCGCACCACTAAACCAGAAAGCGACACGTGGGTGTGGTGCGGTCGGGGAGCGCACCACACCTGAGTGGTGCGGTCCCCGACCGCACCACACCCCTGCCACGCGTGTATATAAAAAATAAAAATACACATGAGTGGTGCGCTCTGGCGCCGCACCACACGCGTGGCAGGGGTGTGGTGCGGTCGGGGACCGCACCACTCAGGTGTGGTGCGCTCCCCGGCCGCACCACACACGCGTGTCGCTTTCTGGTTCAGTGGTGCGGTCGGCGGGGGGCTAGAATTGGAATTTCGTTTCCACCGGTGCTATTTTTGAAATTTTCCGGGTACTACAGTGTCAAAAGCGTCCAAAATTCACATTTTCCCCCTGCGGTCTATAGTTTTTACAGTAGTTGCAACTTTTATTTATATTTCTAAGACGATAATAGATAACAGAGATATTAATAGAGACAATATATATGAACTTAGACTTAAAAGTTATTTAAAATTTTCACTTAAAATTATCTTATTTATTCTGATTTTTAGAGATTAAAAATAAAAGACTAAATGAAGGGACCACTAGGATAGCACCTTTGGGGTCCGACCAAATTGCTGATCTGGGATTAAAGTTAATACATCGGGCATGTCGTTCTTGTTTTGCCGTTTGCGCACCCTGATAACAATAAATAAATTTGCAGGCACGTGCTTTCTTATCATTTTTCATTTTTATTGGAAATACATTTTTTGTTGGTACGGGAAGCAACCATCCAAAATCTGCCACTAATTACACCTTACACTAATAGCAGTAAGTGTGAATTGGAAAACGTGCGTAGTCACGTGCACATGATTCGACATTGCAAACTAATAGTATAATTCAGGTTGCAGATGACAACCGTGCAGCAATAAAATATCAAATCGCATAATGGATAGGGGTTTAGAGTGGTCTATGATTAGGGCAGTTGGGTTCTCGATACACCCATATAAAAAAATGCTAGAAAATTTTGATATTTGTATCCGAGAAATGTGAATGTGAAAAGCAAAATTCGTATTCGAAAATATTCATATTCGACAATATTCATATCCGTATTTAAGAATATTCGTATTCGAGAACATTTATATTTGTATTCGAGATTATTTGAATCGTATTCGATCTGTTTCCTATGCCGGCCGGTCGGCCCAGTGGCCAGTTACATAAATTTATTCTACCGAGATTTGTTATAGAAGTTATAGGAGGATATTCGTATTGATTGAATTAAGTATATATTCGATTCGAATTTATATTCATTACGACATTCAGTTTGTATTCATATTAGAAATATTTAAATTTATATTTACTTTAAAAATATGAATTTATATTCGTATTTGCTACTGTTCGTTGAATCGGATCCATCCCTATCTACAGTGACGCGGGAAAAGCCGCAGAAACAGACGACCTGATCTCGCGCCGGAGCCCACCCGACCACGTCCACCTGCCCCCGGCCACATCATAAGCATAACCCGCCCTCGTGACTCGTGACGCAATCCGGCGACCCGAAGCCACCCCGAACACCTCACCGAGAGAACGAACCAAGAATCAGAGAAGGGGCACCCACCATGGCGCCCGCCGCCGCCGCCGCCGCGACGGTCTCCTTCCCCGCCGCGTCCCGCCGACGCGACGGCGCGTCGCGCGGATGCAGGCCGCACTACCGCGTGGCCGCGTCCGCCGCCGCGACGACGGTGGGCTCGTCCCCCGAGGCGGCGCCGCTGCTCGCGGCCGACCTGGCGCAGGTGGCGCCGATGCCGTTGATGCGGGTGGTGCCCGAGTCTCTGCAGCGACCGAGCGGATACCTCGTGCGCGGACGCGGCGCGGCGGCCTCGGAGGGGGAGGGGGTTGGCGACGCAGATGGGCCTGGCGCGATGGAGTACCTGACGAGCGTGCTCTCGTCCAAGGTGTACGACGTCGCCATCGAGTCGCCGCTGCAGCTCGCCACGAAGCTCTCCGAGCGCCTCGGGGTCAACCTCTGGATCAAGCGCGAGGACCTGCAGCCCGTAATCATCAACCTCGCAGTCCTCTCGTTATTTGCTCCGCCATTATTTTTTTGGTTAATGGGTGTTCTTGAACGCGTCTTTAGGCCGGTTTGTGCATCTGCTCTTTAGAGAGATTTTGGGATTGTCAATTGTGTAGTCCGATAGAACTTTTGATAAGAGTGGGTTTATCGGAGGTTTTACTTCGGAGATGCCGTTCATAATTTCCTCTTGCTTAATTGTTTTTAGTGTTGCCAAAATGCTTAATTTTAAGTTAACTGAAAAGTACAACTCTGTACCACTTTTTGCTTCTTTTTTTTTTGTTATGGACATGTGGCTCGTACTGATTGTGTTGTTGGCAGTTTATGTGGGTAGATAAATTTTGTTTGCTTCATGCATAGGTATTCTCATTCAAGTTGAGAGGTGCATATAATATGATGGCGAAGCTCTCCCATGAGCAGTTGGCAAGGGGCGTCATCTGCTCCTCTGCCGGAAACCATGCCCAGGGAGTTGCTCTTTCTGCCCAAAGACTGGGCTGTGATGCCGTTATCGTCATGCCGGTGACAACACCAGAAATCAAGGTTATTTAGCTTTCGACGCCATTAACTTACATATGTTCTTTTATATGATATTTTTTACTTCATTCTGACCAACTAGCAAACCTATTGACTTAATCCAGTGGCGATCAGTGGAGAGATTGGGTGCAACAGTTGTTCTCAAGGGAGACTCATACGACGAAGCTCAATCATATGCAAAACTACGGTGTGAGCAGGAAGGCCGCACATTCATACCTCCTTTTGACCATCCTGATGTTATCACTGGACAAGGAACTATTGGCATGGAAATTGCTCGTCAATTGCAAGGCCCATTGCATGCAATATTTGTACCTGTCGGAGGTGGTGGATTAATTGCTGGAATTGCTGCCTATGTAAAACGGGTCCGCCCAGAGGTTAGATTTCAAATTTTGGACTTCTTTTAATAAAATATCTTACACATAAAGACACCAAATTTCTTTATAAATGCCATCAAGGAGAATGGCCCTAATTTTAAGTGCATTTTGCATGTTGAATTGTTTTTCATACAATCACCTAATAGTAATCCTTCTCCAGATTGAGACCCATACATCCTTTTCATTACATTGGAATACGTTAGTCATGGTGTCATTTTCTTGTATGTTTTACAACAATTCTCGTACAGGTAAAAATAATTGGAGTGGAGCCCTCAGATGCAAATGCCATGGCATTGTCCTTGTGTCATGGTCAGAGGGTCATGTTAGAGCATGTTGGAGGGTTTGCTGATGGTGTAGCTGTCAAAGTTGTAGGGGAGGAGACATTTCGTTTGTGCCGAGAACTTGTAGATGGCATTGTCCTGGTCAGTCGAGATGCTATTTGTGCTTCAATAAAGGTGAGAGTTATCAATTTATTATGTATCTGCTTTTCCTTAATATATTAAATGGGTCTGTGATTGAATGCTGACCTATTTTCATCATCTCAACTCACTTGAAGCTCAGGATACAATGCTCAAGAAAAGGAAAAAAACTACTTTCTTGCATAAATATTCTCCTGTGCTCCAATGGTCTGTCAATATAATCCACCAGTTGAAGAATTTTCTGAAGTTACATGTTTAAAGCACTCTCTAGTGGACAAGTGATATAATATTGTGCTGCAGTGACCTAGTTATCTAGCTTTCAATTCTTGTTGTGGGTATTGGTGTTCGTCTAATGCAATTTCCTTAAGTTACTATGCATAGGTATCCTGTTGATATTGCTGAAAAGTAGTATGCTAGAAATTTATGCATCAACGGTTTGTTCTATTTCTATCTTACTATTCTCATATTCTGCACTATGTATGCTGCATTGCTTTGTATGTACTATGTTCTGTCCGTAATATATTATTTGTGCTGAATTTTTTTGCTTCATGGGTGCAGGGTATGTTTGAGGAGAAAAGAAGTATCCTTGAACCTGCTGGTGCCCTTGCCTTGGCAGGGGCTGAAGCTTACTGCAAATACTATGGTTTGAAAGGGGAAACTGTGGTTGCAATTACTAGTGGAGCAAATATGAACTTTGATCGACTTAGACTAGTAACTGAGCTTGCTGATGTTGGTCGAAAACGAGAAGCGGTATTAGCTACATTTTTGCCAGAGGAGCAGGGAAGCTTTAAAAAGTTTGCGGAACTGGTATATTTCATGATATTTCTACAAATACAGAGTAGTATATATTCCATTTATTTTCTTGTGACCTCTCATTCTGCAGGTTGGCCGGATGAATATTACTGAGTTCAAATACAGATATGATTCCAATGCAAAAGATGCCCTTGTTCTTTACAGGTACGTGGGCAATAATATCATCAGTTTTCATGTTTTTTTGGACTGACATATACTTTGTTGAGTATTTTTATCTGGACCTTTTGTTTATGGATATTCATATGTAGAAAAGAATGGTCATTTTTTTTACATTCTCCCAGCTAATCTATATGTTGGTTGTTTTGTATTGCAGTGTTGGCATCTACACTGATGACGAGCTTACAGCAATGGTGGAGCGCATGGAATCTTCAAAACTAAAGACTGTGAACCTTACTGACAATGATTTGGCAAAGGACCACCTGAGATACTTTGTAAGTTTAATTTTTCTGCCACACACATAGCCATTAGCACATTATTTTGGCAAATAGATCAATGATTAGTTTTAGCTGCTTGCTAGTGATATTATGGTAATTACAAGCGTCCAACAGATTGGATGTTTGATCCTAGTTTTTCCAAGTTACCTCTATGTCGCTGAGGATTGAATTGCAGTTTTGGTATTAATTTGCAAATATAAATAATTACCTGTGGAAAATATAGAGGGCATATAAATGTTTAGGTTAATTTTGTACACGTCAGAGAGTTGAATTAGCCAACCTGTTATTTTTAATTTCCTTTGAGCCATTTTGTATTCAGATATGCTGGTATCTTATCTGACCATTCCTTTCTATCGATTTGCAGATTGGTGGCAGGTCAGAAATAAAAGATGAACTTGTTTACCGGTTCATTTTCCCAGAAAGGCCTGGCACTCTTATGAAATTTTTGGATGCATTCAGCCCACGCTGGAATATCAGCCTTTTCCATTACCGTGCACAGGTATGTGATTTGAGTTTTGTCAGTAGCCTTGTTGTGGTAGTGGTCTTCTATGAAATTATCATCTTATTGACAGTTACCTAGAAAGGTGGAAAATGAATGAAAAAATAGCACTGCAAATGAATATGCAACGCCAAAGTTTTTCTAGGACTCATGTTGGTTACATTAGTGTAACTAAACAATGCAAAATTATCCTTTTCAGACCGCTGAAAAGAGTTGCAAATATACACATTCAATGAGATAATTCTCTTTTGCAGGGTGAAACCGGAGCAAATGTATTGGTTGGCATACAAGTGCCACCGGAGGACCTGGATGAATTCAGGGGTCGTGCTGAGAATCTTGGGTATGAGTACATGTCTGAGTTGAACAATGAGATATATCGGCTTCTCTTGCGCGACCCAAAGATCTGATGCTGCTGAGTCTCATCGAACCACACGAATGGTTGATTTCCCTCTCCCATAAATTCGTGAGGCTTACCTCGGAAAGATTCCATTATGCCTTGCTTCTGCCCGAATAATATTGGTTATGTAATCCAAGAATGTTAAGCTGCATTGTTCTTATAATTTGATGGCTCATTCTGGTCCTTTCTTACAGTACTTTCCTCAAATAAAGTGGCATGTGCCTTGATCAAAGTTTTTGAGTGGGTTTTTTTAGTTGCGGCTAGTGTCTTTTAGCCTTAGAGCGAGTGGTTGTGCGAATAAACCGAATGCCGATAAGTTAATAAATGATTTTGAAAAAACTATCTAGATAATACATTTTAAAAAATTAATACAAATTATTCTATTTATTTGTTTGAACAATTCATAAGCTAAAAAAGAGTTTCTATGTGTCGAGTCTTATTCATGAAGGTGTGAATCTTGTGATAAAAAATCTCGAGTGGGTGGTCGTCCACTGTTTTGTTGTATAGAGTGGTGGACGCTGCGAGTTTGTGACAGTTGGGTGGTCGATTGGTATTGATTGTTTTTTTCTCGGAGTTGCAATGAGCAACTGGGCATGGTAGAGCGTGAGGTTGCTGGGTGGTCGATTACTGTAAACTGTTACGCTTGAGTCACTACCGCATGGGAGAGATGAAACAGTGCCACACATTTTTTAGACGTGCGAAGAAATAAATCAGTGATCATTTGGGCTTATTTTTGGTGACTTATAGCTGAAAAATATTGTAGCTGACTGAAAAAAATACTGTAGCTTATATAGGCTTATTTAGCATAATTAAATTTAAAAAAGTTAAAAAAATATAAATATATGTTAGCCCATTACATATAATATAAACAAATACGGGAAAAAAGAACCGGAAAAAAAGCTCAACAAAAAGTCAAAAGTTCAGAAAAAGACTAAATTCATGAATAGTGAAAAATAAATCGGAAACTAAAAGCTGAAGTATAACCGATCACCCCCTGGCATGTCATCTCCCACCAGGTGTGTTTATCGAGCATTGTGAGTGAGAAATCTATACAAGGATAAGGCCAGTTTTATTTTAGCTTAAAACCATAAAGTTCACTGATATTCTTTAGACTGTAGCTGATAATTTTGGACACTGTGAGTCTACTATAGTTGATTGTTTAATTAGTATTGATTGTTTTTTCACGGAGTTGCAATGAGCAACTGCATGCTAGAGCGTGAGGTTGTTGGATGGTCCATTATTGTAGATTGTTACGCTTGAGCCACTACGGTATCCGTATGGGAGAGATGTAACGGTGCCAAACATTTTTAGACGTGCGAAGAAAAAAAGTCAGAGAAAACACAAGCATGGCACCTCTCACCAGGTGTGCCTATCGAGCATAGTGGGTGAGACATCTACACAAGGTTCAGGCTAGTTTCACTTCAGCTTAAAGCCACGAAAACTCTCTAATGTTTTTTTTAAGCCATGGTTGTTAATTTTTATCTGTATTTTTTTAATATAATAGCGGACAACGAAGATATTAATGTAGTTGATATATATAGTTTTGAACTCAAAAAGCCATTTAAAAAATCCGCTTCAAGAGATCGTCCCGCTTTCACTTTTGACTTTTTAACTTTTAGAAAAATCGAATGACAAAAAGAACATGGCTTTTGTGCCTATTTGGCCGAGCTCCAGTTCCGAGCTCGTTGAGCCAAGCTCAGGCTAGCTGGCCAAATGCACTGGGCTCTTACATATCCAAGCTGGAGAGTGATGGAGCCGGAGCTGTATTTGTACTCGAACCTTGGAGCTACCCATGGCCAACTTCACCGGATCTAGGAGCCTATATGCAAGGAAATTGCCAAATGCCCCTCCGTTGGACCGTTGTTGCCCATATTTTGGGGGAGCAAAAAGTAGTGAAGTAGTGGATGGGGCAAAACTGTGGTGCCGTGATATTGAGGAGCCGAAGCTCAGATTTGGGCCTAACAATTTTCTTGGCTCTTACTTCACCTAGAGCTAGGTTTTCGTGAAGTCAAATTCCAGAGCCACCCGAAGCTCAGCCAAACATGGCCTCAGGTTTACCAAATGGATGTGATCTTTTGGGTTCCTCAAGCGAGTTTAAGGCATTTTTTTATGAAGAAGATGAAGCCCCTTTCCACTGGGTTATCAGATAGGCGCTTTCTTAAGGAAAGGTGAGCTCCACAAGCATGCTCTTAATTGTATCATTGCATGAGAGGTGTAGGTAACTTCACACCCATTAGATTGTAGGACCTATGGCTAGATTTTTTTAGGCTTTATGTTTATAGCTTTTAGTTTATATTATAATAACTAGCTTTTAAATAGTGTGTCTTTTTAAGACGGGGTCTATAAGCCGATTGCAGTAGATACTATACCAGCTTCAACAATACTGTCCAAAATCGCACGCGGCTATTTCTCTTCGTACACTCTCTTACAAATAAATAGAATTTAAAAGTTATAAGTGAAAAATTATAAATCATAACTCAAAAGAATAATTGACTGGTTGGACATAAGGCTATACAAACCTAGAAGGCGATGTGTTGAGCTGCTAAATTCGCAACGCTTCTCCCCTAGTCCTCCCTGTTTCCATCCTGACCGTTGATTTTCTAATCAGCTTTGGCGCACGCACGGCCCCGTTTGGCACAGTTCCACCACCGGCTACTAGAGCTGTTTGGAGTCATTTTGTGTCAAACGGGGTAAAACAAAATAGCTCTACCCAAGGAGTCCCTTAAAACGTGCTGAGACAAAAGATATGTATGAGATGGAGCTGAAAAAAGTAGCTCCACCCGGCTCCATCCGCAGGCCCGCATACCACTGCCCTTGTACTTTCGTGAATTTACGCGATCTGCCACCGATTTTAACGGGTCATTCCTATGCAAATAGACATGGGTATATTGGACAATTGACATCTCTCAACCATGCATGATAAAACAGGTGGAGCTGTTTTGCCAAACAGTCTACCAAAATAGCTCTTGCTCCACCGGTGGAGCTGTTCGTGAAGCTGAAACAAAAAAAACAGCTCCACTTGTGAAGTGGAGCCGTGCCAAACGGGGCCTAACGTTAGTGCTGCTCACACGTCACGCACCAGACGCGTCCCACCCATTGGTCGGACGGAGCTGACCCCACCCCACACAAAGCCAGATCCTACGGCTTCCGTTCCATAGCCCCGGTCCATCCAGATCCACCCTTCCCACACATCCTCTGCGCGTTCAAACGTCAGACACTCAACTAGGCCCACTTGCAGTCCTCTCACCTCCCACTGAAGTCCCGACCCCACAACTCCTCTTGTCCCCACTTGCAGCCACTCATCTCGTCCCGGCTCACCACGTCCTTCAAACGCCGGGTTCACCCAGCTCAGCGCTCCCCACCACCCACTCACAAAACTACATAACCATCGCTTTAAAAATCCGTCGCTGCCATTTTGATTTCTCATCTCTTCTCACTCCGATAGATCCCACCTCCACCGCCACCGCCGCCTCCTCCTCCCGCTCGCCGCCGGCGACGGCCGCAACCGTATACTGAGCCGCCGGGGAACAGGCACGTGCGGCCTCGCCCGAGATGGCGACGATGGGGAGCCTGATCGGGCTGGTGAACCGGATCCAGCGCGCGTGCACCGTCCTCGGCGATCACGGCGGCGGCGGCGAGGGCTCCCTCTGGGAGGCGCTCCCCTCCGTCGCCGTCGTAGGCGGTCAGGTATGACCGCCTTCTGTCTACCTACCTTATAGATCCGCCGCCCCCGAGCCCAGATCTTGCCGAGGCGCTCAACCTTTGGTTGCGTTTTTTCTCATTCCTCCAGAGTTCCGGGAAGTCTTCGGTGCTCGAGAGCATTGTCGGGAGGGACTTCCTGCCTCGTGGATCTGGTAATGCCGTTGCTAGATCGCGTGTTTTTTTGCGCGCCATTTGATTTGGATCGGCTTGGGTAGTGAGTATTAATTCGCATCCTTGTGGATATGATTAGGGATTGTGACGAGGAGGCCTCTAGTGCTGCAGCTGCACAAGACAGATGGTGGGCAGGAGTACGCCGAGTTCCTCCACTGCCCGCGGAAGCGATTTTCCGACTTCGGTAAGGGACCAATGCTCTCTTTGTGCTTTCAGCCCAGCAGCTTGCTTGATTTCTTCTATTCCAATGATTAGAGTTAGTGGTGTGCAAAGATGCCTTCAGTTGCAATGATTAGACTAAATATGTCTATCAATCTACTATTTAGTACTTTATGCATTCCCTATTTATATTCAGTACACTGAATATGTCTATCAATCTACTAAGAAGCATGTGTATAATTAACATAAACACTGTGCTACTCTATCACATATATACTCACAATCAGTATATCAAAATATCCAAATGCTGTATCTATCAATGAGCAAAAAAAATTGATACTGCAGAATTAAATAACTACGTGCGGTGTGAGCTAAGGAATTAATGCCATTTATGACTACATGTTCTCACAAGTATAGTATAGGAATTAATGCCATAAGGTGCTGATATAGCCGTGCGGCTCAGATCGAGGTGGGTGGCAGGCTCCCAACTCACGCACTTTTCAAACACCCCCCCCCCCTCCCCCACGGGCATGGTTGAAATATTTCACGAATCTCAGCTCACCTCTCCCTCTCACCTCTCGGCCGCCACCCTCCTTGTTGCCCCACTGCGCCCAGCAGCCGCTGCCGTCTCCTAGCTCGCCAGGCTAAGCCTCCGCCGCCACCTCGCTTGCTGGTGTGGCACTCGCCGGCTCGAGCTGTTATTGTCGCTGGGACAGAGGAGAGATGCCGCCATTGTCGCCCTCAACCCCGCCGGTCAGATCTGGCCGCCGTCGCCCTCAACCCCACCGGCTGGATCTAGCCTCCATTGTTGTTGCCGCTTAGGAGAGATGGAAAGGAGAGAGGGCAAACGGGTACGAGGAGGCGTTAACACCTTATATTTGCCTTGTGGTAAACTTAGTTGATTTGCTGTGCACAAATGAACGATTTACATTGCTTTATCTCTTCCTTTTTTTAATCGTGAACAATGCTTTTTATCTAGATGATGCAAAGCGTTTATTATTTATATTAAAGAAACATATAAAGGCACCATGAACTGGTTCGCAATTACTCTTTTGTAAACTAATTCACAATTAATTCCTTCGCAAATGAAATTCACAATTAATTCTATACATGCTCCCATGTATAAAATGTATTTAAAGGTCCATGCAGTATGGCAATAGGTAGTCCCATGAGTACAATTTGAGCATGTAGTATTTTTAGTATTCGCCTTGTGGTAAACTTAGTTGATTTGCAGTGCACAAATGACCGATTTACATTGCTTTATCTAAATGCCTTTTATCTAGATGATGCAAAGCGATTATTATTTATATTAAAGAAACTGGGAATTTCATTTGCGAAAGAATTAATTGTGAATTAGTTTGCAAAAGTGTAATTGTGAACCAGTTCATGGTGCCTTTATATGTTTGCTTGCAGTTGTATTCACTTCATCTATCAATTTCTGGGCTGTTTACTATTATTTAGCATGATATTTTGGTGTTTTTGTTCATCTATTTTATTAATGGGACATCAAAGGCTATATGGTTATTGATCTGCTCCTTTTATTTGTGTGTATTTGGTGCAGACGTTTTGTTAAACACTTAAACTTTTGTTAAAACCTTTATATTATTGCAGCTGCTGTTAGGAAAGAGATTGCTGATGAAACTGATCGCATAACTGGGAAAACGAAGGCTATATCAAATGTTCCCATCCATTTGAGTATATATTCTCCACATGGTAAGTCTTGATACTTGGTTTGGATTTGCTGAGTACCTTGATGTGTGCTTATTCAAATTCAAAACACAAGCTTTATGTTAAATTGTGTTGCTGCCGCTGCACTATATTGCCTAAAGACTTCTATGTGCTGAGTAGACATATGGTCCGTATCACTTGAACTTTTTGAACTAAATTAATTTGGCAAATTTTTACTTGCAGTTGTTAACTTGACACTTATCGATCTTCCTGGACTGACGAAGGTTGCTGTAGGTAATGTCACAATTGTTGCCTTAGCTGCTTCTGTTTTGTTAACATACTCTTTTTTATTTAACTCTTGGTACCTGCAACTTTTACTACAGAGGGGCAACAAGAGTCTATTGTCCAAGATATTGAAAACATGGTTCGGTCTTATGTTGACAAGGTAAAAAAATCATCGCTGTTGCTTGCCACTGATTATAGTCCCATGTTTATTTGAGTTACATTTACTTTATGAATATTATCTGTTATGCTATGCCAATTCTCGGCATTATTCATGTTTTAGCTTGATGGTCTTGTGTAGGCAGTTTTTTTCCTTGTGTGGGTTTACTGTTTTTTTCCTTGTGTGGGTTTAATGAAGTTAGAAATAGTCTTATTTTGTTTTTCACTCTTGTTATATAACCATGTTAGTATATGGTGAGTTCTATTTTATACGGGGCAAAAGATGCTTGATCATCTTCTTGATTAAAACCTATCATTTTTCTGACCTCTGTTCTTTTGTCTGGAAACTTCAGCCAAATTCTATCATACTGGCGATCTCTCCTGCTAACCAAGATATAGCAACATCAGACGCTATCAAGCTTGCTAGGGATGTTGATCCTTCAGGTGTAGTTTGAATTTATTCACCGCGGATTTTCAAATCTCACTTGCATAAGACAATAATTATCAATACATCATTTTTCATATCATACCATAGTAATATGTCCAGTTTCATTCCTTTCTATTGACGTCTTATTTTGTAATATTTTTTAGGTGACAGGACCTTTGGAGTCTTAACAAAGCTTGATTTGATGGATAAGGGTACCAACGCTGTTGATGTATGTGACTTTTCAATTGTTCTGAACTCATCTGCTATGGACATAGCTCTCAAAATTTCCTATCTTCATGGAATCCTAGGTACTCGAAGGGAGGCAGTATCGCCTACAGCATCCCTGGGTGGGAATTGTCAACCGCTCACAAGCTGATATCAACAAAAATGTTGACATGCTTGCAGCACGACGCAAAGAAAAGGAGTACTTTGAAAGTAGTCCCGATTATGGTCACTTGGCACATAAAATGGGTGCAGAGTATCTTGCTAAGCTTCTATCTCAGGTGAGAGTATTTTACTGTTGTGGTGTACTTTGCTCGGACAATTTGAATTGCATAAACTATTGCTGATGTACTTCCATTTTTCCATCCAGCATTTAGAGGCTGTGATCAGAGCCAAAATTCCAAGTATTGTAGCCATGATTAACAAAACAATTGATGAAATTGAAGCTGAATTGGATCGACTTGGTAGACCAATTGGAGGTGACGCTGGGGTAAGAATAACTGTAATTCATTTATTATAATCTGTGTTATGTTGCTGTGAGAGGTCATGCTCTAGGTGCATAGTGTCCATAAAAAACTAGGAAGTCGTTTTTGTCAACTTGCAATATTCATTTGCAACAATGACACCATAGCACATTATATATTTCCAAACAATGTTTATATGACATTTGTATCTCATAAAATTAACGCAATGTACAGGCACAGCTGTACACAATATTGGACATGTGTCGTGCATTTGACCGTGTCTTTAAAGAGCACTTGGATGGCGGGTAAGATATTCAACTAGCCTTTTTCTTGATGTGATTTTGTCTTTCATAATTATGCCACGTGTTAATAAATTGTTATTCTTAGATATATGGCGAAGATAATTCGAGCATGCTTTTTTCATTTGAAAGAATGTTTTTTTGATAATGTACACCTAATTACTCTTTGTTTTGTCAGTCGACCAGGTGGAGATCGGATTTATGGTGTATTTGACCACCAATTACCAGCAGCACTGAAAAAACTTCCATTTGATAAACATCTTTCTGTGCAAAATGTTCGAAAAGTCATTTCAGAGGCTGATGGTTATCAACCCCACTTGATTGCCCCTGAGCATGGTTACAGAAGGCTTATTGATAGTTCACTGAGCTACTTTAGGGGTCCAGCTGAAGCTTCAGTTGATGCAGTATGACATTTCATCCATGGCTCCTCTTCTAGCTCTTATAGCTTACTGGATAAGCAATTAGTTCATGTTTCAATAACTGATATGTAAACATATCAACTTAACTAGTAATTTTTTATCCAATCTAGATTTTTGCTTATGTTATTTACCCACTATAAATTCAAATGGGAAGATTGCTGAACTATTGGAAGCTTCATGTCAAAAGATTGCTGCCAAAATCATCTGTAATACACACAGACGTGAACAAAAGGTCATGTCTTGGTGTGGTATACTGGTATGTGAAGTTACATAGCATGAACAGGAAATCTTATCAAAGTACTGAGCGTAGGAGTGCTGTAGTAAGTTTGTCACATGCTCAAATGTGAAGGCAGAGGCGGAGACTAAAAGCTAAATTGGAATGCTTTGTATTTTGTTTGTTCGACAAAGGAAGAGAGATGTTTTTGTTCGCCACATGTAGTTGATGATCTCATATCTGCAGGTCCATTTGGTCTTGAAGGAGCTTGTTCGGCGATCGATTGCAGCAACAGAGGTTAGTGTTTACTTTTTTTTTTGGGTGAAACTTTGATTAGATATTACTGATCACTGAACCTCACTCCAGTCCTGCACTGTTTCTTGTTTTGTATTTACCATGGTTACCTTGGATGCCCCAGGAGTTGAAGCGTTTCCCAACACTTCAAACCGATATAGCTGCTGCAGCAAATGAAAGCCTGGAAAGATTCCGTGAGGATGGCCGAAAGACAGTTATTCGTCTGGTAGAGATGGAAGCCAGCTACCTAACAGTAGAATTTTTCCGGAAACTTCCTACTGAACCAGATAAAGGGGCTAACAATAACACTCCAGCCAATGACAGATATCAGGACAACCATCTTAGAAGAATCGGTAAGTTCATATTTCTATCTTTGCACTTTAGGGACAGTTGGTTAAGGCAACCATTTTGAGGCCTACCAAACAGAAGAGGTTACACGAAGTCCTCAGATAACAGATCTAACATAAGTTAGTGGGAGTCAAATTCTTGCCTTTAGCCAAAAAACATGGGAGACATACCGGTTGTGTTACCCAACAGCTGGTGGTACTTCCACATTTTATATCCCATCATAATTGTTGGAATTATTCTCCATAGCAACCAATTTCTTTTGTGTTTTCTTTTTTTCCCCATAGCAACCAATCTCTTTTGTGTTCGCCCCCCCCCCCCCCCCCCCGTGCAATGATATGATCGTGTAACAAATGCTGGAGTACCTTAGGTTAATTACCACTGACTTATGGATTTGAACTGTGGTGTGGGGGGGCATAAGGGTACTAGTACCAATCAGTTTCTGCTGATACCAGCTATAGTTACATGTTAGGATATCGATCACATGTAAAATGTTGATGAAAATAACCATGTCCAGTCTTATGAATCTACAATGTAGATATTTGTGACGCCACCTTTGTTTTTTTCAGGATCGAATGTGTCAGCTTATATTAACATGGTTTGTGACACATTAAAGAACACAATTCCGAAAGCTGTTGTGCATTGTCAAGTGAAAGAGGCAAAAAGAAACCTGCTTAACCGTTTCTATGCTCATGTGGGAAGCAAAGAGGTATGTATAATAATACCCCGAGACATCACATCATTTCATCATTTGTATTTGACCTTCCATTTCCAGTTCTCTGTCAACTGCATTAGTGGCTAAATGAAGAATTTCTTCAAACTTCAATTTTGTTGATTTGCACAATTGCTTTTGCTTCCATAATGCAGAAGAAACAGCTCAGTGCGATGTTGGATGAGGATCCCGCTTTGATGGAGAAGAGAGATGCCCTAGTCAAGAGGCTAGAGCTGTACAAATCTGCGAGGAATGAGATCGACTCAGTTGCATGGAAATGATCGGTTAGGAAGTCACAGCTGGAAGAGATAAAACGTACAACCGCCACACACGGATGAGTGCAGTACAAGGTTTTTCACGCGAGTGTTCTTTCGCGTTGTCAGACATGGACGCCGTTGCTTCTTTGGCCATCCTTTGGCCTTTTGTATGATTCATGTTGATATTAATACAGATATATTCTTTGTTGAATTAGCACCGTCTTATGATCCGTTCCGTACGCCTGTTGATCATTTGAGATTCTTTGGACGGTCGTTTCATGCCTTGATGATGAGCAAGTGCGGCGGGCGAGCGCTTCGGCCGAGGCGTTGCCCGGTGGTTTTGCCCGTGCAGGCCACGGTGGCATGCAACAAGCCGCCGCTCAACTCTCCCAGGGCGTGCGGGGGAAGCCTCGAGGCCGCCGCGCCGCCTCGAGAAATGTACAATGCAACATGTGTGTTGGGTAATTAGGTAGGTTAGGTACCTTGAAGACGAGCTCGACCCTGTGCCTTCACCAGGAGGGCCTGGTCTCGTCGGGCCCGTACTCCTCCCCTTCTTCCTCGCGCCGCACACGGCTCCGCACGTCCGCGGGACACCAGCGGTAAGGTTGCGCGGGTGCCGGAACGCAGGCCGCGGGAGGCCGCACGGGGTGGGGTGGGGGGACGGTGGCAGTGGAACGCCATGCTAGTGCTGTGTGCTGCGCGATGAGTGTCAGCTGAGGATACGGCGCGCGATCTGAGCCCTGTAGGGCTCACTATTGGAGTATTGGTCGTTCGTGCACGCTGCTACTCTCGACACTAGCACTCTGTGCGACAGTGTCTGGACTCTGGAGGGCGAATAGCACAAGGATATCCGGCGAGGTCTAGATACACCGACACGTTGCCACATTGGTTAGTTACAGACGACGAAATCAGTTGCTGAACATACACCATCGAGTTCTCGATGAACAAATTTGAGGAACGGAGTGTCTCTTATGTTGTGACCACTGTAACAAATGCGCATTGCTGAGGGTACATAAATCGCGCTTTAGCAAATTCTCGATATTACGACAAAATACGTGGACCAATTCGACATAGCAGATGGCAGGTGCAAACCATGTGTCATTCAGCACACCGGTGAAATCTGGAATAAAGTAGACCGTAAATCGCACATACAGCGATACAGCTACTTTGCCTGCTTCCGGGGAAGTTCCATTCACAAGCAAGCTCAGCAAGAGAAACGGAAAGGCAACAAAATTATTGCTTGTGGGCTTGTGGCTGTCGTATATGATTCAAAAGGACAACAAGCTTATTATGCTCTGCTTCTCATACACAATACAGAAATGCACTGATCAAGTTTTGCTGCTCTTCAAATCTAGAGGCAGTCCAAATTATACTAACCTCCGAACCAAGCAAGCAACAACTGGTGAAATTCGGAGCAATAAGAAGGAACTAAAATCTTGTCTGTCGATGATTTGCTTAAGAGGGGCGTACATCTCACTTCTTCAGCAAGGTTGCACTGCATTGGGCCATAATCTTCGAAGCTCGTGTGATTGCATCAGTCATATAGAAGTTCTCCACAACAGCTTTGAATGGAGACGAGCTCACTTGTTGCTTCACCGGAGGCTTCACCTCAGAAGAAATTGTGCATGGCTCCCTCTCATCTACATGTACAAGATTTGGTGCCACCACACTAATCCGGTTCCTCACAGCGGGGAGGCTATCGTAAGGCAGTTGAGCCCCAGCAACCTCAGAAAGAGCACGGATGATCTTCCAGTCATCCCTAGCGTCACCAACTGTAGGAACAGCTGGGATGGTCCACTGGGTGCATCCCTCGGTGTTCTCATAGGTGCCTTCTTTCTCACTAAATGCTGAAGATGGCAAAATAACATTGGCCCTATACACAGCCTTGTCACCATGGTGTCCCTGGTAAACAACAAATGCATCATCTGGAAGCTTATCCAAAGCTATATCATCAGCTCCCATCAGATACAGAAACTTTGCAGACTTGATGCTCTCGGTAGGATTAGCAACAAGGCCAAGATCAAGAGCTGCTGCCTGTGCAGCATGGAGCAATAGGACATTAAGGCCATTCCAGTCTGCTCTTGTCACATTGAACTTCTTGGCTACAGTCTCAATAGTTGAGAACACAGCATCTTGGTCTTCCCGTTCAAATAACCCAGCTCCAGCAATGATGACTGGATTCTTTGCAGACTGCAGTGTTGAACAGAAAGGATGCTGGCCCTCAACAATCTCAACAAGGGTCTGCGGTCCTGTGCCAAGATGCTCATGGTCATAGTTGAAGTCAGTTGGAGGACCAATGTAGCCCACCTTTGCTTGTGTTGCTCTAACAGTCTTCCGAATCCTTGCATTAACCATAGCAGCTTCCACTCTTGGCTGTTCCATGGCACAAAAAAATTAAAAACAATCAGATGTTATTATGTTCACAATAAAATTGCATATCTGCAAAACGTGACTGAAGAAGGCAGTATCAGGAGGGGCTAAAAAGGGTAAATAAAAGAGAACAAACATAAGACCAAAAATATGGACTACATGCACATCCAATTCTTTTGATCTAACAAAAGAATTTCAATCTTGTTGGCCGACAAAAGAGTATATTTAATGGTGTTTCCATATGCTTGAAATCAACAGAAGTAACTTGAGTTCGTTAGAAATATCAGCTGTGCTATAATTAGTACTATATACTACAGTAACTACACAGCTATTGCCAAAAATATGCCAGTGACATATCATTAAGGGCCAATTTATGGCTGATGTGTTGTGCTGTGGAATATACTTTGTTACAGGATTTTTTTACCAATTCTAAGAAGTCGTTGCTGTTATGACTCCAAAAGGATGCTTTCAAGTAGTTAGCATATACAAAAGTAGTAAAAGAAAACTGCAGTTATACGACACCAGAATGCCAAACTAAGGCTAAGTGATTACAGAGCATATCGTTAGAGAAGGGAAGTAATATCAAGAAAATGGACAGTACATAATAGCCACAAGCAACATAACAAGAATTGTACCTGTGTACCAACCAAAAGGAAGACATCAGCTTTCTCAAGCTCAGCAATGCTAGTATTCATTATGTAGTTAGATCGCAGATCTGCTGGAGGCTTTGGACCATTTCCCTCACAGAGCACCTTATCTGAACCCAGTCTGTTCACAAAATCTTTCAGTGCCATCATGGATTCTGCATCAGAAAGTTTGCCAGCAACTCCAGTAATTTCTTCTGGTTTAACTTGATGCAAAACCTCAGCAACAACCGCAAGAGCATCATGCCATGTCACTGCCTTAAACCTGCCATCAGGACCACGAATCATAGGGTCATTTAGTCTTTGCCTCTTCAGACCATCATAACAAAACCGTGTTTTGTCAGATATCCATTCCTCATTGATATCCTGCAAGGATAAGAAAAAAGGATGCTCACTAAATAAAGTATTCATTTTCATGCAGAATGCATATATCAAATAGAAGGCTTGAGGATGGAAAGCTCAATCAACAAGCTGCTGGGTATCCAAAAGCTAGAATAAAGATAATACCTAATTCCATAAGCATATTTATTGAGTAGAAGTACAGATGAGTATTTCAAATTACATTAGATTATGTAAACTTCTGGTCAGTCATCAATGTTAAATGTGATACCAAATTGGGGGGGGGGGGGGGGGGCTCAAGTTGGGCAGCATTACAAGTTAATGAATTATTAAAGACAAGATTTGCTTCCATCTCTTTTTAGGTCTGGGATTGGAAAGATCAGAAATGTAAACCAGATAAGGCCAGAAACAGTCAGATGCATCGTAACAAACACACCAAAATGCATTCAGTTGTAGTATGGCTCTCCAAAGTCCAAATTACTAAGAGGAAACCCTGGGAACATAGTCAAGAGAAAATTTACTAATAGAAGTGTTCTACCGAGCTTACAGACCGTACCAAGGTAACATGTTACTGTATGCATGTGATACAAAAAATGTAACTAGGCACAGATGAAGCAGAATTGGTAGTTTCCCTAGTACACATGGTCAAAAGTTGAAATGCAGACTAATCAGTTAAGCCAAATGATTTCAGCACACATAGTAATGTGGATGTTCTTTTAAGAGCATTAAATGATCTTTTGATAACAAGGGCTATTGATAACATTCAAAGAAAAGCACGTAGCTGGACACTTCCGTAATTAAGATATTGTGACCCTTAAACGACTTAACTGGTGTTCTGGGGGATCACTACGGGTTAAGACAACGTGAATTATCAGGCAGTGCAATCATGTGACCATTATGAACAAAAATCACACAAAAAGTCAAAATTGTAACAGAAGTGGAGAATAAGCAAACCTCATTGATGCGTGGAACAATGCGCATAACTTCAGGACCCCTGCTGTCAACTCTTATGTTTGATCCTACTGCATCGGTAACATCAATAGTCTCAGTGCCCTTCAGCTCCCAGTTCCTAGCTTTAAATGCAAATGGCTTCGATGTAAGAGCTCCAACCGGGCAGATATCAATAACATTTCCAGATAATTCACTTGTCATAAGTTTCTCCACATATGTTCCAATTTCTTCACCACTGCCACGACCTAACATACCAAGGTCTTGAACACCAGCAACCTCTGTGGCAAACCTGACACACCTGCAAGATTAGATATAAATTTGAAAATTACATACTGGTCATGGTAAGGAGCTTGCACAGGTAGCTAAAACTGTTTTTCTATAAAGGATGATGTGTTACTGCAACAAGGAAAAATACATGACAAAAAAATTTGAATGCACAATGATGGCACGAAATAAGAACCAGTACAATGTTCAGACTGAAGCGCTCGAATAAATCATAAAGAATGTTTGGCTCCCACAGTTGTTAGCTTTAAAAAGTTTTTCCAATCATCTCTTAACTCTGTAATGCTTGAAGAATGAAGTACTTACAGGAGTCAAAACATAGACAAACAGGATAGCCATGAAATCATTTGAAGTGGCTAATCATACAAATTTACCAAGAAGCACCAAAAACATCACCTTGTACATTGGATGCAACGGGTCATCACTGTCTTCACCAAGGGGCCCAAATTCTTATCCACAACTGACCGCTTCATCTCGGTGAACCGACCACGGTCAGCTCCAAACGCCATAGACTGATCCTGGAGGTCGCACTCCCCGCCCTGATCACAGATTGGGCAGTCCAGCGGATGGTTCATCAGCAAGAACTCCATGACACCCTCCCTCGCCTTCTTTGCCACTGGCGTGTTTGTCTTAATCTTCATCCCTAATCCAACAAGATGCTCCAAGGTTAGGAACTCATGCAAATCTTACTAAAAGTGCGCTTGCTCGATTGGTCATTCAGTACTCCAATAACCACTGACGAAGTTCAGGTTTCTATTCTCTACAACCAATACAGGTTGCAAGAAAATCTACCTGAGAACCCTAAGATGATGAAAAGTCTAGGCGCTGGATGGATCTGAGAGACTGAGCCACACAACACTAGCAAACCAGACCAACATGGCCCATTTCAAACCTCAGGACAACGCACAGTACACACGGCCGCAAAACGCGAAGCGCGCAGCGATGGCTGACCTGGGAGGGCGGGCATGGCGCAGGAGGCGACGGGCTTGGGCGACTTCTCGACCTCGACGAGGCACATGCGGCAGTTCCCGGCGATGGAGAGGCGGCTGTGGTAGCAGAAGCGCGGGATGTCGACGCCGGCGACCTCGCAGGCCTGGAGCACCGTGAACCCCTTGGGGATCCGCACGGCGTGCCCGTCGACGAACACCTCGAGCGCGTCCTCCGGGTTGCTCGGCAGCTCCACGCGAGCGCCGCCCACGGGACACCGCGGCGTCGGCATCTCCGGGTCCGCGGGCGCCACGGCCGCACCAGCCTCCGGCGACCCGGCGGCGGCGGTCGGGGAGATCCAGCGGCAGGAGGCAGCGACCGCCGGGCTGCGCGGTGACAGGTACGGCTTGGAGTGGCGGAGCGCCCGCACGAGGGAGGCCATGGCGGCGGCGGCGAGAGGGCGAGGCGATGGGATCGCGGAGAGGGGAGAGAGACGTCTTGCCCTTGGTGCGGTGAGATGGGGGCGAGGTTGTCTAGAGAGTGGAGGATTCTGCTACGTGCACCCGGGGTTGGTTTGCCGGTGGAGTATGCTGTCCCTATGGCGATGGGGTCCGATTCGGTGGGACCACCGTGCAGTGTGACTAGAGATTTGTGGTGGTGGGAAGGGCGCGTGGGCGTTGTAGTTCGGCGATAAGGTCCATGGTTATTCTGTGTTCTCCACGCGCCCAGGGACTGCAGAATTGAAGTTCCGGTGAATGCTCTGTCTATGTGTATCAATACCACTTAAAAGAGAGAATTAGAAGTGGTAGTTTATCTATCCCTTTTTTTCTCTCTTAAGAAAAAGCATGTCGATATATGGGAAACGACGCACTCCCCCACGTCTCTCAACTCCTCTCCCCTCTTTCGACTCAGCGACTTCCCATCCCATGAGCGTACCTAGGGTTTGGCGGCTCGGCTTCCCGGTCCACCTCGCCGTTGCCCGTCATGTTCACCTCCGGCAGCTCTAACTCCGGTTCCTCGTCGTTCCGGTTTGCAACCACCTCACCAACCTCGATCATCTTCGGCGTCTCCTGACCGTTCTGGACCTCAACACCTCCTACGCCTCACCATGACCTAGCTCCGAAGTCCTGCAACCATCACCAACAAGCAAACCATCACATATCACCGCACCAGACATACAGACCATCAATTGGCACACCCAACAAGTTTTCCAGCAAAACCACTAGTCTTTCACCACCTACGAGTACTCGAAGATCAACCCAGCCGGTCGTAAAACCACTTACGACCACTTTATTGCACAAGACAGAGAAGCACTCGAGCCCACACAAACCTTCCAGCAGCCTACGACCACACACAAGGCTGCTACGACCACCACATAGCTTGCTACGACCATGCAGCATAAGCTACGACTATCGCAGACAGCGGTTACAATCATCGATCACACAAACTTCGACTTCTGCACCCGATCGCTACGATTACCAAGCCTGGTCGCTACGACTTACGACTACCAAGTCGTAAGACCTCAGCCGACCACCAAGTCGAAAGCCACCTACAACTACCAAGTTGTAGTGCCGACCACCAAGTCGAAAGGCACCTACGACTACCAAGTCGTAGCGCCAACCCCCAAGTCGTAAGCCATCAACTGACCACCAAGTCGAAAGCCACCTACGATTACAAAGTCGTAGTGCCGACCACCAAGTCGAAAGGCACCTACGACTACCAAGTCGTAGTGCCGACCCCTAAGTCGTAAGCCCTTAGCCGACCACCAAATCGTAAAGTGCTTTTACGACCACCAAGTTGTAAAAGGATTCTGCGACCATCAGTCGATCACCTACGACTACCAAGTCGTAGGGGCTTCTACGACCACCAAGTCAATCCCCTTCGACCACAAAGTCGTAGACCCCAAGAACGACATCCTCAAGTCGAAGGATCACCTACGACCATCAAGTCGTAGCACTGGCTACGACTACCAAGTCGTAGACCACGAGATCGACTGTCGACTATTCAACCAAAGAGGCACTGTCGACCATACACAGCAGCGGTCGAACACAGTGATTGTAGATGCCACTGCCGAGCAAGTCGCTGAGGCTTAAGACCTTACAGAGAAAACCATTCTCTTCTCAAACCTCAAAAACCAAACTCAATCTCACTAGGTCAAGAGTCAATTACTCATCATAAACATGGGGTGACATCCACATGGTCTCACAGCATCACTCAAACTTCCCACCAGTGTATCCGACTAACTATGCTGAACTTCTGTTTGGAGCAACCATTTTTCATCAGTAGTTAGACCACAGTATAACATAAACAACGCAAGTGTTGCATGGTGTACTGTGTTCCAATAAGGGACGTTTGCTGACACACCTTGCACACCATCTTAATTCCATTGGAATAAGTCCATATAACACCATAAATTTTATTTAAAAGTCCGTTTAGTATCTCGAACTATAAAACCAGGCATTTGACCCCCTATCCCCCCGAACTTTGTAATCCAGTTCAAATAACACTCTAACCCGGTTTCGCATAGTGATATTACCCATGTGACATGATGGGTGAGTGGTTTTGATACGTAGGATGACACACTGGCCAAGTTATGTCAGTAAAATATGAGCGTACAAGGGCTTCTTCTCTACCAAGCTCCCAGTCGTACTTCTATAGCCAACACCCCCTATAGTTCCCTCTCTCTTTATTTCGATTAGAGAGAGAATGCTCTGTGGGTCTTGCTTGTCATTTACCTAAATTTAATCAGCACATCATTTTATGTAGTAAAACCGTTCACTTATCACGTCATACGGTTAATGCCACCATCTAAAATTGGGTCAAGGTATTATTTAATCTGGATTACAAAGTTTGGGTGTTAAATATTCGGTTTCATTGTTTAGAGTATTGAACGGATTTTCAAGCAAATTTTGAGATGTTATTGTTACTAGCTGCATGTGTACAGCGTCACGCCGCGCAAGCCGCGGCCCATTAACCGGTGAGGTAACGCGCGCGCACGCGGCAGCGAAGGAAAAGCAAAGCGCGACGGGAGGCAAACAGTAAAAGGGCGCGCATACACGCGGCAGGCAGAGCGGAAGCGAGAGCACGCGCATGCGTCGACCGCAGGGAAAGCGAAGCCGACGTGGATGCGGTCGCTGGCCAGGAACTCCCCCGGCTTTGTATAATGGATGATATGGAAAGACAATGCTAACTTCTATTTGGAGCAGCCGTTTTTCGTTGGTAGCTAGACCACAGTATAACATTACACAGCTGTGTCACATAATTAGGCCTTAATACAATGATCAAAACGTTGCAAGTTGTTGCATGGCGTGCTGTGTTCTAGTAAGGGACACGCCTGCTGACACACGTTGCACACCATCTTAATGGTGTGCTGTGTTCAAATAAGGGACACGCCTGATGACACACGTTGCACACCATATAATTCCATGGCTGCCTCAAATTAACTAAACTCATTAGTAGTCCTACGGGAGCTGCTTCCTTGACCTGTGGGCACGTGTTGGTTGACACGGCCATTTTCAGTTACACAACGGACCGAGCTCTCATCCCTCTCGCTTTCGTTCCAATTAAACGCCTAACATGCCAATCAGCCACTGTCCCAGACCTACTTACGTACTGCATTGCAAGTAATCCTGTTGATTAAGGGTCATAATCTTCCACGTCACTTGATTAAAAAGGCTCGTTAATCTCTGATGGGCGGCAGTGACCTGTTGTTAATTAATCGAGAGGCGGTTTTATTCTATCCTATGAAATATTCCCATCACCATGGGAGAACCTTCTAACCAAACACAATCTACCTAGCTATAGGTAAAACTTGGTGGAACAATCCGTTTCTACAGCTCTTCATGGAAGAACATAGAAATGAAAAGAAAAGAAAAGAAAAGAAAGGGAAGCTACACATCACAATCTGAGTGTGATTAGGTGAAAGCAACACAGATGATGCAGTGACATATATCTGTCACACCTCACAAGTTCACGCATATAAATAAGCAGTCTGCTACTAATCCAATGCTTAACCCAACTCAGCAGCTTAGTAGCTGTGAATAGTAGGCACTAGGCTTAGTAGCTTAAGCTTAATTAGAAGCGTGTAATACATGGCTCTAATAAGAGAGAAGAGACCTCCGCAACTGCACCTCTCTCTGCACGTCCCGTCCCGCGCCGCCGTCCAGGAGTCCGGCCTCCGGCACCCCATCCCTCCTCCGGTCGCGCCGCCGCCTTCCACCACGACCCCGGCTGCGCGGTCAAGCCAGTTCCGCCTCGCCGACTTCGACAAGCTCGCCGTCCTGGGCCGCGGGAACGGCGGCACCGTCTACAAGGTTCGCCACCGCCAGACGTGCGCGCTCTACGCGCTCAAGGTCCTGCACTACGGGGACTCCGCCTCCTCCGCCGAGGCGGACGTCCTTAACCGCACGGCCTCGCCGTTCGTCGTCCAGTGCCACGCAGTCCTGCCTGCTGCGTACGGCGATGTCGCGCTGCTCCTAGAGTGGGTCGACGGCGGCTCGCTCGACTCGGTCAGGAGCCGCCGTGGAGCGTTCCCCGAGGCGGCGCTCGCGGAGGTTGCGGCGCAGGCGCTGTCCGGGCTTGCGTACCTCCACGCCCGCCGCATCGTGCACCTCGACATCAAGCCGGCGAACCTCCTCGCGAGCACGGCGGGAGAGGTCAAGGTCGCCGACTTTGGCACCTCCAAGGTCCTCTCCCGCGCCGGCGACCACTGCACATCGTACGTGGGCACGGCCGCGTACATGAGCCCGGAGCGGTTCGACCCGGAGGCGCACGGCGGGCACTACGACCCCTGCGCCGCCGACGTGTGGAGCCTGGGGGTGACCGTCCTGGAGCTCCTCATGGACCGGTACCCGCTCCTCCCCGCCGGGGAGCAGCCGAGCTGGGCGGCGCTCATGTGCAACATCTGCTTCGGCGAGCCGCCCGTGCTGCCCGACGGCGCGGCGTCGCCGGAGCTCCGGGGATTCGTCGCCGCGTGCCTTCACAAGGACTACCGCAAGAGGGCGTCCGTCGAGGAGCTTCTTGCACACCCGTTCGTCGCCGGGAGGGACGTGGCAGCGTCGAGATGCTCGCTCCGGGAGCTGGTCGCTGAGGCCTCGCCGCCGTCGTCGGAGTGAGGCGTATGTGATCCCGCTGGGCGGCAGCGTCATGCACATACATAGGACCAATTTTGTTAGACATGTAACATGGACCGTAGGATTGTACATCCTGTACCATATACGTAGAGTATAACTTACTTAGTAATTTGCAGTTTGCACATAGCACATAAGTTAGCTTAGGGATCGCCCAGAAATGTAAATAAGCGGCAAAAATAAGGGATTGTTAACTTGTCACTAAAAAACTTCGTAACATGCTAGCGTTTTCATACACTTTATTTATTTATTTTTTTAAAAAAAACTGTGCTCGTCATGTGTCCTGTGACTTGCTCTCCGTGGATTGTGGATAAGTTTACCGGTAGTGCTCCTATTTGGTGAAAAAATCATTAAAAAATGTTTTTGAAATTTTCCACGATAATTTGATACGTAGACCAAAAGTTGAGTGCATAAATACACCACAAAAAGTAAGTACATAAGATATGTTACCATATATATAGATTTTATTTGTATTAGCTTCTACTTTTATCTTCTATTTGGAGAAATCAGGAACTAATATGAACACCTAACTTCTCGAAACAGTTTCTCTACTTTTTTTACTCACGTTTCGCTCTAAGTACAAGTCAAGAGTCATATGTACATCACATACTCAATTCATCTCGCTTTCGTCTCACAAACGTATCTCTTCATTACTTTTTGCATCATTCGTCCCCCATTTTAAAAACCACTTCTTTCGATTGGTATTATTTATTTTCAGCCAAAAATCTTCAGAAGTAATCTAAAATCATTGACAGCGGCTAATATAAATATATGTAGAACTCAAGTGAAATATACTGAAAGCGAACAACTTAAAATAACTATACTCTCCTTGTCTCATCAAACACCTCGGTTTCGATGGACTGATGGAGCAAGCCATATCGAATGCCTAACATGCCAATTCGAACACTAGTATATAGATATATAGATAACCTACAGTTAATGATTTGGAAAGTGCACGTGATTGATTACTTCCATGGCTGCAGGCCACTTTGACAAGACGCTCGGGCCTCTGCTTATTGTTCATCGTGTCGTCGGACCAATTCGATTGGCTTTGCAGAGGAAAGTTATAATTAACACTGTTCATAAATTATGGTTATTCCGTGGTGCACTAGTTATTGATTACGATGATAATTTTAGCCAAAAAAAAATCTGCATTCTTCTGATGGATCACCGAAACAATTCTCCTAACTGATGCTTACCGAAGCAATTAGAACGACAAATTTTGCACTGTCAAGAGTAAACACGAGAAGGCCCGTTCAAAAAAATTCGTCACAGAAAACAAATTAAGCGGCCGATTATTGGCTAAAATACAACTGGAGATTTTTTTTCTTTCTTTCTTTTTGTGACATCTAATTTTAGCAGGTAAAATAGCCGATCACGTCAGTATAGCTTTGGGGAAAGTCGACAAGATAAATCAACACAGAAGGATTTATGTAACGCCCCCGTTTCCAGGGGCGCGTACGGACACGGCATTCCGCAACTATTCACGCATGAACAGTTAGGGAGTGTCGCGCAAGAGTACACCATCGCATGCTTACAGCAAAAGTCCAGCATATATTTCATATAAGGAATAACATCCATTTTTCAACAGCGGGGCGTGCAAGCCCAAAGTATTATTACATTACGAAAACTCCAAGATCCGCTTCGAGCGCGGCGAAGACCTAAAGCCACGGATCCTCGTCGAAGAAGAGATCCTCCGGGATGTCCTCAACGGGGAGACCTTCACCTTCGTCTTGATCCTCTAAAGAGTTGATTAAGCAAGCCGTGAGCCAAACAACCGGCTCAGCAAATCCCAAAGGGATTCTATTTTACTACATGCACTGATTCACAAAGGAAGTGATTATACTTGGTTTATTAATTTGAGTGGATGCAGTTTTATTTGTAAACGTTTTTCTAAAACCGACCCAAAACTACTCCTTAAGATCTCAGGGGTTTTTCAATAAAAGTTAATTAACCAACTGAACAAGTTAAAGCATGTACAAAACTACTTAAGCTTTGCTGCTGGAATCACCCAAGTGACACAGCTCCATTAACCGGGAGCACGGCGTATTCGAATACCATTTATTTGACTCTGCAGAGTTTGCTAAGCTTTACCCACACGATTCCTTAACTCCCGCGACAGAGTTAAGAAAGTCAGGTCGTTTCACTGCTCAATTCTTTATATAGGCTCTACCCGGTAGAATTCACTCGGGTCTGGACTTCACACACACACGCCACAAAGAAAGAAAACCAGTGTCCGCTTCGAGTGAACTCTACCGTTGTTAGGCACCCGCAGCACGGCCTGCCTAACCACGTTACCCAAACACCTACTTCTCACCACCTGTAGAGTTTCAATCGAGTTGAGCAGCTACTAAACCAGTGTTGACAAGTCAACTCCTGTGGTTGAGCGGTCACCATGTCATTTGCTCAGCGTAAGGGTCTGGTCCTTATATTTTTCCCCCGGAGTCCGCAACCCCGGCCAGGTCCGCAACCTGCAACCCAGGGTAAGAGGCGGGCGAAAACCGTCTCGCGGCGCACCACAGCCCCCCTTACCCTATCTTACATGTCGACATACTCCGCCCTAGGGCACGGCATCCCATACTACCCTGCCCTAGAGTCGGGTTTTCCAAAGTCTATTGGCCCGCAGCCACAACCTTATTAGTGTAAGACTTGTATTATAATAATATCTTACAGTTGTCTAGATTAACAGATAATTATTTCTAAGGTTACAAAGGCATGGCTACAAATTTAACATGGCATTTGTCGGTGGTAGGTTTAACTACATAACATGTCATTCTAAACATTTTATTTTACTTTAAACTAACTTTTCAGGACTAGCTCAATGCAAATAATATCATAACATAATTAAACATTATGGGATACAACATGGTCAAAGGATTTGGGACTTGCCGTTGATTTGGACGATCTCGGCTAGCTCGAACGAAGAAACGCCTGGATCCTGAGCTTGCACTTGAACTTCCGGAATCTCCGAAACTAGCGCAAACACGTAAAATAATAAGGTCCAGCTTGAGACTAATCAAGCGAGGAAAAATAAACTAATTAAAAAAGGAGTAAAACGCATAAATCCGCAAATGGGGAATTTTAGAAAATTATCTGGGATGAATTTATGGAAATGGAGGAGAAAAATGGGTCTAGGATAATATTTGGAGGAAAGTGGTGAAATTTGGGAATTTTTGAGATTTTCTGTGATTTTCTAGGATTTATTTGGATTTTTCGGGATTTTGGAAATTGAAAATTTCACTGGAAAATCAATTGAATAGTAACGGGCCGGACCGGACGCAACAGTACAGCCCGGCCGGGAAAGGCCCGCGCGGCCGCAGGCCAGCGCGGCCCACAGCGACGCTTGCGCGCGCGCGTCCTGGCGATGGAGCAGGCCGAGGGGGCGGCCCAGCTCGCGCGCGCCCACGCGGTCCAGATGACCGACACATGGCGTTGGCGGACGGAGGAGATGGCGAGGGAGCGAGCGGACGGATGGAAGTGGGGTGGCGATCGGACGGCTGAGATGGGAAGAAGTGGCCGAAACGGTACAACGGAATCGGACGGCCGAGGTTATAAGGTGAGGGGAGGATCCGACGGCGGAGGGGCGACCACGACTTCGTCTTCCTCCTCCAGCCGCGACAGTGCTCCCGGAGCGGGGTCGCGGAAAGCAACGGCGGTCCGAGCGCCAGGGGCTTGCCGGCGGCCACCGAGGGCGTCAGCGGGGGCGGCTCGACAAGGGGGTTCCGTTTTGGGGCTTAGGAGGAGAAGGAGATCAATGGGGACGGCAGGGGGAAGAAGGGGGTGGCTCGGGTTGCGGTGGTGGGGAAGCTCACCGGCGGCGGAAGAACCAAATCGGCTGCTGCTACACGCTCAAGGGGGTGCGGGGAGCACGATGGCGGCGGAGGACGAAGCTTGGAGACTCCGAGATGGTCTGGCCACGGTGAGGTGCGACGGCCGGGGAGAAACTTCGACGCCGGCGCAGCATAGGGTTCCACCTGGCCGGAGGGGCACGCCACGGCAATTAGGGGGAAATAGAGGAGCTCCTGTCGAAGGCAATTGTGGAATGAATGGGAGGGGAAGAAAAGGGGCTTACGGAGGTCGCCGGCGCAGGGGAGGGGAAAGGGCGGTGCTCCGGGTGTGTGGCGACAATCGGTAGCTCAGGGAGGCTCTGAGGAACAGTGGGAAGTGAGGGAGAGCAATGGAGGGACTCGGGGAGCAATGGGGCGAGAGGGAGGCAGGGGGGAAAGCTTTATGCCCGGGCGGAGGGGATGCATTCGTGGGGGAGGAGGCACGGGCGGCCAAGGGGGAAGAACCAAGCAGCCAAGGGGGAAGAATCGAGCTCCAAGGGGGAAGAACCGGGCGACGAGGGGAGAGGGAAGGGAAGGGAGGCTGCAGGTGGGGCTGAGCGGGGAGCGGCGACGCGCGGCGGCGGTGACGTTGCTCCGGTGGCGTCAGCGGGGAAGGGGGGGTGAATCCACTGGAGCAGGCGCGACTCGGTCGCGGGGCGTGCGGCGCGTGCGCGGAGAAAGGCGGGGAGGGAGGAAGACGCGAGCGGGGAGGGAGAGCGAGGTGGCGCTGGGAAAGGAGGGAGGCGGGGGACTGGACGCGGCGCCAGTGAAGTGAGGGAAGGGGAAGGCGCCGGGAAGAAGCGAAGGCGGAAAAGGGGCGGGCGCTAGCGAGGAGGGGTGGCGTCCGGCCAGAAAAGGAAAGCGCAAACCGGGGCGACTTTCCAAAAAGGGAAAGTTTCCAAAATTCCCCTAAAAATCAGCAAAAATTCACAGAAATTTTGGGTTTGAAATTTTAGGGCTTTTCAATTTAGAAGTGCTAAAATCGGCGAGCAATAAAGGAAAGCCAATTTTAGAAAGTCGGTAAAAGAAAATTTTAGCTGATATGAAAAGATCCATCAAGAATCTGGAGCGAAGAAAGAGACGAAAACGAGAAGATCAAGACAAAGATGGAAAGAAATTTTACAAAGAGGAGTTTGAAGTAGAATCCATATTGAGTCAGCCGCGTTCAGAGTCGAAGCATAATATAAACCATATACCAGTTAACATGAACAAACAACACCAATTCAAGGTAACGTGTAATTCGACTTTTGTTCATCTTTTGAATCAATTTTAAGTTACTCTACCATCTACTGTCGGCTTTGTTGTGTCTGCCATGCCTAGAACTCTCTTCCAAAGATATCATCCATGGTCGACTTTATCAATTTACTAAAAAATTAGTTGGTACATCGTATACATCACAAAAAAAAAATCTCCGTAGGGACACGGTGTCACCACCTCTGAAACTTTTCTGGTGGCAACACTTGTTTTCTTTTTGAGATTTTGGTGGTAATATCATGGGCTGCAAAGCCCTAAATCATCTAATAAAACAGGAAATTTTGTAATATATTATACTAATAGTAAGATGGTGATAGTAGAAATTAAATTGGACCATTAATTTATGATAATATAATAGACTTTTCTATATAAATCTAATTTTCTCATAAGGGTATTATATTTTTTTTCTCTGAATATATTATTAATCTTTTCCGTCGCCAGCACCATCTTTCACTTATTCTGTTGTGCCACGGCCACTGTCTTGTACACATACTGCCGTGGTGTTTGTCGAAATTACTTTTACATCACCTATTCCTTTTATAATTTTACTTTTCTCAGGATTTTACTTCTATAGTAATATAACTAAATTTTAACTAATCTGATCAATGAGGTATTTATTTTGGGTATCATAAAAGAGACCCTAAAACAGTGACGAAAATCGTTCGAGTCTATGCCAACTGACGGGACGCGACATTCTTGTTCCATCCACAGCACCGTGTCCTTCGAGCTCCCCACCCAGCTCCCCGACGTGGGCTTCCTTGTTGCGATACAAATTTCGATTGGGTCGACCCAAATGACGACAGGCCGAATTTGGATCGCGAATTTTGTGCCCGATCCAAATTCCGATGGGCCTAATAGGACCGTGGACCGAACATGAATGGGCGGACGGCAGTTATCCTCCTCTATCTGATCGAACCGTGTAGGGAACCCAACGCGACCATTCCTTGCGGATGCCCGCAACTCAGCAAAATGCCAAGATGGCTCGCTCCGTTCGAGCCCCCGCCGCCGCCGGTCGCCGGTGGGCCGAGCTCCGCCACCTGTGAATGGAACGATGAAAGTACCGTTGCAAGTGTTCATGCCTTCAACTCTCGTAAGCTGCTGCCGTTTTTCCTTTATTTATATTTGCTGTCGTGCAAGTTTGAGAGAACTGTGTCCCAGGTCAATTTAACAGGGGATCCTGACTGATGGCACACGATAAATAAAGTTGAGCTCACTCCCAAAAACTGAGGATCGCCTTTCTTGACTCCTGATCATTGACTATACCAGCTAGCTTTGCGGCCCCCAGCTCTGTGGATCAGCCTGGCCGAGTAGTACCTCCCCTCCTGCTAATAAAATAGCCTAATCTTTCTTAGGGAGATGCTAGCATGCTAAATTGCTAATTCGTTACTGAGTAATCACTGATCATTATCCGGGGATCTTCCCCGCCGACACCCCATTTTAAAAGAACGCGATTATTCTACAACGACGGCGGGAACATGGAGCTTGTTAACCGTCACACCGTCTCCATCTCACTTGCTAATGAATGGAAGAGCACAAGGTGCTTGGAGATATCCCTGTTAGAACCTTCTTGCCATTTACCAAGACCGTGTCTCTCATGGACCGCACCTCACTGCCCATGGCTTGTGCCTCTACGGTCCACCAAGAACAAGTGTAGGGAAGAGTTACCTGCACCTGGTCAGAAAGTTCCATATCATTTTCCAAGATAAAAATCAGAAGTAAAAAAGAAAAGTAGAAAATTGAGAGGGGTCAAAAGTCACTCTCTAAAGCACAATCAGCTCAAATGATAACTTAATTAGGTGTGGGTATATTAGTCCGCCCCAATCTATTGGGTTAATCCATCCATCAGAAGATATTCGTAGCTAGTGTAGTACTAACCACAGTGCTTAGGCTTAGCAGTTAACCCTAATGGCTCTGACCATTAGAGAGAGGCGGCTTCCGCAGTTGCACATCTCGCTCGACCTCCCGTCGTGCGCCTTTCGGTACCCCGCCCCGCCGGTGGCCACGCCGGCTTCGACGTCGTCGGCGGCGCGGGCCGGCGAGTTCCGCCTGTCGGACTTCGACAGGCTCGCCGTCCTCGGCCGCGGCAACGGCGGCACCGTGTACAAGGTCGCCCACCGCCGCACGTCGGCCCTGTACGCGCTCAAGGTGCTCCACAACGGCGACCCTGGAGCATCGTCGGAGGTGGACGTCCTACGGCGTGCCGACTCGCCGTATGTCGTGCGGTGTCACTCCGTCATCCCGGCGGCCGGCTGCAGCGACGTCGGGCTCCTGCTCGAGCTCGTGGATGGCGGCTCGCTCGACTCCGTCATGAGCCGCCGCGGGGCGTTCCCGGAGGCGGCGCTCGCGGAAGTCGCGGCGCAGGCGCTTTCCGGCCTGGCGCACCTCCACGCCCGCCGCGTCGTCCACCGCGACATCAAGCCGGCCAATCTCCTAGCCAGCGCAGCCGGCGAGGTCAAGATCGTTGACTTCGGCATCGCCAAGGTCCTCTCCCGCGCGGGCGACCACTGCACCGCCTACGAGGGCACCGCCGCGTACATGAGCCCCGAGCGCTTCGACTCGGAGCGCCCCGCCGACCCCTGCGCCGCCGACGTGTGGAGCCTGGGGGTGACCGTCCTTGAGCTCCTCATGGGGCGCTACCCGCTGCTCCCCGCCGGGAAGAAGCCCACCTGGGCCGCGCTCATGTGCGCCATCTGCTTCGGCGAGCTGCCCTCGCTGCCCGGCGGCGCAGTGTCGCCGGAACTCCGGGGATTCGTGGCCGCGTGCCTGCAGAAGGACTACATGAAGCGAGCGACCGTCGCACAGCTTCTTGCGTACCCGTTCGTCGCCGGAAGGGACGTGGCGGCGTCGAAACACGCGCTCCGGCGGCTGGTGGCTGGAGCCTGAACTAGCTGTGCCGTCTTAATTAGCTTAGTTATTGACAAGTCATAGGGTTGTCCATTAGTTTGTACATAAATATCTCTATATGCTCTCCCGCATAAATAACTAAAAATTAAAAATTTTAATAAAAAATATAAGTCACAGTTCAAAAGAATATATGGTGGTGATCGGTTCGGCTGAAAAGCTCATGACTTATGGCTGAAAACACTGTAACTGGCTGAAAAAACACTGTAGCTGACAGAGGCTTATTTAGCATAATTAAATTTAAAAAATTTAAAAATATAAAAAATATGTTAGCACATTACGTATAATACAAACAAATACGGGGAAAAAAAGAACCGGCAAAAAAGCTCAACAAAAAGCCAAAAGTTCAGAAAAAGACGAAACATATGAATAGTGAAAAATAAGCCAGAAGTCAGAAGCCGAAGTCGAGTTGATCAGGGCTAAACGAAGGAAAAGAATCCGCAAGGAGAATCACATACATAATAAAGGAATCAACGATTATTTTATTTTTGAAACGGACTAAGGATTGCTTTAGCATGATCATAGCTAACAATATTGCTGTTCACTAGGTTTACGAGGACCGTGTTCATGTGAGAACAAACCCATCATCTTGTAAATGAGGTCAATTAATCTCCATATAACCAAGTATTTCAACGATTTGTGGTGTTAATATTCATTTGAACCGATTTGTGGTGTTAATATTGATTTGAATGACCGTCATACTACGAGAAAAGATTTTCATATACACTCACACCAATTAAAAGATGGGTTCCTAAAATTTTCATACTAAGATCACCAATGGACTAATTCCCTTAAGTAGTACTATTGTAGCATAGCAACATAGGCATCCTGAACTCAAGATCAGGTCAGCCTTTTGTACGTAGTTAATGGTCATCACATGCTTGCTCTGTCCATTTGGAAACTGGAATTGATTTCCGGTGAAATGTGGATGACGGCAAAAATTAATCCGTCCGGCCTCCACATCTTGGGATCGCTCCCAATTCTTATTAAGCTTGCTTTGATGCGCACCAGCTGTGTGCGCACTCTGCCTTTTTTTTCGAGAGAGTACAACGAGATGAACACACGCGCACCCTATTCGCACCATATATACCATGTTCATGTCACATATGTACGTATCTACTATACATGCTATAAAATTTAGAAAGACTTTGTAGCCTCATGGAGCACGCATACAAACTTTATTATTGAACACATATATATGTACTTTAATTAAATATAAAACACACCATGTTGATTGTATTGGATCGGTCTAACCGTCTAAGTAGGTGAAAACAAACACCCTCGCTCACGCTCTCACGTCCAGGCCACTTGCCCGTCGTTGCGCACTCTAACAAATTAGTAATTAGAGGTAAGTTCATTAGTTCCCACAGTCCTAGCTACTCCATTTTTTTGTACCGCGATCATCACACGAATAGATCAACTCATCCAAGGTAAAAAAGAAAGAAAGAAAACGTGATCTGAAATGACGTAATGGAAGCACGTCATCACCTCACATGGGATGTCAATTTCAAGGAATGGTCATGTTACATGGTTGGTGGGCTTCGTTGGGTGTATTTGGGGCCCTGGCTATTGATCCCCGTTCATGGGCCGGCTGGGATTAGGGGGTAGGCTGCTGTTTGGGCCTGTGCTTGTGTGCCGGCTTTTCTGGGTGATTCGTCGGCTTGATGGGGTTACAAGCGCGTGTTCTAGGTGGATTTCGGTCAGTTTTTGCCTGGGCTTAGAGGTGTCTAAATGGACTTATTAATATAATAAATAGTTATTACCGGAAAAAGTTAAATCTAAAAATCGCTTAAAAGTAAAAAAGAATAGAGTCAATGTCTCGTATCTTGGTATTTGTCTTGAAATACAAATTGCTATCGTAAAGTTTGCTCGGCATGTCGTGAATCTCTCTGACGTGAACAACATTGAATTTGATCCCAATGCTAATAGTCCAAGATCTCATGTGTTATTTTTATGTGTGAGGTAATTCTTTTGTAAAGTTGCTTGCAATTTTCATTGTGAATTAAACATCGCACTGGTCACCGTTGAAAATTTAATGGCAAGAGAAAAACTATGTCAGTCCCATGCATATCAATTTAGAATTATAGCTTTATTTTTGTTTTAGGGTTCCAAAACAATGAGGACATTTTTCAAGGCTGCTTATTGCAAGTCTGCTCACAGTGGTCAATGTCATTACCAAGCATAAAGATAAATTGTTCACAGTGGTCGATCAAGTTTATTGTCTATCGTTATGCTCTATTGGCATTTTTTTTGTGTCTTCTTGCTATGTTTTATGATACGAAGCTGACATCTCCTGATTACAGAAAAAACAAAAGTGGAAACGCTTGCGTTCTTATACAAGCTTACGTCTCTGGATTAAAGAAAAATTGAAGTGGAAAATCCCGTGCTCAACCAAGCTGGCATCTTCATGTTTTGGTATCTTCTTGCTATGTTTTAACTAAAAACGGCCATGCTTTCATGATTATTGTAGCTACTCACCGGACTGATGCAGCTGTATCCCAGCCTTCCCTTCCTCATAAATGATTATACGGGCGTAGCGTGATATAGTTTCCTATGATAGAGATTGCTTTAGGAAGGTAAAAAAGAACAGGATTGTACGGGCGCAGGTAAGGGTTTGAGCGTCAATTTCATGAGGGAACACTTGCATCGTTGCTGACCAGAGGCTAATCAAACCAGTATAGCACCGATGTCTTATGGTTTACTGCCACAGTTTGAGTCTCATTAACTAGTGGATTTATTTGTGATTTTTTATATATTTACCACTGTAAGCCTTAAGGATGGTTATCGTAGACAACAGCATCATTATAATAATAATAATAAAACAATTGGATGGTCCTTCCGGATGATTTGTGTGCGAGGAAGCTTGCTGTGCAAGTTGCATTTTCCTGTCAAGTTTGCATTTTTCCTCGAGCCTTCTCTCGCCAATAGCAGATGCTACTGGCATTGGCAACACCAAGATGATCAGCAAGTATATGATCATCCAATAACCAGCAGCTGCTACAAGAGCCAGGGCGACGTCGTCATGCCGTTTCTCGCTCCTGTGTTCGTCAAGCACAAGGAGAGATGCACGTTTGTCAGACTGCAGTGCACCTAGGAGTTTTCTTCCCCTTGTACATGGAAATTTCTCAGGGCCTACAGAGTATTACAAATATCATTATGCGAAAGATATGAAAGATATCATGTCTGCTTAATTTGTCACCACGAATGTGTATATGCAAACATAAGTTCTGGTTATTTTCTTCAGTTGCAAAGCTACATAGAATGTAACGTCCCATATTTCTCAGTTTTCACACTGTCACACGGTTTCAGAATTACGTTTTAAAACAAGACACGATTCTTCAACACAAAGCAGTTCTAAACATTGAGGGGATGGTTTAGAACATGGGCATTTTGCAAGATTCAGGGAGAAGGTTCACTGTATCTTGCGAAAATCCTTCAATCTAAGCAGACACTATACAGGTAACCTTGGAATACTGGAGTAAGAGTAGTTCTGAAATTACAAGAGGAATTCCTGGAACAGCAACTGTAATAGTTTAATTATCTCATTTCATCTCAGCAACAGAAATTATATCTAACAAAGGAAGTCGTATGCTATGGTAGCAGAAACATGAAAATCTTTGAGTGATCTAGTATAAAGCTGGTAGGAACACAAGGACGACATTCTAAAATTTACATCATAATATATGCGATAAACCTCACTTTGCCCCAGAAAAGAATCTTCTATATATGGGACAAGCGACAAAAGAATTGACACACATGGAGAAGCGATCACTGTTCGATTGCCTGCATCACACAGCCTGGAGCTTCTGCTCATCCACAGATTCCACAGGAAGAATTGCAGGCTCCCATGAAGACGGCTCATCAAGATGGATCTTTGCATACTCACTCACCAGCCCATTCCTCTCTTCCCACATGATCGCTTTCCTCTCTTCTTCAGCCCTGTCTACCTTGTCTTTGGTCATCGAGCTCATGTCACCTGCTGCCTTGGTTACCATGCCAAGTGCACTGGTTAGCCAGGAAGCACCAACTGAGACATACTGATTACTCATGATAGCAGATCCTGCAATGCTGGCTTTCTGCTCAGCAGTGGCCAAAGCAGACTTTGTGAGTTCTGACACCTGATAACGCTCATCCACTTCCTTGACCTTGCTGCCAACAATGGCCCGGCCCAGGTTGATCTTTTCGCTCAGGCCATACTGGCGGTTTAGAGATGCGACGGTGGCGGTAGCATTGGACAGGATGTTGTGACGTTCGTCAAAGGTTCTTGCTAAGTTGAGAGCATCCTTGCTCAGCACAAAGCCCTTCGCCAACATGCTGCTCACAACATCCTCTGCCTTCCTAACTGCAGATTCAGTAGACGAAGATTTTTCTCCCTTTTGTACCAATGCAACATGGACACAAATGCAAAGAAGTGACATATCAACACATATTCGAAGTATTTTATTGTGTGACTTAGAAATTAACTAAATATGTGTAGATACAATGATCATCAAATGGAGCAAAAGCTAAACTGCAGCATAACTGATTTGAGAAAGAATGCATGCATTTTTTTTTTTTTGACATACCAAGCTGATTCAGATTAACTGCCTAATTTAAATTTCTTGCCATCGTACATAGTTTAAGAACCCATGTTAATTAAAGGTTGACAAACTCCATTCTGGTGAGGAAACAGCATCTATAGGAAATCAGTGTAACAGCAAGAAAGTTGCCAGTTTCAATCCTAGTATCTTCAAGCATTTTAAAACTTAAAAGAAATTTTCTGTCAGAAAAGAAACTTAAAACAAATTCTCAATTCTTGCTAACAAGAACAATGCTGCAGTTTAAGAGACAATATGTAATTTTAATATAAAAAAAAAGAAACACCGGGAATCTGATAATTTCTTTTGAATTTGATATTACTTAAAATTATGAGTGTGCCATTAAAATGTTAAATACTCTTACTGATAATTCTCTTACTGATAATTGTTTGCAAGCTTCAGGAGGCAGCTGATAGTTCTCAACAGGAGTTATGACTACAGAACGATCGACGATTGTTGCACCCTGTAGAAAAGTAATCAAAAGATTAGAAGGCATATCTCAGACACAAAAAAAGTGAAATAACATGAAACAAAAAGTAGAACAATCCTAATGCAAGTATGCAACAGAAAAATGGCTAAGGCAAGAAATTAGTTGCGGGAACTTGAACATACTGAGAGAAGCGCAGCAGTTTCTGCTCCTTGAGAGTCTTTAAATGTGACATAAGCAAGCTGTGACCATTCAGATTCGCTGATGAAGACACAACCAAACATTTAAGAAACACTCTATGCATATAGCCAGTGCAATAAGTAATGTGAATTACCTTTGCATTTCAACATATTCTATATCCCCAGAGAAAGAAAAGAACTCTGTGATCTCTCTTTTGGTAGCACTCAACGAGATGTTGCTAACTTTTACTGTCCTCACCTGCAAAAGAATATCAAACAAGAGCAAATGGAATGAGGTAGCTAGTGCGACTAGGACTTTAGCACAGGGTAGGAGATAGGATAGCATGATTGTAGTAATTGTACATTAGTTGACAATAGAATCGAATCATATTAGCCTGCCTGAAACCCAAACTTTCCAGGGTTTACAGGACAATCTAATTTTGGAAAAATACAAAATGACTAAAACTAACAATATAAGTACAAATTGCAGGCAACTGTCAAACAGAATGGATTAGATGTAATGTATCGATGAAGCCATGGAGGTAACAGCAAAGCTGTCAGGAACATCCACTGACTAAAACAATTATCTTCTTTGATCAAAAACCTATTTCACCCGAAATGTAACATGTCTATTTGGATTTGCACATCCTGAACAACCCTGCGTCCCAGATGAAAATGCCCAATGTGACGTAGCCCCAAGTGTCACAATCAACTATATGAGACCGCATGATAAGCTTTAGCTAAAGAAAGTTGATTCTAGGAACTGACGTTACAAACAAATGTCATTTATACCTTTTGTATATGTTATGAGGGCACAAATACTGAGAGACTTTACACATAAATCAATTCAACCACTTCAATCCGATAGATGTAAGATATATGGCAGTCAATTTATTTGGACAATCAAACATGGCCAGTCCAGCACCCCAACTTCCAATCAAGATTATTTTATTTGCCAATTTATAAAGTCACTGGAATTTACAAATTAGTAATACACATTAATCCGGTTAGTTAGTTAATGAAGAGAGACACAAGTCTAAGGTATCCTGATATTTCTATTTGGCAACGTCATGGTTGTATGGGATAGTTAACCAGTGGAAATTATCCTGTTATACCTATACCATCACATCAAAAGGATACGATTAAGATAGCACAAAGGAAATTCATCATGTATAACGAATAAGATAAGGTTGACAGCAGACATTGGATCATTGACACACCATGAGGTACACATAATTCAAGATGAATCATGCTGTTGTATAGTACGGCAATGTAATGCATGCCAGCTGTCCAGTTATAAGGAGGGATTAGTTTTCCTAAATGCAAAATCAACAAGAGCACTCATTCATCCAAAACCTAAATACCAAAAATGATCTCCAGCTAGAAGCCACAAACAAAGGCACGAAAAAAAGAACACACTAAGCAACAATATGACATCCTTTGTCATCTAGGAAATGCAACAATATGTAGCTTAGTATTCACCACAATTCAACAAATCATCAATTGCTTCAACGAAATATCAGAGGAAGCAGCCCCAACCAGAAATAAACAAACTTGAAGATCAGATCTAGCAGCCTGTTTGTAACCCACAACGGTCAAAAGTTAGCAACCCAGTCGAGTAACCAGTACAGAACCAGAGACTATCTTTGATTCCGAACGCATGGACCCCCAAAAGCTCGAAGAAGTCCATCCTATAGTCATCCAATCCACATTCTCCACCAACCGAATACACAAAAAGCACCAGAATTTAACAACAAACCGACGATTCGAGCACCTGGCCTCGAATGCATCCAGAATTTCTCAGCAACGCGGCGGTCTTACGGAGGAGCAAGTAGCTCATCAGGGGCCCGCACTGCGCTAAGCTTCTACGGGAGAAGGTGAACGCACGAAATCTACCCGAAACCTGCAACGAGGCTCGCTTGCATTGCGTCCAGTAAGAGCAAGACCCTCGGGACGCAGCAGCAATGTAGCACTAGCCGCCCGAAATCCCCTCGTTGCTGGTCACCATGACGATGTCCCCGAACCAGATCAAGCAAAATCGTCGCAGAAACGCCATCTCCTGCGATCCCCAACCCGGAGTTTCGCTACACACAACGCACGGCTAACTCCGACGAACGAGACCACCAACCACGCGAACAGCAGCAACACCGACAAACACCACCACCGACACCGAGTACTAGCGAACAAAAGACGTGGCCACCTTGCTCGCCTCCACGAATCAGTCCAAAAGCTGGTAAGAGTTGCGAGCCAGCGCTCACCTCCATCGCGGGATCTCGCGGCGAGGCGCGGCCAGCGCGGGATTCCGAGGCGGGTGGAGTGGAATGGCGGGGCGAGTCAGCTCGGGGCTACAGGAGGAGGAGCGCGCGTGTCGGCGAGCGGAGGAAGAGGAGGAGATTGGGATCTGGGCTTGGGAGATTGAGGCGGCGGCAGGTGTGTTTTTGTCCGTGAACCGTGTTGATTTGTAACGAAACGACCGGCGGATCCGCAGATGGCAATGCGCGTCGGCGCTCGGCACGACGGGATCACGCCATCACGGGAGTGGTAGACTGGTGGTAAAACAGGATCTGGTCCGATGGCACGATGGGCAGCGGCTCAGCGAGACGGGGTGCTGCCATTTGCTGATCGGGAGTTCAAATGTCACTACTTTTATCTGTGTTTTTTTTCTTCTATTTTCTTTTTTTTTTGTCCTTCCTATTTGTTTTGTATAGTTTGCTTGATTTGACATCCTGCCAACCTTTGGTTCGTTGCATAATGCACAGAACACCACTAAGTGCATCCTAAGTTGTGGTATAATCTCTATGTATTCTCTTTAAAACACGAAGTAAATGGTCATGAAGACTTTTGATTCGATAGGTCATAACGCATTCAAACATCATGCAAAAATTCAATAAAAACGGGGTGTATATTAGGAGAATCATAAAATATAAATTTCTATGAACAGTAGTTTTTTCTTTTATTCCATTTTTGGATTTCATTTTCAGTAGAATTTGCCTTTTTTTTGTTTTTCCATGTGTAGATGGAATTTATATTTGAAATTTTGTGCATGATAGATTGACTTTGTGTCAATGTTGTCAATTTTTTTAAATTTTTATAACCATTTGCTTCGTATTTCAAAAAATGCACGGGGATGCATCACAACTTAGGATGCCCTAGGTACGTTCTCGCGTAGTGCACACAGTTCCTTCTTACCTCAATACGGCTGATGAAGATTAAGGGCCTATTTGGTTCATGACCAGAAGTTGCTTAGCCACAAGTTAGGCGTGCCACAGTTTTTAGGTAGCTGTTTGGTTCACTGACGTAACTGTGGCATGCCACACTTTCTTAGCACCCGGCCTCACACGTCATAGACTCAGTTTCTTGTCAAACTTTGCCACAAGTGTGGCTTCGATTTTTTTAGCCACACTTTCTGTGGCAGCCACATATTGCCTAAGCTTAGGCATGGCAATGTTAGGCACCAACCAAACAGGTCCTAAGTAATCCATATTTAATGGCCTATTGTCTATAGTGACAAGACTTAGCCAAATAGCCTTCTTGAATATCCTTGGCCGGAGAGGATACCGTCCTAAGTATCGACCACCCACGGTTGAAGATGTCTATGACCAGATATGTGGGTCAAACCTTTCGACTAGGGATCAAGTAATAACCGACTGCGTTTTTTTGGGCATGTTCTTTTTGGCCGAAGTTTATGGCTTTTGACTGCGCCTTGTGGCTTTTAAGCTGTTCGTGTAAGAGATTACAGAGTAACATAAACTCACGTGCGGTTTTTACCGATATAAATGAATTCGGTACAGTATGTACTAAAATTAACTAGTAGGCCCTATCTTGAAAAGATACTCCGTTTAAAAGCTAGTCACTGTAGAAAAGCCGAAAAATAACTTTTAGAAGCTGAAAAGAACATACCCTTTATCCTCTCTCTGACAATAATGACATGAGAACCATGCCAGAAGAACATCTCATCGACAACAACCACTCCACATATATGGATGACCGGCGTCAATAAGGTGTCTCTCCATAGGTGCCAACTGTTGGAAATTAAGCGAGTTTAGCAAATTTCTCATATTAATTCCAAAGATAAACTTATATAGCAAAGCATATATCCAAAGACATGATAATAACATAGAAATTAAACTATTATCTCTCAACATGAATAATGTAATCAAGCAAAAGGACAGTATGCTAAACTGAGCACAAACATGAGCATTTGTAATATACATAATGCACAGGTTAAAAAGTGAGTTTTGTTCTTAGTTTGAGGAGTTGCTCAAGTTAAAAACTTGATCTTCTCACCCTTGTCAACACATTATATATCAAAGGGACTAACTCCTTAATATTCTGCTAGTTTGATAAAATTACCTCAATAAAATAATAAAACCAATTACCAGATTTTAAACACATGACAGAATGAAGAACAACTATTACAATACCAACAATAGTCCTACAATGACTGCATAAAATTCAATAGATATGTAGATAATGATTCCTGGTTCGGCGGCGTTCGAACGTTCTTGCGCTCTAAATTGGACCCCGAAATTCGAATATAGCGAGAACAGTCCACCATCCACGCGTATAGTTTTTTCACCAAGACTGCTCGGGCTCTTCAACCTTTTCTCGCACGTAGTCCGTTTCAAGCGTTGTAGAAGATGATCGTCTTTTTTTTTTTTTTGAAACGGAAGATGATCATCTTGCACCCTGCTTATTTTGGTTTGACCTTTTGGCTTTTGACTTATTTTTTACTAATATATAAATTTCGTCTTTTTCTGAACTTTTGGCTTTTTTAAAGCTTTTTTGCCGGTTCTTTTTTTCTGTATTCGTTTGTGTTGTCCGTGATGAGTTAACATATTTTTTATTTTTAAATTTAATTACATCAAATAAGTTATCTTCAGTTATAATGTAATTTCAATCAGCTATATTATAATTTCAGTCATACCACTATTTTTCAGTCTAACCTCGCCGGACCTTTATCATCAAAAAAACGAGCATAGGACACCAACAGTAATCCAATGTCTTTTCGTACTGAACGAGTAATTGCTTTGCTATCTAGGTAGTTGCAAATGCAGGTCCCATCTCCGTTAATGCAGTACTCACACTGACGAAGACGCGCTATTCGCATCAGGTCACAAGACATGCACCTGCAGGAGTTAAGAAAAAAGAAACCGAAGCAACAGCAGAAGTTCAGCCCAGCATGTGGTTCCACCTAAGGCTGTGTTCGGTTAGACTAAAAAACTATGACACATGATTAAAATTATACTGTTGTTCAACTACACTGTAGCTGAAGGTAACTTATTTGGTATAATTAAATTTAAAAAACTAAAAAATATGTTAGCTTATCACGGACAATGTAAACGAATACAGGGAAAAAAGAACCAGCAAAAAAGCTAAAAAAGCCAAAAGTTCATAAAAAGACGAAATTTTATGAATAATAACAAATAAGTCAGAAACCAGAAGTTCAAGCCGAAATGAGCGGGACGTAATATTTAGAAAGAGCCTAATTAGCCCTTAAAACAGGACCTTTAAAGGATTGATTATTTTCATCTACCCATTACGCAGGTGTTGTCTCTCTTCTCTCTCCATCTACCCCTCAATCTCTCTCTCCCCCGAGGGCTACGCAAGGCCACGTCCAGTGGTGCAGTTGGCAACGTCGCCGGCGGCGTCTACGATGAAGGCGGTGTCGCTGGGGTGGTGCTTGATGGCGGCGGCGTGGCTATGGTGCTCAGGTGGTGCCCGTCCGTGCAGGCTGGTGCGGGAGGCTGTGGCTGGTGGCGGCCGGTAGAGGCAGCACGACCCCACGGTTGGAAGCAGCCGGCAGAGGCGGCGTGACCGCACAGCCATGCGCGGGCGTGCGGCCATTGGCAGTGGCGGTGGCGGCCAGGCGGCAGTGGCCGGACGCGGCCATGCGGCCAGTGCTCTCAGGCCACGCGGTTCGGCCGGGGCGCGGCACGGCTGAATTAAGTTTCGCGAGGCAGTTTTGCTAGCTCGCGCAGCGGGACGTTGTTGCTTGGCCGAATGGGTTGTTCGTCCAATCGAATACAATTCGCACAGTGAAGACTTAGCGAACCTGTTCCTTTTTGACCGAGTGAATCCCTTTCCAACATTTGTCAATTTTATCTTAGCTCTTATCTGATTCGCTACCATTTCACCTTGTAGGTTCGCACACAGCCTTTGAGGAAGCATTCAAGCAGTTGCACACCTCGGATTCTTCATACAGCAAGTTCACTGAACGTGCTCAAGGCAAGTACTTTGCGACCATAACCTCCCGTCTCGCATATCACCTATTTCAAGATTAACTGACGTCACTACCTTTGAGCACAATATCACATTGTAAAGCTTACCTAGTTATTATCATAACACTAAAACTTACCTAGTCATCATCATAACACTAAAGTTTACCTGATCCTTATCATATCACTAAATCTTACTTAGTCCTTATCAGATCACTAAAGTTTATCTGATCATTAGCATATCACTAAAGCTTACCTGGTTATTATCATATCACTAAAACTTATCTGTTGTTATTATATTACTAATGCTTGCCTGGTTATTAGCATATTACTAATGCATACTTGGTTATTATCATACTACTAATATTTGCTTGGTTATTATCATATTACTAATGCATACTTGGTTATTATCATATTACTAATGCATGCTTGGTTATTGTCATACTACTAATCCATATCTTCGATCTTTATCAGTGTTTTTGGTAACATAGTTTTATTACACTTAACCTGTGTCATTTACTTGTTTATATTGTTTGTCCTTTACACACCTTGCTGTGACCATTGTTGGGTACTTACTGAGATTTTCAATCTCATGCTTGCTCTTTCCATCTCAGGTAAAAGGCTAGTAGAATAATAGTAATGTGCTTGGGTAAGAGCACTCAAGTTTTTAGTACTGTGTCTTGTCACTATTTAAGTTTTCCTATTTATTTTTCCTTTGATTAAAAGGGGTCCGGTCCTATGTTTCAAATGTTTATTTTAACTTCTGCTAGTTTTTTTTAATAAAGTACTTTTAAAATTTTAATTTTTTTTGCGATTTTCATTGTTGCTTGTATATTTATTTCGTAATTTGCCGATGACGTTTTATAGTAATATCTTATATTGATATGTATGATACTAGAACGGTGCCTACACGATCTTGCCATGAGCGCGCAGCACTTCCGCGAGCGCAGGAGGTGTTCCAACGACAGAAGCCGTGGAGACTATATGCATGATTGAGTTCGTTCGTTTACAACTTGAAGGCTCTAACTACTAGACTCCGCACGCACCTGCACGTTCATCATGGGTGCACCGCGATACGGAACCACCACCACATAGCTGTAAAAAACCGTGATACTGGGGTGCGCATCGTCAACGGCGCCGTGCCCGAAGCGCAGGCGAAACGACTCGACCACGGGCGGGACGTTCCACAACACAAGCGTGCGCCGTGCAGCCCCGGCGGTGCGGTGCCGTGCCGGACGCGAGAAAACAAAAAAAACGCGTCGATTCCGGCCCAGTGAGCCCGCGATGCCACACTACGAGGCTCGGCCGAGCGACGGAACCGGGCCCAGCTACTTGGCTCGGGCCAGCGGCGGCGGGGGTTTGCTTGTCGGGCTATCTTTAATGGATTGAGCCAAAGATACTCGGCTGCTCCAGCCACACTTCGAGCCCGTTTTTCGTTGGACATTTTCGACATCCCAGGTACGCTCGGCGGGGCCCCAAGGGGAGGGACGCTGCGGGTGTCGGAGGACGTCGGCCGGCGACGGGAGGCCCACGCCGCGGGGTACCGCGACCTCGGCCGCGCCCTCCTCGACCTGCAGGTCGCCGCCGACCAGGGCCGTCTCCGAGCGAGCACGTGCTAGTGCTACCACGCCCTCCTTTCCCTCGTCGCTCGAACCCCCAAAACCCTTTCGGCTTTCGCTCTCCCCGTGCGCCAAAATTCTCGGTTTCTGACATTGAATTGTGCTCGCTTTGTTGGCCTCAGACCACCGAGGAGCGCGAGAAGCTTTCGGCCATTTCGCGGCGGATCAAAGCTGCCTAACTAAGCTACTGTTTCTTCCCACTATTTAGATTGTCGTTGTGAGACTCCATACTTCTTGGCCGTAAATTATGTTGCCTTTAAGTTGCTGAGTACAACACTTGGAAAAATGTTCTGGTGCAGAGGTAGGTATATACAGGAGTCATGGTAACTTATGTAGGAAATCAGAAAAGTTTCATACGCATCAGTTTGACCTAGATTAGCCATTGGGAACCAGATGACGAACCCTCTGGATCTATTAGATACGATCTGTATGTACCATTGTAATTCTGAGGTTTTACACTAGCAACGTTCCTTCTTGTCGTAGAGCTGCTTCATGTATTGCAATTTGCAAGTGAAGATGCGTCCTTTACATTTCTGGTATACTAATGTGCCATCCGTAGTGCAGCTTCGATGTAAATAAATGCTAAATGTTTTTGTTTAATGCACACGTGGAGTATTTTCTTTTCTTTATTTGATTTCTTGCATGAATTTCCATTGACTGATCAGTTTGAATGGTTTGTCTTTTGTCGGTTACATCTAGGCTAAGATCAAAGCATTATCTCACTCAGAGGAGCCGCCGACTATCATATCACCTGCACGGCATCCTTCAAGTTGTACTAAACAAGAAGACTTCAAACCACTGTTTCACTGCAAATACAGTGACACCAATGGTGGACTCCCTATTGTGAATATTCCAGTGAATGGAGGGTTCAACAGAGTATGTACTATTGTACTACCTGATGATTCTAGAACCATTGGAGTTAGCGTGGTAACACTTTCAACTTTGCTGATAGCCACGCCATTTGACAGGAACATGGGCTAGGAGGAGGAGAACTGCGATTATCTGTCAAAAGAAGGTGGTATAAAGGTTAGTATTTGCATTGTCTTTAAGCAGTATTCTGAATAAATGCTTTGCTTATCGTGAAGCATGGTGGCACTTTCTTATGAGTTTTTGTCTGAAACCTTTTTTTTTTTGCGTATGTCACATTTGCAATAATTCTGTTCTTTTTTTGCGAGGAATAATTCTGTTATTAACTTAACCTCACAACTGTTTTTCATTGCTAATGGTGATGGATGTAGAATATATTTGTTTTTTTAGCTTCTGTAGTTCTGTTACAAGCTTGAATGCAACATATTAAGATGTAAGCTTGCATCTATTTTGTGCATGTGTCTGCATTTATATTTGTGTCATGGGGACCTGGTAAGTGGTACTCATCATATTCACTTGTTCTTAGTTTTCGGATTCTAACCTTGTTTTTTTGTCCCCTCGGGCTACAGATAAGCTTGCTGAAACAAAAGATGGCACATATTTAGAGAGTCTTTTGGAGAAAGCAAAGTAAGGCTTTTAACTCCTGCATTGCTGCTCAATTCATGGCTGTTGTTTCTATGTATTCTTCTTCTTAACTAACAGTATCTCCCTTGTACACTACACCAACCACCCCAAACCTGTGCATTTTTCTTCTTCAGATCCATATGGTCAAGTAGGCTGACTAATCGCTTAAGTTAGCCCATACGGTTTTGTTGGCCATGGTTCCGTTTGAAAGAGACAAATATGCAAAGCAGAACTGTTTGCACAAACATTCCCCCTGTTGATTGAAGTACCAAATCTCGCTAGTATTTTCTATGGTAATAAATGTTATGAATATTGTGCAAGTATTCATAAGGCCCAAAGGGCAATATATATAGAGGTACAAGAGTGATATACATAAGGAATACAAGGCATATTAGGAAACAAATAACAGACCTAATCTATTTCCTATTCTATCCTTAACACCCCCCTCAAACTCATGGTTGATCACACACACTGAGTTTGGAGAGAAAATACAAATGTTGTGCCCTAGTCTGTGGCTTCGTGAAGAAATCAGCAATCTGTAACTCTGATGACACAAACTGAAGAGCAAGGACACCCTCCTGCACCTGGGAGCGAGTGTATGAAGCATCCACACCAATGTGCTTGGTGAGCTCATGCTTCACTGGATCACGAGCAATGCTGATAGCTCCTGTACTGTCAGTCATAAGAGTAGTAGGTCCCCTCACAGGTACGCCAAAGTCTGCAAGTAACCATCTCAACCAAGTAATCTCTGTTGTCACAGCTGCCATAGCTCTCAACTCAGCCTCTGCACTCGAACGGGAAACTGCAGTCTGTTTCTTTGTCTTCCAGGCAATCAGGGAGGAGCCAAGAAAAACACAGTAAGCAGAAAGAGAACGACGATCAGAAGGATCACTAGCCCAGGTCGCATCAGAGTACGCCTGAAGCTGGAGTGAGGTGGAGTTAGGGAAAAACAAGCAACGAGAGATGGTTCCACGCAAGTAGCGAAGAACACGAAGAAAATGACTGTAGTGAAGATGAGTAGGACAAGCCATGAACTGACTCAAGATATGGACAACATGAGCAATATCAGGACGAGTGCTCACAAGATAGACCAAACTGCCAACAAGATGACGATACCGAGTAGGATCCTCAAGAGGATCACCATCAGTAGCACAGAGCTGAAGAGAGAGCTCCATAGGAGTCTCAGCAGTGTGAGTATCAGTCAGACCAGACCTATCAAGAAGATCATGAACATACTTCTGTTGGGAGAGGTAGTAACCCTCAGGCGTGACAGAAACCTCAATCCCAAGAAAGTATGTAAGCAAGCCAAGATCAGTCATCAGAAACTGCTCACTGAGATGCTTCTTCACATATGCAATGAACGAGGGATCGTCACCAGTAATGAGCATATCATCCACATATAGAAGAAGCAGTGTCCGACCTCGAGGTGAGACATGGATAAATAGAGCAGGATCATGGGCACTGACAGTGAAACCGACAACGGTGATCACTGAGGTAAAACGCGCAAACCAGGCACGAGGGGTCTGTTTGAGACCATAAAGAGCACGACGAAGACGACAGACATGACCAGCTGGAACAGAATACCCGGGTGGTGGCTGCATGTAAACCTCCTCATGCAAGACGTCATTAAGAAAGACATTCTTAACATCCAGCTGAGAGATAGACCACCGGCGAACAGAAGTAACCGCAACAAGAGTGCGAACAGTGGTCATATGAGCAACAGGAGCAAATGTCTCATCATAATCTCGACCATACTCCTGTTGAAAACCACGAGCCACAAGACGAGCCTTGCAGCGCTCAATGGTACCATCAGACCTGGTTTTAATCTTGTACACCCACTTGCACGTGATAGGACGAGCGTGCACAGGTGTCGGGACAATATCCCAAGTCTCCGTACGACGAAGCGCATCAAGCTCCTCTGCCATAGCGAGCTGCCACTCAGAATGAGAAGCAGCCTCACGATAAGAACTAGGCTCAGTGACAGAGAGAGCATGAGCTGGCGAAGCAAAACCAAGATGAGCAGGAGGCCGAATGGTTGCCCGGTCACGAAGGGCGTAACGAGGAGCATCATCAGATGAATCAGACGTCGGTGTCGGCAAGAGACCAAGAGAGGGATCTGGTGAAGGACGAGGACGTCTGGAGTAGTGCACCCCAGAGAAACGAGACGGTGGTGCCATAGGAGCAGGAGGCGGTGCTGCAGGAGGCAACACAGGAGGGGAAGGTACCGAAGGCGGGGAAAGGGGGGAAATGGGTGAGGAGTCAGGGAGAGACAACCAGGAGATCGTCTCAATGGTGGAAGCAGTGTGAGGAGCCGAATCTCGATAGAAGAAAGGTCGAGATTCGTCAAAGACAACATCTCGTGAGATCCGAATCCGTCGAGTAGAAGAATCATAGCAACGATAACCCTTATGCTCAGAACTGTACCCAAGAAACACACACTCGACTGACTGGGCTGTCAGTTTAGTGCGCTCACGAGGCGGCAGCAGGACAAAACAGGTGCAGCCAAAAACACGAACGTGATCGTACTGGGGGGCTCTAGAGTAGAGACGCTCTATAGGACTGATATCCTTAAGAGCAGTGGAAGGCTGCATATTAATGAGATAGGCAGCCGTAGAAACAGCCTCAACCCAGAACTGTGGGGGAACGTGAGAAGCAAGAAGAAGGGTGCGAGCAGTCTCAATCAGATGACGATGCTTGCGTTCAGCAACCCCATTCTGAGCATGGGCACCAGGGCAAGAAGACTGGTAAAGAGTGCCCTGCTCATAAAGAAATTGTCTGAACGCACTAGAACAATACTCGCCAGCAGAATCACAACGAAAGGTACGAATAGAGGACTCAAACTGAGTACGAACCATCATGGCAAAGCTACGATAGATCGCAAGAAACTGACCACGATTAGACATAGGGAAAAGCCAAGTAAAACGGGAATAGTCATCAATGAAAATAACATAGAATTTATGCCCGCCTTTAGAGATAATAGGCGCAGGTCCCCATACATCTGAATGAACTAAATCAAAAGGACGAGAAGACAATGACTCACTAGAATGATAAGGAAGTTGTAGCTGCTTGCCCAGCTTACAACCTCGACAAAACATGGACGTGTCAACAGTAACACGTCCAAGGATACCCTGACGAACTAATGACGAAAGACGAGACCCACACAGGTGACCTAAACGGTGATGCCACTGCGCAAAAACTCCAGAGGTGGTGGCAGCAGTGGCAGTGGAGGTAGACGTGGCAGGAGACGTGGTAGGAGCAGCTAAAGCGGACGGAAGATGAAGACGGTCGAGAATGTAGAGACCCTGACGATCCCTACGGTGCCGGCCAGTCCCAAGTATCGTCCCTGTCTGTCGATCCTGAACGAAACAGGTGTGAGAGTCAAAACCAACCCTACAACCAAGGTCAGTGAGCTGTCCCACTGAAAGAAGCTGCATGGTTAGTTGAGGAACATGAGAAACAGCTGGAACAGAAAAATCAGTGGAGAAAAGAGTGCCCTGACAGCTAACAGACAAGGAAGTACCATCAGCAGTCTGAACAGAAATAGGGAGGGTAGGAGGTCCTACTAAAGTGAGAGATGTGGAATCTGATGTCATGTGGAAAGAGGCACCAGAATCTAGAACCCAAGAGGTACCTGGGGGAGACGTCTGAGCTAGACTAGCAGAACCCGCTGAGCTGTGAGAGAGCTGCTGAAGAAGAGCCTGGCAAAGCTGCTGAACAGAGTCACCTCGCTGAGATCCTGATGAGCTGGTCTGTCCTCCTGAGAAGGAAGGGCCTCCCTGCCCCCCCTTGGATCGTCCAGCCCCACGCGCCTTATGCCGCTTTTTTCGCACCGCACAACTCTGGTAGTCATGCCCTAAGTTCTTCCAGTAGTTGCATTGAACTCCAGTTGGTGCAAAGGCAGGAGCGGCAACAGGCACCTGGGAAGGAACCGTAGTCGTAGCAGGAATCGTCGATGTAGTCGAAGAAGGAGCAACAAGCACAGTTGGAACGGACTGTGCTGCTAGCCCGAGACGAAACTCCTCAGCCCGAAGTGTCGAAAGAGCCTCGGTGATAGTCGGTCGTGGCGAGCGGCTCAGCAACTGAGCTCTGACAGGCTCAAACTCTGGGCGAAGACGGCAGACGAAATCATAAAGACGGAGGCGATCATGAGCCGCCTTCTGAACTTTGTGGCACTCCTGGCACAGTGGAGAAGCCAGCTCATCTATCTGGCGCCAGAGACTAGCCAGAGCTTGAAAGAAGTCGTTGACGGAAGAATCTCCCTGGCGAAGCGTCTCCAACTCACGCTGAAGCGAAAAGAACTGAGCATCACTGCTCTGCTGATATCGCTCACGCAAGTACTCCCAGATCTGTCGAGTAGACCGCAGACCAATAATATCTGGCTGAATGGAGTCGTCAACGCTGACCACCAGGATGGCACGAACACGAGCCTCATCAGCACACCAACGCTCGAAAGCGTCAATGGCATACTGAAAAGCCTCATCAGCAGCGTCAGCAGCAGCAGCATCAGCCTCTGCCTTCTTCTTAGCAGCCTCATCTGCTCCAGGAGGTGCAGAAGTAGGCTGCCTAGGAGGAGGCTGAACCGGCGGTGGCGGAGAAGGACGAGCACCGGTAACATGTCCCCAAAGGCGGAGACCAAGCGTGATCTCCATGAGAGAAGACCATAACCTGTAGTTCGTTCCATGGAGCTTTGTTCCCGAAAATGGGATCGCAGCGGATGGAACGGAAGCCATTGGTAGGCGGCGCTGGACGGCGCGGCGACCAAGGCAACGAAGTCTAACAGGCGGCGCTGGACGACGCGGCGATTAGAACAACCTTTTTTTTGCTTTGTTTTTTTTGCTTTTTTTTACAAGGCTATATAAGCAGTCACTCACTGGCTGTTAGCCAAGAGCTGTAGCCCAGATGGAACTGCGGCCGACGACCTGGCGCGGCCGGAGGAGAGGCGACGGCGGCCGGCGAGGAGCGGACGACGGCAGCGGCAGCCCGGCTCGGCCGGCGGAGCGGGCGACGGCGGCGGCGGCCCGGATGCAGACCAACAGCGGCGGACGATGCAGACCGGTGGCGGCAGTGGTAGCGGCGGCGTCAGATCTGGCGGCGGCGGCGGCTCGGGCTCGAGCGGCAGCAGCGGCTCAAGATGATCCGAACGGCAGCGGTGACTGGAGATGATCCGAGCGGCGGCAGCGGGTAGGGAGGATATATCAGGTTAGGGTTTTAACTCTAGCTCTGATACCATGTTATGAATATTGTGCAAGTATTCATAAGGCCCAAAAGGGCAATATATAGAGGTACAAGGGTGATATACATAAGGAATACAAGGCATATTAGAAAACAAATAACAGACCTAATCTATTTCCTATTCTATCCTTAACAATAAATACAATTTTACTAGATGAATAGTAAAATGATTGGAGTACTACTGTGGTGCTCTATGGCTTCAAAAAATTGTGGTGCTCTCCAAGTACCATATACACCATGTTGAGTCTAGATGTCCCATATTAAGTTATAGATATGATCCACCAGCCTAATCAAATTATATGCATTGATTTGATTCTTTGGTATATGTGTGGTACATTGTTCATAAATCTAGATATATGGGACTGATGATATTTTCGAATTTGTCCATATATTCATTGGTCCTTTTCATTCTTGGCGTATAGCTACGACATTACTTTGTTATGCTAACCTTACGATATCATTCTAGGTTAGCTAGCTTAAACTAGTTAGCATTGGACCATAGTAGTTGAATCTCAGTATCTCACCCATATTAAGTCAGACCTGGGTTAGATGTGTAACCTGAACCAGGATGTACTGAAACATTTAGTGTGCCATATTTGTGGAATCATTGTTTTTTTAAAGAGAAAAGCTGGAGTAACATACAGTAACATCTTTGAAACCAATCTAGAAGGTTGGGTTAAGGCATATGCTAGAACATTCAATTTCATGATTTAGGCCATGTTCTTTTTAGCTTTTAAAAGCTGTTTTTCAGTTTTTCTATTGTAACTAGCTTTTAAATGGAATATCTTTTTAAGATAGGGTCTACTAGTTAATTGTAGCACATACTTTACCGACTTCATTTATATCGGCCAAAATCGCACATGAGTTTCTGTTACTCTATAATCTCTCACACAAACAACCCAAAAATCACAAGCCGCAGCCAAAAATCATAAGCTCCAGCAAAAAGAACATGCCCTTATTGTTGATTGAAAAAGAACTTGAGGGGATTCGACATGCTCTTGGCCTCATTTAACTGTATTTCTAACATCTACGGAAACAATCGGGAAGGGTGCATTAAGACATATGCTAGCTCTTTCATTCTCTGATTTAGTGTTGGTTGAAAACAGATTTGAGGGGATTCAACTTTCTTGTATAACTGTATTTCTTGTTCTGGACTTGCAATGCGAGTGCCTGCTTAAAACTGGCATAGTGGCATGTATGATCTAAATATTTTGGCTGCAATGAATTGTTTCTTTCTGATTGCTTTGATGCCATGCATGTTTGCACATCTGCCAATGCAGTCATGCCCTTAATGGTATGTTTGCTGACTTTTTACTCATTATTAATAGCTTTCTGAGTCTGGGGAGCCACTCAACATCTGAATATGACATGAAGAGTGAAGAGCTGCCACCTCCACCACCAAATCTATTACCAAAACACCTAGCTGTAAGAGTTCCAGATCATCTTAAATCATGTCTATTATTTTCTGGTCCCCTGTGTTACATGTTTTTAAATACTTGATGTCTATTTGGTATTCTTTGGTTCTACCTTTTGTTTTGTTTATTGCAATGGAAAAAATGTTCATTCCGTGCTTTCCTGCATTATTCCATTGCCTCTAATACATTGTTTTTCAATTTGTAGAAAACTCAGAGATCAGATGATGTTTGATTGAAAACAAATGTGAATCCTGCACGCTCCATAAAGCTCCAGATGCAGAGAACTGAATGTAAATTATAATGCAATGCATACTATGTTTGATTATAACAGCAGTGGTGACTCTAGTGATTCTCCCTAGCTTTTGTACTGCTATTTACTAATTGGTTCATTATGGCTTCTTTCAAAATTTAGTTCCATAGGAACCTCATAATATTTTATTTTAGTAACCTCATAATATTTTATTTTAGTACCTAGGTGTTCTGAGAAACAATTGTAACTTATATAATACCCCCAAAACAAAAACCATTACATGTGAAGTTCAAATTATTGTACATGGTGGTGAAAACAATTGAATACAATACTTTATAATCAAATTGGGTAAGCCAACTTACTGTACATGAGTTTCTACTCAACAAGTTGATTCAGAGGATAAAAATAAACAAAAACTAGACTTTAGGGATCAAAGTGAACAAAATAAGAGATGTGATGGACCCAAATGTCCGAACCCAACAAAAATGGAGTTCATGGATCTTACACCAAGAATAAGAGCTTTAACATGCCAACAGAACTGCAGCACTTTGCTTGTTTCAACATTAAAGCTAGGAGTTGAATGAGATATCTCTACAAAATAGGGGGTCTTGTAAATTGAAACTTCATGTTATTGTAACAAAACAGAATGCATGAGCATGACGAGGAGTTTTGGTGTTACGTGATTGTTGCCAGATCCTTCTACAATCTACACCACACTGGAAACAGGATATGCCCTCTCCATGTAAATACACTAATTTCTCACAGTTATACTATTTTTGTGAACTTACAGTAACATGCAAACTTGATTAATGCATCAAATTTCACACCATAATTGTAATTTACTGTTTGTGCTTCGGTACTAAATATTTCTTTGAAAAGTCGGAGCATATTTGATCCCTGTGTCAATCCAATGTCTGTGTTAGCTGTTGAATAATAATATCGAACTGCACCTACAGCAATTTACTTGCATCAAGAGACACAAGGATGGTTTTTGCAGGTGTATCCAATATCCGGGAGCTCATGTAGGCCTGTAGCATGCAGTCATTTGTGAGAGCATAAGGAGAGCGTGTGCAAGCTCCTCCACCATTATACAGGCACCTGGCACTAAACTTCTGAGAAGATACTACTACATTGTCCAGCCTACTCTGTCTGCTCTCCATTCTAAACCCCGTGTTGTCTCTTCTGCAGCTTCGTTGCTGATTGAAATGCATATTCCTTTGGCAGATCCTGTCAGCTTCTGCGAGAAGTATCATTACCACTTCCAAGCACTTTCTGCCATCCTGTTTGAATTAGAAATGTACATTGTACAGTACCCGCATCAGGCTAGCTATCGCGGCGGGCTGTTGAAAGGTGTGCTGATATGATACAGTGCTGGCTTCAGAGATCAGAAGGTACGCATATTCCGAGGCTGAGCTGTAGCTTTTGATTCTAAGAAGAAAAGGGCGTGAAAGTATAAGCAGAGTCAGTGTAACGGTCAATAGCCTTGCCTGGTCTGATCATTTCGGTCGCCATCGAGGATTTCTTGCAAGTTCCTTACTGTTAATATATCCTCGTTTTGTGGCTTGTGAGCTGTGGGAAACACTACAGTTCCTCAGGTACAGTTACTTGTTCGTCAGTTCGTGTCTGCGGCTTATTTGGCGTGACTGCGGCTTATGGATTTTGATTGAAATTTTTGAATTTTAGCTGTTTACGACAGAGATTATGGAGAGGTAGATGCTCGTTTATGATTTTGGTTAATACAAATATTAGGCTTTTAACGTGTATTACAATTAACTTGTAGACCCCGCCTTGAAAAAATACCCCGTTTGAAAGTTAGGTACTATAGCAAAAGCTAAAAGCCGCTAGCTTCAGAGAAAAAGAACAGGCCAAGGTGCCGACCTAGGTGTTGTGGTCTTCCTTGTGTTTTCCCAAAGGAGAAAAAGAACAGGCCAAGGTGCCGACCTAGGTGTTGTGGTCTTCCTTGTGTTTTCCCAAAGGCAAAGGCGACGGAAGTGCAGGCACACGTATCTTCTGTCGCACCTTGCATGTGTGCCCGTTGTGATATTGAATTTACTATTCGATTTCTTGGTCAATAAGAATCTCTTTAGTTGCCACTAGCCAACAATTATTGGGTAAGCTCTTCGCAAAACTCAAGAATCTTTGCCACGTTGACAACATATGTATGACGACGGTAAGTGTGTCTTTTTTTTTTATGAGAAACGGTAAGTGTGTCTCAGCATACTTCCTCTTAAACCAATGGAAGTTGTAATCACTCTTCCTGCATGCTTCCTGAGAAATGCCATGGGCTTCTTCTTGGACTTGAGTTACCACTCCGGTGCATGGCGAAGGGCGGCTATATATAGTGTGGCCCAACTCTAATCCACTATCCAATCACAAATTCGCTTACAAGTCTCGAAAACCAGCTGATCTAACTAATAAACCTTTTCGAGGCCATTTCTTCTTTGGAGCTTAGAACAGCTTAGCTAGATTCGAATGGAGCCCTCTGGTTGCAACTGCAAAACGTTCTTACTGGCCCTCCTTATCGTCGCTTCGCAGTTTCTGCATGGACTCGGCTGCATCACAGAACCAGGATCTCCAGGAGCAACGCGCGAGGAAGCCGAGCAGCTCGGCAACGGCGAGGCTGAGGCGCTCCGGCTCCGGAGCCGAAGCGCGCAGACGCACCAGACGGCGCAGCACGGCCGGGGCCAAGGCGCCGCGGCGCGTCGTCCGTCGGGTACTTCAGGCGCCGCTGCCTTCCCGGCGGTGATTCAACCGAGCAATGCCGGTGGTTTCGGGTCGCGGCAGAGGGAGGACGGCCAAGCCTTGGCGCCGGCCGCGTTCGAACCGGTGGCGCGTTCGGGGCTGGCGCGCAAGCTGCTGCAGGGCGTTGGCACGGAGGCGTCGCCTAAATCTTCGTGCCAGTCCTACTTCGTCGGCTGCCCTCCTCCCTAAGTAGGCAACCTGGACTCTGCCGACTCCGTCATGCGTCTCACTCGTGCACATACAATACATATAGCAATTAAACCCATTCATTGTCGAGTAAGCCAAGTACGTATTTCGGTTCCATACCAAATGCCTTACCTAGCGATTGGTTACCGTCTAGTCACAAGTCGCGAGCAGCTATTGTTCAGCATCATGCGCATTAGTATGTTGTAAGGTATTCCAGAGCCCCTGGCCTCTTGTAATATTTCCCCGGTGTAGTTATGCGCCACCAGCTCGTGTAAACACTAGATCTTTTAGGCTGTGATTTTGATTTTGGCTTATTGTTTTTGAATTCTGACTATTTGCGAGAGAAAAATTCACATACGATTTTAATTGGTACATCTGAACTCGGTACAATGTCTACTACAATGTATCTGTAGATCTTATTTTAAAAAGACGTATCGTTTAAAAGTAAGTTACTGTAACATAGAGCAAAAAAAGAGCACTGCCGAACTGAGCCACCTTCTTCCTCCAAAAGATCGAACCGGTCTTGTCATCTGATTTCGCAGTATTGAGTTCGAATGGTATGACACAAACACCAAAGTATGACATGATTACACAAACCAAAGAACAAATGCTGTTATTACAAAGTATCTCGTACCAAAGAGCTCAGATAACTTGTGTACTGGACCTTTGACAAATAGTTTGTTCAACATCGACTCTATCGCCCGCAACTGATTATCATAAATTCCTCCTCCCACAGTAACTACCCTATCATGCATACCAGGACGGCTTGCGTCTTGTTCTGAAAATATGAATTGCAGCATTTGTTTCATTCGTAATTGACCTGCAGAGAACAAGGAAGATACCAACTTTCAACATCCCACGCAGCATAAATTAAAACTAAGCAATAAAATACGGAGCAACAAATAGTGCTAAAGTATACAGGAATCATAAAGAGAAAACTGTAAAAGTCACTAGGAACCTATAACCATTCGCACAACCCAACGAGTAATAGTATAAGCACCATGTATTTCCGACTATGATCAATTGGACACCAATTTGGAAAATAACTATCATAATTGGGATAAGACTACAGATAGCATCAGAAATTAGAACAAGTTTATTGATGGGGGCATATATACTTCAATGGTGTTGCATTTTCACCAATTATCCAACCAATGCAGTCATCTGGAACTAGAAGTCTTAACTTCTTGCACTTCTTGCAAGGCCTGAGGATGTAAAGAATACCGAATTGTCAAAAAAGCAACATGGCCCTATGGATACAACAAATTGCAAAACAAAAATGATTTACATTAGATGTAAGTACTTTCATAGTCAATTCCATGGCCTTCACTACCTAATAGTATATCCCAGAAATAGTTAAGATTTTGTCCTTCGTACCAGGGACGCCCTTATCTGATAATTTAATTCTAGCTCTAGAATCATACTCTGTAGGGTTGATCAACCCTTGCCATAAATGCATTTTACTGCAAAATCTGACAACAGAAGTGTAAGATCATATAGTACAATCAGAGAGGGGTGAATGATTGCCTTCGCTTTTTGATACCTTTTTACTTCGATTGCTCGCCAAACATTGCACCAGTAAGAGCAACTCCATCCCATTAGTCATTTCTCCCTCTCTAATTCCTAAGATGAAGAGCCTAGCTATTATTTTCAGCTCTCTATTTGAGTTAGCATTCCAATGGCCTAGCTATTTGAGAAGCGAGTGAGGAGGCGCTCGCCAAATCTAGCTAGCGGCCGGGAGAAAATAGCGACTCGATAAAAATGAAGAGGATGATAAAGAACCGGTTGGAGTCCATTTCTTGAGTCATATTAGGTAAATATACAATGAAGAGCAGGATAAAGAACCGGTTGGAGTTGCTCTAAGCACGTCGCCCGTGCCCGTGAGGTGCCCCTGCCGGATGGTCGTCGGCTGCGCCGGCCGGCGACTACGCTGGGAAGTTAGGGCCGGGCCGCTGTCATGGGCCTAGTGCGAAGTTTTGGTGGGCTGCCCGCTCTCTCCAGGATATGGGCCGAGACGGCCTGACTAACTAGGCCGCGCTCTGTTCAGTGTTCGTCTCTTCTCCTCCTCCCGCCGTACAAGTGGAGAAACAAACATCAGACATCCATGGGAAATTGCATGCAGGAAAACATCTGCGTATACATATTCCAACCTCTTTTTTTCACTTTCATCTAAGAAAAAAGCCCTCAATAGTTAGCTGCACCTGCAAGCCACTGCTCCTTAGAGCCTTCTATAGTTGCTTTGGTTGTTTTCACTTGTTTGTAGCCTGAAACTCTTGAGTTTGCAAGAGACTCCTGTGCACTCGTACATATTTTCTAATACAATCAGTTGTTCTTCAAACAAAAAAGGAACCTCCTTTTGCACTTTCATCTAAACAAAACTTCTTTTTTTTTTCACTTTGGCGCAAAACGAGTACTGCAAGCAGGGATTGCACTACCGCAGTAACTACGAGGAAGTTAAGACACTAGTCCGGTTCCGCATCAAAAACTGTTAACCACCAGGGAAAACGAAGTCGGCACCGTCCGCGAGATTCGTAATTGTGTTTTTTGCGGCGAAGTTCGCACCGATCGAGTGCAGGCGCGCACAAAACCTGAATTGGAAATTGGAATTACGGCACAAGGCGCGCGCAAAACCGTATCAGCTCGTCCATCGAGATTCGAGAAGGATTGCGGCTTGCGCAACCACGTCGCGATGGGAACAAGTACGTTGTGATTCTTAGGGCATGTCTTTTAAAATTAGGACCCATGTTATATTAAAAACTATAAAATAATAATATCCTCTCTCAGCCGTACTCTATCATATATAGTTGTTTAATGCTCATATGAATTTTTTAATGCTTTGAATCGACTTTTAAGTAGAGTCCGTTTTTATGCATTTTTTCTTAAAATAACCTCTCAAATGTATTGAATCAATTCAATATCTTTTCTCTCCTTATTTGAATTGGCTAAAACACAACATTAAAGATGGTTTTATTCCCTAGTGAAACTTCACATGGTTTATCCTGCCACTGAGCTCCAACTTGCTGCCATTTGGTGATGTGCAAATCATAGAGCCGGTAAGAGCTTTTACTGTGCTATAAATGACACCCCTTCCACCACCCTCATCCGCAAGCCTTTAGAGCTGGTAACTGAGTGGTAAGTATCAATATCAAGACCCAAAGCCAAGCTAACTAGCTAGAACAACCAGGATCCAATATATCATATATGGTGCTCTCTGCAGGGTGCAAACTAATGTAGTTGTTCTTTCTTGTCGCCGTTCCACTGCAAGGGCTGCTCGACTGCTCCGCGGTTCCAGCAGCGGCGCATGCCGACCTGCCAACACTTGAGCAAGGTCGAAGCACAAGCGACGTCCCCGCTACCTTGCACAATGTGGGCGTCGGGATGCAGGCGAGGGACAGCGGCGACGACCGGCCGGCCTCCGCGGCGGGATCGGGATGTAGCTGAAGAACATAATAAACTTCTCCAATCAAATCAGAATAAACACCTTATACACCGACAATCCGTAGAACCAGTCTTCAATAAGAAAGATAGTGTAACATCCTGATTTTCAGAGCCTTTTTGAAGCTTTTAAAATAAAATTTACCATTTGGATTTTTCTAGAATTAATTAAAGCTTAATTGGAATTTTTATTAACTAAAATGATTTAATATGATTAAATTAAATATTAATATTTATGAAAAGTATTTTATTTGAGTTCCATGAGTCTCAAGAAATTTTTTGAAATTTTTTACGATTTTTTGGATTTATTTACTATTTTCTAAAACTCAAATAAATTTAGCTGAATTTTCGGAATTAGAAAAATCCCGAAAATACCTAAAAGGCTAAATGGGCAGAAGCCCATTTTAGCCAGCCGGCCCAACCCAACCTGCCGCTCGACTCAGCCCAGCCCACCTGCTCGACAAGCCATGCGTCACCCATCCGCGCGCGCCCCCCGCTGGATGGTCGACATGTGTCGACCATCGGCCATGTTCTCTCACTGCACCGTTGCATCCGGGCCATCCACCTGTCGACGCGGGTGTCGTCGTCTTCATGGACTCCGTCTCCGTTGCCACCTCGGCATCCATGTCCGCTTCGTGGACTTCGCTGCCGCCTTCCGCGCGTCTCCTTCCCGGACTCGGCGTCCATGCTCGCCGTAGACTCCTCGAGGCCCGGGTATTTAAGGCCGCGCCCTCCCTCGACCTCCGCATCCTGCTCCGCCGTGCATTCCGCTGAAGTTTGCCCATGCGCCGTCGCTGGTCTCGCCGATCTCGCTGTCGCCCGAGCCTTCGTCTCCATCTCCGGCAAGCCACACCTCGTTGTTGTTCTTCGCCGTTCTCCGCCACTGTTCGCCGTCGGTGAGTCGCCGTTCGGTCAACCCCGCCGCCATCTCGGTCGCCGTCGTCCAAACCCCACCGTTCGCCTCGGTCTGTGCTGCCCGCCTCGCACTGCCCACTACTAGCTTACTCACACCCGTGGGCCCGTGACCGTTCGCCTTCCCGTGCACCCCGTCCACCATGAGCCGTGCGTTTGACCCATGGGCCCCACCTGTCAGCCTGCACTGTTCCGTAGACCATGGACCGAGCCTCGTCAGCGTTGTCCTTTCTTCGTCGTCGTCGTCCTCACGCCACGCCCTTCGCTAACTACATGGGTCTCCTATCTTCTTGGCCTTCTCCTCCTTGCTCCCTTCCTTCTCGTGGGGATGACTTACTTTCGGCTGGCTCTCGGTGGAGAGGTGAACTGGGTCTGTGGCTTGCTTGGTTAATTGCCAAGGTAGGCAGTGGTGAAGGGTGATTCCCCACCACTGGCCTTATTCTCGGTCTAGGGAGGCAATGAGGAAATGAGGTGGGAGTGAGAAGGGGTATGCTGGCTTATACTATGGCATGGCCGTGAGACCCTCTTGGCTTTGTGCAATGACCAGGATGCCTCTCTCTCATCATCTCACTCCTTAAGTCTAAGGGCTTTAAGAACCTTTTGGTCCACGGGTGGGCTCTGTACTGTTGGCTTTTCCACTGCGGCAGGTAAGTCAGTAAAAGATAAGAATGAAATTTCTTGCTGGATGATGAGAATTTAAACGCGAGACGGTGTCGACCGTTCCTGTACGATCTGGGAACCTCTATGAGCGCTTAATTCATTCGGCATTTCTAAAGCCGAACGAGTTCTGACGGCAAAACTCTATTTTATTTCTTTTATTCTTTCTTTGATTGTTTTCATTATTCCCATTACTTCTCTTTTATAATTTAGATGTATTACAAGTAATTTCCAAGTGAACACTCGGAACATGGAGGCTGAACAGGGCAAAGGGGCGTGGCAAGCAAGTTACTTGAACCGAATTGAAGTTGCATGGCATCTCGCCGGCTGATATTCTCGTGGTGAAAATGGAAGGACCTTTCCCTGTCATTGCTGTGTCACTTCGCTACTCCCTCTATAAATCTACGCGTGACAGGCTGACAGCTTCATCGTTTTCAATCTTAGTTCACACAAGTTACTAAGCTAGCTATTTGTTTGAATCTTCCCAAGCAAGCTTAGTAGTACCTCACCTGACCAGATGGTACGGTACCCGTACGCGTTTCTCTCGTTCATTCTTCTGATCACCTCTGTCCTTGTTGAGAGGTCCTGCTCGAGACCATTTCTGATGGAGCTGCAGGAGGCGGCAGCCTCTTCAGTGCCTCATCGCGGCGACGAACTGCGCCGCGACGAGGCCCAGAACCGATCACCCACGGAGAAGGAGATGATCGCCGGTCGTGGCGCGAATGCTGATCATGGCACGGTGCCATCGTCGGCGATACCATTGCTGGCGGTGGACGGCAGCGATGGTGCTGGGCCGCGGGGGAGGAGCGTAGCGGAGCGGAGAGTCTCGGCAGGGGCGTCGTGCACCTCCCACAGCGTGCACATAACTTGCCCCCCACCGCCGCCGCGGCGCTAACCGGCCGGGCTGGATGTGAGATGCTGCTCACAGTCTTTTCCTGGTTGATCAATGTGATTCAGTCATCCATATACTTTGATGCAAACATTTCCGTTTATCTTCATTGACGTATAGTTACTTTTATTTTTTTTCGTGATGATGTATAATTACTTTGTTTATTTAGTTTGCTGGAAGGCAGCAAGTGTCACCTGTAAATGTGGCCTTGCGTAAGAAACTATGTAAAGATGAACAATCTACTATGAATGGAAAAAAATGCTATGATCTCCATACTTTCGTGTACTCTAAAGTTCTAGCTCTTTCGACAAAAAAATGTATTACACGATCTGATCAGAAATGAATCGCGTAGATTTCCTATTGATCAGAACTTTTAGAAGCTGTGCATGTGGCACGCTCTGAAAAAAAGTTACGATCATCCAAGCTAGTTTATCGCACAAAAATGGCTTGTATTGTATTGTATTGTATTGTGTGTAGGGAAATTTAACTATTTGCCACTCTTATCAATGCCACATATCCAAATGCCTCCCTCTTCATTGCAATTAATTTTTTGCCACTCTCGAGCCTACGTGGCGCCTAATCACCGCCTAGTCAGCACCATGTCAGCGCCCGCGCGCCTCCCCGCCGCGCCCGCGCGCCTCCCCGCCTGCGCCCGCGCCTCCCCGCCTGCACACGCCCGCGCCCGTGCCTCCCCGCCGCGCCGCCACGACTCCCTCTCCATCCCACCGAAAGCAATCGACCTCTACTGCCCTCAATCGCCGGCGAGCCGAGCACCGCTCCAAACTCCGGCGACCATCCAATTCGCCACCCCGAGCCATTAAAATCTAATTCGTCGCCACCACACCACCTCCGGCTCACCACGAAGACAATCCCACCCTCGCCGGAACACCTCCTCGTCCGTAGCCCTCTGCCACCGTAGCTCCTCCCAGCGCCGCCGCCACTGCACGTTGCCGACCACCCTCCGACGACCTTCAGCCCCGGCCGACTTCGCCATCAGCTTCACCGTCACACGGGGAGGCACGGGCGCGGGCGCGGCGGGGAGGCGCGGGCGTGTGCAGGCGGGGAGGCGCGGGCGCAGGCGGGGAGGCGCGGGGGCGCGGCGGGGAGGCGCGGGCGGGGAGGCGCGCGGGCGCAGGCGGGGAGGGGGCGCGGGCGCTGACATGGCGCTGACTAGGCGGTGATTAGGCGCCACGTAGGCTCGAGAGTGGCAAAAAATTAATTGCAATGAAGAGGGTGTCATTTGGATATGTGGCATTGATAAGAGTGACAAATAGTTAAATTTCCCGTGTGTGTAGCAAGACGTCACAACTGACACGCAACAAACCAACAAGACAGCGTGTCGAAAGGCCACAAGAAAATCAGCATAAAGCGACCACGCCGACCAGTGCGCGAGCCGCCGATGGCAGTGTCCACCCTAATCGGGACCCTCCTCGCGGCCGTCGTCTGGTGCGCCGCCTACCTCGCCGCCGTCATCTCCGCCGCCTTCTAATCCTCCCTCCCTCCCTCCTCTAACCCAACCCCCGCCTCCCCCGTCTCTAAACCCTACTCCAAACTCCTCCCCAATCTCTCTGTCGCCCCGCGCCGCCATGGGCTACGCGCAGCTCGTCATCGGCCCCGCCGGGAGCGGCAAGGTGATGGTTCCTAACTCCCCGCCCGCTTCACTCTGTGCTTAATTTTTTTTTGGAGAGGTTGTTGTGATTGGCGAGGCGGTTGGTTCAATCTCCAGCGCTGATTAGGATTCGGGGCGAATTGGTCCGTCGCTCCGGTCAGTTAGGGTTCTGCCACTGCTTGTGCTACTGCGTTTCAACTCCTTATAGTTTTGATTGGACATAGTTTTGTGCTATTTTGGTGGGGTTTGGTTCCTACTTGAGGCTATTTGAAACGAAATAGTTTACTTTTTTGATTTATTTCTAGGGTTTAGTTTAGTTTAGTGATTCGTGGGATGGCTATACGTATACATGTAGGATAATTTACAAACACATGTTGCAAATTTGCCTGCTAAAGAAAGAGGATTGCACGGGAGGCTTCAAATTTGATTTAAGGAGAAGCTGAGAATGCCTTGCTCTAATCGGTTATTGATGCTGTGCAGTCGACCTATTGCTCCGGTTTGTATCAACATTGCGAGACGATGGGCAGGACGATTCATATGGTCAATCTCGATCCAGCTGCAGAGCACTTCAGCTATCCTGTAGCTATGGGTAAGAATGTTCTTACGCTTCTTGTGCACACATGTAAATGCAGCTGTTACTCAGCTTCTTTTGGTATGTTTGCAGATATTAGAGAGCTCATATCATTAGATGATGTTATGGAGGAGCTTGGGATGGGGCCAAATGGCGGGCTTATCTATTGCATGGAGTATCCTTTTTTTGAAAGTTGTCTTTATTTATCATTAATCGTTGTCTTCCAAGCTATTTAGTTCTGAAATATCACCTTACGGCACAGTATTTGCCATGTGTTGCTGTTACATTTTGAAACTTAAATCTGGATTGGAGATGCAACAGCAGGCTGTTGGGCATAAACTGGTCTTGTAGTACATCTTTGCAATTGTTCTGCAACTATCTTGAGGCTCATGAGGTTTAGTACATATTGGTATCGAGGGCATTATTTTGCTTGGCAATGTGAACCGAAGTGTTCTGCAAATTGTGGCCATGCAATCATCAGATATTCCTCAATAGGCTAATGAATGTTGCTGGGATGGTTGCACATCATTACTTCTAGAATTAACTACCTTCTGCTTTGTTTTCACCAACAATAGTTATAAATAGTTTTTCCAAGAGTAAATAGTGTTGATGTACTCCTATATGTTATCTAAATACTATTGACACTCAGTTACCTTTTCAATCTGCTGCTCCGTTTGTTGTAGACATTCAGATGGATGCTACCTTCCAATTTTCTACACTTTGAATGAGATGCCATTCTGTGAATTTAATTAGTTACCTTATACATCAGTTAAAACTTATACGGTTCATGCTAACTCTTCTTTTGTTTGTAGTCAAATCACTCTCAAGAGCTATATTTGTAATCTAGGATCCTACCGATCCACTGTGATTATGTAATTCGAAGGGGATGTTAATGTTTAGTATTGGCATTGAATTTATTTCATTAGGATTTTGTGCTGTCAGTTGTTGTTTCCTTAAGAAAGTCTTAGGCACCTTGAAGACAGCTTGGATGATTGGTTGGATGAACAATTAGAGAACTATTTGGATGATGACTATCTTGTGTTCGATTGCCCAGGTAATATTCTCAATTCATGTCTGCATACATTAATTGTGTTTTGTGGGTTACACAGTTTCCTCTCACCTACTATTGTTACCACCCACATGGGCTTGGCAAAACCAACAATTAATCAGTCTCTCTATACCTGTACAAGGTTCCATCTTGATCTATCTCTAGTGTGGTTCTATAGCAATATAGATATGTGTTTTTCCCTCTTTTCCGTTACTTTTTGTTATCTATATATATTAAACAAGTAATCCCCACTAACTAGAATCGATGTTATTTCTCTCTTCCCTCATGAAGTCACATCACCCCTGTTGTTCACAACCTTTGGATGGAAATTGAGTGTCACAGATGTTTGTTAGATGCAAATGCGGGGGGTATCCTTCTGGTTATATGGAAAGCTGAGATATTTGATTGCTCAACATTACCTGGAATCAGTTAACAAGGTTCCACATTTTGCTTTTCCAGGCCAGATTGAACTCTTCACTCATGTTCCAGTTCTGCGCAACTTTGTCGAACATCTGAAACGGAAAAATTTTAATGTTTGCGCTGTGTACCTTCTTGATTCACAGGTTTAAATCACTAATAGGATTTTCCTTGACAAAAATACTGAACTCAAACCCAAGATTGACTTCAGCCTTGTTTCTCTTGGTCCAGTTCATAAGTGATGTAACAAAATACATCAGCGGTTGCATGGCTTCTCTTTCTGCCATGATTCAGCTTGAACTTCCTCATATCAACATCCTTTCAAAAATGGACCTGGTATCCAACAAAAAAGATGTAGAAGAGTATGTTTTCTTTCTTTCTCCTTTACTAAGGATTTAAACTGGCTTTTTTGTATTAATATTTTGATATTTCTAGGTATCTGAACCCAGAGGCGCAGGTTCTTCTGTCACAGCTAAATCGACAGATGGCACCTCGATTTGGCAAGTTAAATAAGTCTTTAGCTGAACTGGTATGTCTGCCACGAAACTGTAAATTCTGTATAACGCATCCTTTATGAAACCCTGTAATTGTCAAAATATTGTGGTGAGTAGTGCCTTGTGGTGTCATAAACTCACAAATGCTTGACCTGTAAACTCCCTACATTGAATTTCTACCCTTCTTATGCAAATTGTCTAAATGGTTAAGATTTGCTTTGACATAATATAGCTTAATTCTAATTTTCGTTTAATACCATGAGGTGTATCATCTTGTTCAGTGCTTATGGTTTGACCAGACACCTGCTGTTTCATACTACAAAACAAACTTGTTTAAAAATTTATGTTTTGAGTTCTATGATGACTAATTTTGTGATGCAATGAACCATAGACAACTCATCTTTGCTTTATTTAAAGTTATGACCGGGAAGTTATGAATATTCTTGTTATCTTTGTACATATCTGAAATTCTAGATCAACTTTGAGATGTCACTTGTCTCACCGATAATAATCCCATATTTCATCCTTTTATTTTGCTTTTGCTAGTATCTTCTTTTGGTAAGTAGTTTGCTTGTAATATGGTGCACTCAGCCTGCAACATTGATGTCAGTACTGTCATGTAGGTTGATGATTACAGCATGGTGAATTTCATACCACTTGACTTGAGAAAGGAGAGCAGGTAATGCTGCTTTTCTGTTAGAACCTCAGTCTTTGTTAGTTTCCAAATGTCAACTCATGCCTATTTACATGCTTATGTTTTATTATTCTTAGTTTATTGAGAAAAACTGTTGTAGATTTGAGTGATGACGGAGCCTTTTATCACTTGAATTTTCGATCCATAGACATGTTAATTTACTAGCATGCATATGGATGCAACTTTCTATGATGGACACTAGTAATGTGATGCTGTTGTTCATTCTTCTGCTGTGATGAAATCCTGTTGAAATAAAACACCACAATGGAAAGAAAACTTGTCAGCAAGTTTGAAATGTATTACTGATTCATTTTCCCTGCCAACTTTCAAAATTTCCAATGCATTTGTATGTCATGGACGGATCAATTTGTCTACAATCTTCACGTATTTTTTGGCATTATTTTAAAACTACTTGATTCTCTTTTTGAATCCCTTACCGCCCTTGTTTTTGCAGCATTCAATATGTGCTGTCGTACATCGACAACTGCATCCAGTATGGGGAAGACGCTGATGTGAAGGTTAGGGACTTCGATCCTGAGGAGGATTAACCATTTGATCATGTAGAGACTACAAATCAGATAGTAGTATCATGTAGTGTGTCCATGGGAGTAGGTGTTCACAGAAAGCAGAACAGCATAAGCATCACGGGATTACAACGTTGCCTACTTCGATCTTTAGATCAAACAAAGCAGAGCACTATTATCTGCAAGCTCGTGTAGATCAGCTTTTTCTACTTGTGTGGTTGGTAACCAGCTACTGCTTGCAAAAAATCATGTTCTGGAGTTTTTGGATGACATTGAACATGAGTAGTACGTGAACATTGTGTGCCTTGATGATTCAACTCCTTTCTTTCTCCAAACAGGTGTAGTACTACTATTGCTGTATCTGCTACGCGTTATCTTGTTCCTTCCATTTGCCACGGCCTGGCCGTCCGAAACGTAGCGCGCTTGTCACGGCAGCACCAATGAGCTTTTGATTCAAGTGATAACAACTAGCAAGGAAAAGGAGTCTGCAATGGCAAGCCTTTTCATTGTCACGAGTCTAGTTGCCTAATTTTGAGTTTGAACTCTGGAATACATGTATATACGCAGACGCGGATTATTGTGATCGATCGACAAGTTAGCGTCCATTGAACGCATGCATAGCTTCGCTGTGCTTTCTTTGCTACTTATGGCTCAACTAACAAGCATAAAAATACTGAAATACGTAACTTCGTTGTGCTTTCTTTGCTACTTATAGCTCAAGTAACAAGCATACAAATACTGAAATACTTAACTTCGTTGTGCTTTCTTTGCTACTTATAGCTCAAGTAACATGCATGCAAATACTGCAATACATAACTTAGTTGTGTTTTCTTTGCTACTTATATTTCAAGTAACATGCATATGAGTTCTTTTTCGCGTTTAATTGTATAATACTTAACTAGCTAGTGCCTCACAAATGTGCGTTGCACATGCATGCGTTCTGCGCGGTAGACCATTGACCGGCAAAAGCATGTGTAGATAGAGATCAGCGTGGTTTGTTGGGCGTATATATTGCAAAACCACATTATAATTTCTCTAGCTACTCTGTAAATTAAAAACCACTGTTGGTTGCTCTCTCTATATATATAGATACCCTCGATACCTAGCAATTTGGGGCATAGCTCTGGGCTCTCCTTATTAGCTATTCGGATACTAGCTACCTTAGCTAGGATAATCCCACTTTAACTTCCACACGTAGAAATTAAGCTAGATTGCATAAGTAGCTGCTAGCTAGCTACCTAGCCAGATTGCATAAGCACTCCAGCTCTTGTTAATCTCACTAGCTATGGCAGTAGCAGGGATGAAGAAAGGCCAGACAGACAGACATGCAGTGGCAGCAGCAACGCTGGTGGTGCTCTTGGTGGCGTCTGCATTCCATTTCCACTGTCTCCATGCGGCGGACGCGGCCGGATCGCTCCCTGCAGGCGATGCAAATACTACTGCAAGTCAACCTCCGCCTCCGCCGCCGCCGGGCGGCGGCTTGTTGAAGAGGGGCCCCTTGCCCTCGAATTGTACCAGCTATGTCCCGGGCGGCAGCGCTTGTCACGGCCGCGGTCACTAGCTAAGCTAGCATGTTTTGTGTTTATCAAGTTTGCATATATGGTATGATGGTAAGCCAATTATATGTAGTACTTGCATGTATGGTTTATATATAAGGGTCAAGCATGGCCTGACATGCTCCACGCAGACTGCAAGGTCTGTGCAATACATACATATACATACACATATGTATGTATGTATGTATGTATGTATGTATGTATGTATGTATGTATGTATGTATGTATGTATGTATGTATGTATGTATGTGTGTGTGTGAATGAATGAATGAATGATCTGTCAATATCATTACCTGTGTATCCTTTTTAATTAGACGGCCTGGTCGCTTGATCTTTATTTTTGTTACTTGTGATTAATTAATTATTCCTATGGCATTTCGCCATATATCAGGAGCAGTGGCGATTGAACATGCATGAATGCATGGCTCACAGCTGGTGCTCGGTTGGGCTAATTTTTTATGATTTATGATTGAATTTTCACTATAGCTAATTAAAATTACACTATAATTGATAAGGGCTTATTTAGTATAATTAAATTTTAAAAAATTTAAAAATAGAAAAATGGATTAGCCTAGCATGTATAATGCAAACACGAATACGGAAAAAAAGAACCAGCAAAAAAGCTCAAAAAATTAGAAAAAATAAAATTTAAAAATAGTAAAAAATAAGTCGAAAGTCAGAAGTCTAGACCCAAACGAGCACACTCACGATCTGTTCTTTTGCTCCAACTTTCGATGCTAATTCAGATGAGTTACCCTAACTTTCAAGATGGGCACGAGTGAGAGATAGACACTCGCGAATATTGGGTGACACAGGTTGTGCACGCAAGTAATTGTAGCACATGTACGGATGTACCTGCAATCGATCTGGTTTTTAATAACTATATATATATATATATATATATATATATATATATATATATATATATATATATATATATATATATATATATATATATATGTGTGTATGTATGTATGTATGTATATACATGCATGTACGGAAAGACGACGACCGTTACGAACTTACGATCATGGCCTGATCATGTAGGAATTTTTTTGTTAGTCTTAACTAGACCTGTAGCCATTGCTCTATTGGGCATGCATTCCCCCTTCAGGTGTCAAAGAGAGGCGAAAGGCAAAACGTGCATGCATCAACAGCTCTTGTTAGATTAATTGGGCTTGGTCCATTATTAATTTAGCAATTAATCAAATGAAATTCCTAGACCCACATGGAAAAACTGTTTAGTCCCATATGGAGAGTTGAATGGGAGTTACACCACTTTAAAAGGTGGAACGTGGTAATCCCCTTGTGGATTGGAGAGAGCCAATACACGCGCGCTCGCTCGCTCGCTCGCTCGCCACGCCACGCCACGCCACGCCGAGCCGAGCCGTGCGTGAACCGTTCGCGGGACTGCACTGCGAACATCTTCCTGCATCAAGCTTCGTCCTGCATCACGCCTTGATCGACTACATTGAATAGGCCATCATGTCGACTGATGGTAACGGCGCCTCCGGTGTCTCCGGCACTGGCCCCGCCCGAGGGTACAAATTGAAAACTTTTCTGGTGTATTTGTTTCTGTGCGCTATGATCTGTTAGCTTGTTCGTTAGCGAATATGAATACATCGTTGATAGATCACTCATGCATGTTTATGTTATGTTTTATATGCTGAATTTCTGGATTAAAATATGCCGAAAATTGACTAGATTTACAACAATCCAAAAACTTGATAGGTCTTTTTCGGTAGTTGGCTTTGCTGCGTCGCTTAAGCCACACCCTCCGTTTGATGGTTCAAATTTTAAGAGATGGCGTGCACGCGCAATCCTGTGGTTTACTGCCATGGAATGTTTTCATGTTGCACAAGGCAAGCCCGCTAAGCCTCTGTCTGATGAGGATGAACGCAAGTTCAATGCAGCGGATAACTTGTTTCGAGGTGCACTTGTCAACATACTGGCGGACAACATTGTGGATGTGTACATGCATTTGCCTACGGGCAGAAAGATGTGGAATGCACTTGAGGCCAAGTTCGGAGTTTCCGATGCTGGCAGTGAGCTGTATGTCATGGAGCAGTTCTATGACTACAAGATGGTCGATGACCGTTCTGTAGTAGAACAAGCTCATGAAATTCAGGCGCTGGCAAAGGAGCTCGAGAACAATAAGTGCGAGTTACCGGACAAGTTTGTGGCTGGCGGTATTATCGCCAAGTTACCACCTTCTTGGTCGGATTTTGCTACCTCTCTAAAACACAAGAGGTAGGAGTTCAGTGTTACTGATCTCATTGGCACTCTTGGTGTTGAAGAGAAGGCAAGGGCAAAAGATACTCATGGCAAGAAAGTTGCTGCTGAGGGAGGTTCTAGCGCCAATTTGGTGCAGAAGAAGAATCCTCAGGCTTTCCACAACAAGAAGAAAAATAAGCCTTTTGTCAAGCCCAAGGCTACTACTGAGTTTAAGAAGAAAGGAAAAGGAAAGGGCAGCTGCTTTGTGTGCGGTGATTCTGGCCATTGGGCTAAGGATTGTCCAGATCGCAAGGATAAGCAGAAGAAGTCTGCCAACATGGTTATTAGTGACGCTGGAGGAACATCGGGGTACGGTAATTATTTACCTACAGTTCTTTCTGTTTGTAATTCACCTGAGTGGTGGGTTGACACTGGTGCTAATATTCATGTTTGTGCTGATATTTCCTTGTTTTTATCTTATCAGGTCGGTCGAGGTTGCTCCTTGTTGATGGGGAACGGATCGCATGCAGCTGTTCATGGTGTTGGTGCGGTCGATCTGAAGTTTACTTCGGGAAAGACCGTGCAGCTGAAAAACGTGCAGCATGTCCCCTCCATAAAGAAGAATCTCGTCAGCGGATCTCTACTGTGTAGAGATGGTTTTAGGCTTGCATTTGAGTCCAACAAATGTGTCGTGTCTAAGTATGGAACATTTGTTGGTAAAGGCTATGAGAACGGAGGTTTGTTCCGTTTTCTTTGATGGATTCCTGTAATAAAGTTGTGAACCATGTGTGTAACGATGATGATGAGTCTAATATTTGGCATTCACGACTTTGTCATGTTAATTTTGGGTGTATGACGTGCTTAGCTAATATGAGTTTAATCCCGAAATTCACTTTGGTCAAAGGTTCTAAGTGCCATGCGTGTGTTCAATCGAAACAACCTCGCAAGTCTCACAAGGCAGCAAAAGAGGCGAGGAATTTGGCACCGTTAGAACTCATTCATTCTGATTTATGCGAGATGAATGGCGTGTTGACTAAAGGTGGAAAAAAAATATTTCATGACGCTTATAGATGATTGCACTAGATTTTGCTACGTGTACTTATTAAAAACAAAAGATGAAGCGTGGGATTACTTTAAGATCTATAAAGCTGAGGTAGAAAACCAACTTGAGAGGAAAATCAAGCGGGTAAGGTCTGATGGTGGGGGAGAGTATTTTTCAAATGAGTTTACTTTATTCTGCAAGGAACATGGAATTATTCATGAGAGGACGCCTCCCTATTCTCCCGAATCAAACGGGGTTGCCGAAAGAAAGAATCGCACTCTAACTGATTTGATTAACGCTATGTTAGACACTACGGGACTTTCTAAAGAATGGTGGGGTGAGGCTATATTGACTGCGTGTCATGTCCTGAATAGAGTTCCTACAAAGAACAAAGAAGTAACACCATTCGAGGAATGGAAAAAGAAGAAGCTGACTCTCTCATATTTACGCACCTGGGGATGTTTGGCTAAAGTTAACGTGCCAATTGTCAAGAAGCGCAAACTTGGACCAAAAACCGTAGATTGTGTATTTCTTGGTTATGCTATTCACAGCGTGGGTTATAGGTTCTTAATTATAAAAACTGGAGTACCTGACATGCGTGTAGGTACAATCATAGAGTCCAGAGATGCTACATTTTTTGAGAATGAATTTCCTATGAAATGTAATGTACCTAGCTCATCTAGTTAAGAACCTATAATTTCCCTTGATTCCTTTGTACCGATAGAACATGTTGAGGAAACGCCTGTGGAAAATCCTGAAGAGGATAACAATGAAGTTACTCGAAAGAGTAAGAGACAGAGGATTGCAAAGTGTTTTGGTGATGATTTCATTGTATATCTCGTGGATGACACTCCAAGAACCATGGAAGAGACATATTCTTCTCCTGACGTTGTCTATTGGAAGGAAGCAGTACGGAGTGAGATGAACTCTATTATGTCTAATGGAACTTGGGAGGTCGTTGACCGTCCTTATGGGTGTAAACCTGTAGGATGTAAATGGATTTTCAAGAAAAAACTTAGGCCTGATGGTACAATTGAAAAGTACAAGGCAAGGCTTGTGGCCAAGGGTTATACCTAGAAAGAAGGCGATGACTTCTTTGATACTTATTCACCTATTGCCCGATTGACCACAATTCGAGTACTACTTGCCCTGGCTGCCTCTCATGGTCTGCTCGTTCATCAAATGGACGTTAAGACAGTTTTCCTAAATGGAGAGTTGGAGGAGGAGATTTATATAGATCAGCCAGACAGGTTTGTGGTAGAAGGTCAAGAAGGAAAGGTGTGCAAGTTGTTAAAGTCTTTGTATGGCCTAAAGCAAGCATCTAAGCAATGTCATGAGAAGTTCGACAGAACTTTGACATCTGCTGGTTTTGTTGTGAATGAAGCCGACAGATGTGTGTACTATCGCTATGGTGGGGGAGAAGGAGTGATCTTGTGCTTGTATGTTGATGACATACTAATTTTTGAGACCAACCTCAATGTGGTTGAGGAGGTCAAGGACTTTCTGTCCAAGAGTTTTGAGATGAAAGATTTGGGAGTGGCTGATGTGATTCTTAACATTAAGCTACTGAGAGGAGGTGATGGTGGGGTTACACTCGTGCAATCCCACTATGTGGAGAAGGTCTTGAGTCGCTTTGGTTATAGTGATTGCAAGCCTGCTTCTACTCCTTATGATCCTAGTGTATTATTGAGGAAAAACCGAAGAATAACAAGGGATCAATTGAGATACTCCCAGATCATTGGCTCATTGATGTATTTAGCTAGTGCTACGAGGCCTGACATCTCGTTTGCTGTGAGCAAGCTAAGCCGGTTTGTTTCAAATCCGGGAGATGATCATTGGCGTGCTCTTGAGAGAGTAATGCGCTATCTAAAGGCAACTGTGAGCTATGACATTCACTATGCTGGGTACCCAAAGGTACTGGAGGGCTACAGTGATTCAAACTGGATCTCTGATGCTGATGAGATAAAAGCCACAAGTGGATATGTGTTCACACTTGGAGGTGGTGCTGTTTCCTGGAAGTCTTGCAAGCAGACCATCTTAACGAGGTCAACAATGGAAGCAGAACTCACAGCATTAGGTACCGCTACTGTTGAGGCTGAGTGGCTTCGTGAACTCCTTATGGATTTGCCGGTGGTTGAAAAACCGATACCGGCTATCCTGATGAACTGTGATAATCAGACTGTAATTATCAAGGTGAACAGTTCTAAGGACAACATGAAGTCATCTAGGCATGTTAAGAGGCGGTTGAAGTCTGTCAGAAAGATGAAAAACTCCGGAGTGATAGCGCTGGACTATGTCCAGACAGCTAAGAATCTGGCCGATCAATTTACAAAGGGTTTATCACGTAATGTGATAGATAGTGCATCGAGTGAGATGGGCCTGAGACCCACATGAGTCATACCACAGTGGTAACCTGTTCTACGTGATCGGAGATCCCGTGAAGTAGGATGGTGAAACAAGCTGTTGGTTGACTGGGAGGAGAGACCTTTACAGGGCTCATTTCTTCAATGATGCGCTTCTCTCCTATTCTGTATGGCAGGTTGGTTTTTTACCTTAATATGATCCGAGTGGCTTATTTAGAGCAGAGATGTCAGCCTACAGGACATCTTAGAAGGAACACACCTATATGAGTTCGACTGCTGGTCACAGTCTATGAGATTTGGGTGATCTCTAGATACTCATGAATAGGCATGGAGTATGACTTATATGCTCCAACCAGAGGGGATGCTTTAGGCAGCCTAGTACTAGTAAAGGAATTGGGTAAAGCTTGTTCGCACAAAACTGTCAATTCAAGGCATAGTCCATTGTTCAGTTGTGGATGAGTATAACTCCTTTCCTAAGGTGGATGTTCAACTTAACAGTCTTCATCGAAACACTGGTATATCAAACAACAGCAGAACTGAGCATTTCTTGTGTGCCTTGAAATTTGGTGGGGATTGTTAGATTAATTGGGCTTGATCCATTATTAATTTAGCAATTAATCAAATGAAATTCCTAGGCCCACATGGAAAAACTGTTTAGTCCCATATGGAGAGTTGAATGGGAGTTACACCACTTTAAAAGGTGGAACGTGGTAACCCCCTTGTGGAATTGGAGAGAGCCAATACACGCGCGCGCGCTCGCTCGCCTCGCCTCGCCACGCCGAGCCGTGCCGTGCCGTGCCGTGCCGTGTGTGTGTGTGTGCACGCGCGCGCGCGCGCAGGCGTGTCGGGTGCGGGCGCGTTTTTCTTTATCTATTCGTAAATCGAAATGCACCGACTCGCAGTAACGGTTTAGTCTCTTCGTTTTTGCTGTTACAGAGGAGGGCTCTCCTCTCCATACCAAAGGGGATACAAAAGAACAGTACTCAGTCGAACCTTGCGCGCACAAGTTTCTGGGCGAGTAGGCCTCCGGAACTTCGTCCGTTTGTGTACCTGCACGGGTAGGCGGGCGATCAAGTTTTTGGGGAGCGCATCGGCGCGACTACTTAATCTGCGACATCTACTTTCTGGTGGTGAACCGTTCGCGGGACTGCACTGCGAACATCTTCCTGCATCAAGCTTCGTCCTGCATCACGCCTTGATCGACTATATCGAATAAGCCATTATGTCGACTGATGGTAACGGCGCCTCCGGTGTCTCCGGCACTGGCCCCGCCCGAGGGTACAAATTGAAAACTTTTCTGGTGTATTTGTTTCTGTGCGCTATGAATATATTAATAGATGTTTCTGTTAGCTTGTTCGTTAGCGAATATGAATACATCGTTGATAGATCACTCATGCATGTTTATGTCATGTTTTATATGCTGAATTTCTGGATTAAAATATACCGAAAATTGATTAGATTTACAACAGCTCTTTCTTGTTTATCTTCTTTTTCCCATGACCTTTGCAAAGCAGTGGTCTAACCAACTGACTGAGAGGATGGACGCCTTTTTCGCATTGCTAGCTCTTCATCCTTCGTGCCGTTCTTTTTTCCACCAAGCAGCAATGTGCGCAAAGGGTAAATTAATTAAACATGCACCCGGCAGTTACGTTTCTTGTGTATCATATCCACAAGCCGATAATGCATGCACTCGATCGTACGTGCTATCAGATCTCTTCCCCGTCTAAACTATAGGCCAATGAGAATTGATCTAAGCTAAGAAAAAATCAATGTGGAAAAGAAATAACTGGCTAAACACCGGGCTTCGAATAAGCCGTACGTCCGGCCGCCGCTTCGGCATCGTCGATCGCAACACGTACGCGCGTCTCAACTCTGATCTCGCGGTGAACTGCACGCGCGCTTCACCTCCGTTCCTTTTTTTACTTAACTTTTTTATTTTTTATTTATCATCTTCAAGATACAATTTTGATTATTATTTTTTATAATTTTATACTAAAATATACTAATAAAATTATAATATTATGAAACTATTTTAACAATAAATCTAATAATATAATTTTTATAGTTAATTTAGATAGTTTTATATCAATTGACAAAAGTTTGACGGTATAATTTTGCAAAGTGAAGTAAAAATGATCGAAGTAGCACTACACCCCACCGCAACCTCACGCCGGCCTTGGGGGTGTGGCACGCCGCTGCATGCATGCGCATGGGGGAGAAGCTAGGCCGGCCATCTGCTGGTGGCTATGTCCTGCTCATTTCGGTTTCTTTGTTAGGTTTTTGATTTCTATCTTCTAGTTTTTTTTTTAATTTTGCTTTTTTTTTAGATTTTTTGGTCTTTTTGGTCTTTTCTTTTTCTCCCGTATTTCTTTTGTATTGTCCGTGATAGGTTAATTTGTCTTCTTTATTTTTAGATTTAAAGTTTAATTACATAAAAAACATTAACATGCACATTACAAAATAAATCAATTATAATGCTAATCAGTGAAAAATCAGCTATAAGGCAAAAAAGCCAAATGAGACATGCACGATGCCTGCCGTGCGCGCACATCTTCCACCTCCACGACGGCCAATGAATAAGCTAGCTTCTGATTCATGTGCAGGGCAGCTGGGCAGGTAGCATGCAATGCGTCTGCAATACAATTCTTCCTTAAGATTGATTAGGGGCTAAGCATGCGAAATGCCGGCGAACCTACCCCAGGATCAGAGAGATTCTTCTAGCTTTTCTGCAGAAATATTTCTCCGGTGGGCAATATCTGCATAGGCATGTCGCCTCCTTCGTGCATGTTTCGGTGTGATGATCTATCACACATAACTAATCGCCATTCTATATATATAGTTGCATGTTTGTTTGCTTGCTACTTTTGCCAAACCACAAAGCCCCGGACTCTGCCCAGCCGATGCTTACGCCGAACGGCGGAGGTCTAAGATCCGTGCACATGCATCAATAATTATCGTTTGCGATAATCCTAGATAGTGTTTGTTTCTTCGCTGCAAGGTAGAGACGGCCAGGGCACTAATTAATTCAGTGCTCACCGGCCAGCAGGGGAGTTTCGAGCTTTAATTTTTTCAAATCGTGGTACCCTGACCTGCCGGGTTGACTAAAAACTATGCTTTGCTTGCATGCAAAATACCATGTCTTTTGTCAGCCGGTACAGTACTAGCAGCACAATGAGACCTAATTAATTATGCTTGTTAGTGTGGCTATGATGCATAGCACATGCACGCTCGCGATAAGCTCTATTTGGACAATGGGAGCTAGCTTTATTCCCGGCCGCTTAACAAGGAAGGCAAAAATCTAGACAATGCTAGCATGAAACTAATAGTTCTCGACCATTGACCGTTGTCGTGACCACGCATGAAAGATCGTGTGGTCTTTGATTTGTCATGAGTCGTGACTAGGATCGACCATACATGTCCGTTGGTAGTCATACGAGAAGTGATCATAACGTAATTGTAATCCATGAGTGTTACATCGTTAATTACGTGTCTGAATATACAATATTGTCTATGCACGTGACGAACTCTAACTTAACCACTTGCGCCTCAGGTCCATGTGTAGATTCAGCCCAGAAGTGTTCGAGTGCGGGCCAAGTTTTGGTCACCGTTCAGATTATCGCCATTTTCTCATGCCCTGCATTTTGTCACGATTTTTTTTTCCTTTTTGCTACGTTGGCTCCAAACAAAACTTATTTTTAATCATCGGCATCTTCTTTGTGCTTGCATATGCACCAGTTACCACGAGCGTTGTGAAGCGGCGAACGACCAAACGAATTTTCAGAGGTGTATGCCTCGGCTTGTAGCCTGGTGCTCCTGCCGTTTGCACACGATGTACCAGGCTAATTGTTTCACGCTTTGGGCACATGATTTTGGTTGTGGCAGATCTCACAAACCAGCAACTTTACGTGGCCAGGCTTGCGACAAGCGCACCTTCCACTATTTTTTTTAACGTTCGTCATTGTAGATGGTTCGGCTGTTCACAGCGAGCCGGTAATGCCACCCTCCTGGTCCTCAGTCGAGCGTACATCGGGCCTATACTTTTCAGTTCTAAAAACTATGTTTTGACTTTTCTATAATATATAATTAATTTTTAAATGAAATATCTTTTCAAGATAGAATCTATATTCACTGTTGCGTAACGTACCTACTCTTGCCTCGCGCTTCAACCCAACGGAACCACCACCACCGCCACCAATCCGTTCGACTTCCTCCATCGACGAGAGGTGCTCGCGTCGGCGTCGACCCCGCCGGGGTCCATCCGCATCGGGCTCGACATCGGCGTCGGCTCCGGCACCTTCGCCGTGCGTGCCCATGCGCGAGCGCGGCGTCCACCTCCGTCAACATCTACCAGCGGCTTCATCGCGGCGCGCGCGGGATCGTGCCGCTGTGCGTGAGGGTCTCGCAGCGGCTGCCCTTCTTCCACAACACGCTGGACATCGTGCGCTCCATGCGCCGACGCACGTACGTGCTCAGCTCAGCGGCTGGATCACGGCCGCCGCGCTGCAGTTCGCCGTGTTTAGACGTACCGGGTGGTGAGGCCGGGCGGGCTGTTCTGGCTGCCGCTGGACCACTTCTTCTGCGCGGAGGTGGAGTCGTGCCGCCGTGTAGATGGCCGTGTTAGTGGACTTTTTTTCACGAAAAAAAAAATCCTATATGATCTAGGTCCTATTCACTTTACATTGGACTCTCCCTAGTATGTCATGGCAGTCATGCGGCAAACCTAAGAAATAAAGACATTTTTGCTCTACATTTTCCACACAGCCGTTAGCGCTGGGGCCGGGGGCTGCGCTGGGGCTTAAGTCACAGGGAACGACGCCACGGCCGTTAGCGCCGTCTATGCATGGCACGGCGCCATGTGCTTTGGCGCCGTGCTGTGCCACCGTGGATCTTACGTATCTACGCACGGCGCCAAAGCATATGGCGGTGTGCTATGTACCCTGGGCGCCATATGCTTTGGCGCCGTGCTAATGGTCCATTTTTGCAAATCTTTTCTTCAGGGGTCTATATGTAAAAAACTTTCAAATTTTGGGCTAAAAAGCAAAAATTTTACCTATTCTGCTGGACCACTTCTTCTGCGCGGAGGTGAAGTCGTGCCGCCGTGGAGATGGCGGTGTTAGTGGAGTTTTTTTTTACAAAAATAAAAAATCCTATATGATCTAGGTCCTATTCACTTTACATTGGACTCTCCCTAATATGTCATGCGGCAAACCTAAGAGATAAAGACATTTTTGCTCGACATTTTCCACACAGCAAAAAATTCCCGCGCAATTCATGAGTAGCATAGTTTCACGGCAGAGATGTACGTACCTCCAACTGACACATGAGGCTAGGCAGGTTATTAATTAAGAATTATTATGTCTGAGGCAAGACTGCCATAGCAACAGCTAGCGAACATTCAGTCATTTCACAAAGCCACTTAGCCAACTAATGAGCTATCGATTATTCCTTCTTTTATTAGAATATAGAACGCTTGAGAACACGACTTCGCGTATTAAAATACCCCATAATCTCATAGTGGTATAAACCAAAAGAAACTGCCGCGTCTGTATCTACATCACGCTTGAATACATGCTGGAGCACTCATATATAATCACGACCATCACTTCCACTAAAACTTTACAGCATTTTCATCTACATTCTACAAACAAATAAACAAACAAAAGGCAAGCAACTACAGTTCTAGTATGCTTTCTGGACTGAAAAGAAACGATTGAGCGGATACACGGACACTAATACACCAAGGCTCTGAAGGTAAGACTTAAGAGTGCACAAGGCTAAAAACTTCTGAAGCAACCCACTCATATCCAGTAAAGGCCAACCAAAAGGATTTCCACAAGCCGACATCGATGAAAATTTGATACGACAATGCAAGGGCAAGAGATTCAATGCATACAGGTAAAGACGGAGATTGAGCATCACAAAAATGGATCGGAAGTTCAGAACAACTTTTTTCCAAGCATGATCCAAGTATTGAGTGCTTGTTGGCTTGCTTTTGCTCAGGTGCGCGAACTTTCATTTTTTATGGTTGATACTATTGAGTCTCTGACCTGTCAAATGCATGTATTATTCAAGCGGTATCAAGTTAGCACGAATGCTTCGATTTTTTTTAAAAAAAACATGAAATGCTTCGATTGCTAAGCTTTATAGTAGATAGACGAGCTATATTCTAATGGTAAAAATGTGATGGCTGCAAGATCAGAACAATCACTAAATAGTCTTAAGAATAATAGCTAGCAAAAGGAACAAAAAATAAAAATAAGTGCACAAGAAAAGGAGTATTCTTGTGTGTATATTGTCCACTGAACAGTAAATATGGAAATTCACACTCCACCAGGCCAGTTCATGTGTGTTGGTAAGTACAGGCCTGGTAATAACAATGATACGATGGCAACCAGCAAGCTCACAACGAGATCATAGGCATGCCCATGTTTAGGAAAATCAGCCACGATAAGGCCATGGAAACTGGAGTGGGTTTCACCACGTGACCTTGCTAAAGTCATATTCCTGTTCTCGGCCTCTGAACTTGGGCAGTGGTAGAGTTTCTGGCTCCAAGACCTAACTAACGCAATTAAAGAAATAATTATAGTCTATTTCTATTTCATATCTTAGGTCTTAAAGAGCCTACACGTGAAGAGTGTTGAAGTATAAATGAATTGTCCATCTTTTTTCGCCACCTTAAGCTTTTGGACGAACTGACTGATGCATGTGACTCGATATAGTATCAAAGCCAAGAGATTTTGAGTTCAAGACCCAGTTGTCGCAATTAAAACAAATAATTGCAACTAACTTCTATTCTACGTCTTAGACCTGAGTGAGCCTACACATGAGGGAGAGCATAGAAGTAAAGTGAATTGTCCACATTTTCTGATCAACTTAAACTTTTGGGTTGAAGTATAAGTGAATGGTCCATCTTTTCTCGTCGACTTAACTTTTTAGGTGAACTGGCTAGTGTATGTAACTCAATATGGTATTAGAACTAAGAGGTCTTGACTTGGCTGGTGCAATTTAAAAAATAATTACAATCCACTTCTATTTCACGTCTTAGGCTTGAGAGCCTGCACGTGAGGTAGTATAAATAAATTGTCCATCTTTCTTCATTAGTTTAGCCCTTTTGGTGAACTGGCTAGTGTATGCAACTCAATATGATGATTTTCTCAAGGATTCTACTCGTTATCGCCATCTTGCTAAGAGTCTGGTATATGTTGTGAGCACTCGTTCTGATATTGCTTATGTTATTCATATTTTGAGTCGGTTCATGGCTCATCCTACCTACCTTCACTACAGTCACAATTTTCGTGTTCTTCGCTACTTGCGTGAAACTATCTCTTGTCGTTTGTTTTTCTCTAACTCCAACTCTCTACATGTTCAGGAGTACTCTGATGCGATCTAAACTAGTAATCCTTCTCATCATTGTTCTCTTTCTAGTATTTTTCTTTGCTCCTCCTTGATTACCTGGAAGACAAAGGTCTTGTTCTTTTCGGTTTCTGGTTTATGCTACAGTAATTAGCTTTCAAACGGACTGTTTTTTCAAAACGAGGTCTATAAATCGATTATAATAGCCATTATACCAACTTCAGCTATAACAGCTAAAATCGTACGTGACTATCTCTCTTTCTATACTCTCTCGCAAACAGCTATAATTCAAAAGTCATAAGCCAGGACTGAAAAAAACGAGCCCAAAGAAGCAGACTGTAACTTCTCGTTCGAGTGCTGAGCTGAGAGCTATGGCAACAATGACAACAGATGTTATTTGATTGAGCTAACTACTTGCATATTTTGACGTGCCTACAATGGGACTTACAACTCTTTTGTTTGATAGTACATGTATTATCAATATTTTCCACGATACATAGAAGTATGAACTCACCAAGCACATTGGTGTGGATGCTTTATACATTCGCTCACAAGTGCAGAAGGAAATATTTGCTGTATAGTTTGTGTCATCGAACTTACAGATTGCTGACTTCTTCACGAAGCTACAAACTAAAGTGCAATATTTATTTTTTCTTTCTAAACTTAGTGTGTGTAATCCACCATAAATTTAAGGGGGTGTTAGAGTAAGCATATTCCTTCTATATTTACGTATATATATGTAGAGTTAAATTTGCATATAATCCCTTGTACTCTCTACATATATTACCCATTAGGCTCATAAATACATGCATAATATTCGTAACAGTAGATAGCAAGCTAGCAAGATACTGACGCAACTGAGTGAAAATGCATAATTCTCATGGCAATAGCGAAGGGTCGAAGCTTCGGAAAATGGAACTGGGTGGCGGAATCTGGGAGGGGACATGAAATGTTTCAGACCTTTACATGGTTAGGGCAAACAACTGCTGTATTCAACTCAAGCCAGAGGTCATCACAATCACCAAGAGTCGCCCATCCGACATTTAATGCACAATAATAGGCTTAACGGTAATCTGTCAATGTGGAGTTTGAATGTATACCTGGAGGATGGCCATATTATTTACGTTTCACAGAGTTTGCTCCTCTAACAGCCTTAATCTGCTGCGATTCTCTAAAGCAGACAAAATGCACCAATGTCTGTCCATTTGGATAAATTGCAAAAGCACTATTTGCAATGCGCTTATGACAAAGAGAACACATGCTATCTCCGTCAATTTTCACAACAGCTTGACGTCGTTTATACAGATCCTCCTTTACCTGATATACAGAGGCAACTGTGAGAACAGAAGTTCATTCATTGCAATATACAACAAAGTTCTTTGATAGCAGAACATCACAGCATTGTTAATAAAGTCTAAGAGCCCATCATAACTAGGCCTGTAATACTACTATGGCATAGATGATGAGATAGCACGTGTGATGTGTCAGCACACAGAGTCTGTGACAGTTTACCAAAGTTAATGGGTATTTTATATTTATCAGTGCACGAGATGATTACACAAATCATTGCATTATTTAAGTCTTGGAGATGCTACAGTGGGAGGTTATTAGACAAAGGGGCACAGCAATATAAGTCAATTACTCAATTCCAATACATAGTGGCATTTCCCAAGGACAATCCCAAAGATCAACAAGGGGAACACGGCTACAAGAGATCATAACATCTAGCTAACCTGCAAGTTTGCCCGGAAAATCAAGTTTTTGACAACCATATAATTGCGTCGATGTTCACTAGAGTTCCGCAATAGTGGTTCAAAAAATGACACCAGATCCTGCAAGCATTCATATCAGATTATTAGAACCTTCAGAAGCTTTAGCAACTGGACGTATTGAAAGAAGATATTTAACAGCTGAAGCAACCAACGGAGAGAGAACACAAGCATCTCAGAACTAAGCAGCAGCATAATTGTGTTCTTTCAAGGGATATGTTTCTTGCAAGAGACTGAATAACAACAAAGCACACTAACAGAGATATGTCAGGTATGCAAAAAAAAAAGGAGAATATTACATTAACAGAAAAAAAACCATCTTTTTTTGTTGCTTTTCAATCATAGTACCACAATACGATGGTGGGTGTGGCCTGACATAAAACTAGGCCAGATGAAAGATATCTTTGAATATATCAAAGCATTTACCTGGAGTTTTGTGTCCCTTGGTAACAACCGAAGAGCCTGAGAACCATTTATTCTGTCCCACCTTTGGCTTAACAACTCAAGTGCTTCATTCAACATTATAGGGCCTCCATCACTAACATCATCTCCATCACCATCACTTCGGCCACTATCAGTTCCACTGGGGCTAAAGCGTGTGTCATCAGCCCCTTCAATCTCAACCACCTTTCTACCCAAACGCCCCCCTCTGACCTTAGTAGTAGAGCTAACCTTTTGAATTCCAGGGTACTGTGATGCTACTGGGATAATTTTCTGCTCAAATTCCTTTTCAGCTTTTCTTGGGTTCAGATAAATTTGTAGAAGATTAAAATAAATATTTGACTTGGAGGGCTGTTGCACTCCTTCCTCATAAACACGGTCACAATATGCAACTGCTTGCTCCGGCATCTGGAGCTGCAAATGAGTGCACAAGTTATTCTGGATAACCTTTGAAAGTTCAAATTAATACCTAATCATTAAACAAATATCTCAGTGGACATCAAAAGCACATCAACAGAGCAATGGTACCTTATGGACATAGAGAGATAATGCACGAAGGTGTTGACTTATTTTCCCATACAATATAGCACGCTCTTCGAAAAGAGCATCCTGTGGAAGGCGCTTAAGAAGTATGTCTGTATTGTAACCTGAACTATTCTCTAATGTAGAAATTAACTTCTTTCGTGTTGGGGAATATGTTTTCTCAGTCCAGTTTCCATCTTCCTTCAGAATCTTGTACCAGTCAAGAACTTCAGAAAGGTACAGTTGCAACTTCACACCAGAAAGTTCGAACGTCAGAAGATTAGAAGCAATCCATTTACTGTGAACTTTGTAGGAACAGCTTATGGAACTAAGATCATCTAAACAACATAAAATGAATTGATTGGATATTTATTTTACGTACTAACAAAGTAACAATAGAAGGGGTACATACCAGCTCATTTTGCAGATTAGGATTGATCCCAGTTTCACTCATTGAAAGCATTAGTTCTAAGTAAGTTGACTGCAAATTTGGAGCATGTTGTTTCAGATATGAATTTACCAAATCTGCTGGAACATTTTCAGATAAAAAGAACTCAATAGTGTCTGACGGGTTGCGTTCAAGAACATACAAAGAAGACTCTAAAACCAGCATTGGGTCAGATCTACAAAGGGGCTGCAGAAAAGTGCACAGAATCTCAAGTCAGCCTTAAAGAAGCAGAAGAATGTGATAAGGGCATTGACTTCATAATATGATGCAAAAGTCCAAAGGATAACCTTAAACAACACATCAAACAATAGAATAGAAAAGCATTATTGTTGCCAACAACTTTCTCTAATACTAACGAACAATTCCTGAAAGCCAACATAAATGCATGAAACAGGACATGAGAGCGTACCAACATAAGCATAAGCAATAACCAATTCAAGATTATCCTACCACCATGTCAAATGAAACTGCAAGCATATACACTACTTGGACTAAATAATCTAAAAAAGTAATCATGCAAATAATATTTAACCACACAGAAATATGTAAGGAAATGCAATTCTTAAAACCATGGATTGCACCTTGAATTTAATATTTCGCTGGTGCTTCCATGTTTAATATGTCAAGTTACTAACTACACATTTGGACATGCACTTATCAAACTTAGTTCATTTGAGGACAAATAAAACACCATGCATCATGGCATATAAATCCAACCAACAACAACTGGTTGTGTTTCATTGGTTTGTGTATGTGTACATGAAGAACAGTGTCAGTTAAATGCCAATAAAATGAGAAAAAACAATACCCTTAGATACTCAATGATCATTTGCGGGTTGAATTTTTTATTAAAGTCAGTATTTCCCATCTCAGACTTTGATTCTTCAACTAATTGATTGAGTAGTTGGAGAGCTTCGCGGTGCATTTCATTGCTTTTGTAGAGCTCAAGTAACACCATATAATCGCTCCTTTCCTTCAGAAACTCCTCACATATCTTCAAATCACAATAATTAAGTCCTTTCAATAATTCTATTGCTCCTGATGACTGTCCTGTAAGAATAAGAGCTTGAAGAAGAGATGTGTCCAGTACAGTCGCCATTTCTCTAGCAATAGAGCTTGCATGCGCCTGAGCTCGTTTCTGCCAATAAAATACAGTAGAATTATTATGAATCACCTTTTGTTTACAGTTAGCAAACAAATTCTTTGATTTGCAATCATCTGTGCACTACACGTAGCACCATGCACACTCATAAACACATTAGGCCCAAGAAGCTTTTGGATAGGATGGTATCCTGACAAGAAATTTAAATCATTTTTTTCTGTCGCAACTCACACCAGAATGTTCATTTCATACCAAGGAACCGCATTTACCTTATCTTTAAAAGAATGAGGATATTATGGAACTAAACAGGAAGTCTGAATTCTTCTGAAAGCTTGGACTCTTGTGTGCATATGACAGTTGGAAGTGCCCCAGTTGAGCTCCAGGATAAATGGAAGCATCAACATGCTCTTCTTAAATTTTTATACTGACCTTAGAGTCCCACAGAATTGATAAATCAATCTAGAGACCCAGATAACCAATGAATAAAACTCTCAGACTACCTTTCCAAAACATTCAATTTGACTTATCGATAATTTAGAAAATTTTGGGCCTCGTTTACTGTATGTTATATTAGTTCCTGGCTTCCAATAATTCCATATTGGTCACTAGTAGTTACAAGACTTGCAACAAGAAAAGCCAGGCATTTGAAACAGTAGCTACCTTGTTTGGCTTCTTTGACTTATATGGCTCAGATAAGATTAAGCTGTGATGAACAGCTCCAGAGACCACCTCCTCTGTTACTTCAGCTGTTGCTCTCTCAATTATTCCATTTCTTTTCTTCTGCAAGTACTTCACAAGGGCAATTAGAGCATTGTGACTCATTTTCTTTATCTCCAATAGAGATTTATCATCAGAGTCATGAAGTTGCAAAGAGTATGACTCCATCTCATCTGTCACATCAGAGGATTCTCTTGCTAATTCTGGCAGGTCTTGCAGCTTGTCATGTTCACCTAGAATATGTGTTTGAGGCAGAACAAGGGATGGGTATAGAGATAACACATAAGTAATATCCACATGTGAATCCGAAAACTGCTCCATTGCCTCCTCATAGCTCCCATTATCAAATAAAAAGTGCCCATATCTAATTCATGAAATCAAAAGGAAAGATGCCATTTAGTTATATGCAAGGAACCATTTGGACAAATTACAAGAGAACACAAAAAACACTTTCAGAAGAAATGAAGAAGGCGCTGTTCGCCTAATTTAATTATAGACTAGAAATAGCACCCAATACAGATTTGGTGATACCATGATAGGGTTGATGTGTTTAAAGAGAAGTTCCCTATTTTAACTGAAATTGTTCAACTTGATTAATTATAGTCTACAGAAAAAAGGCCTGCGGACATGCATAGCCATAAATGATAAATATGAGAATTTATTTTTCTGGAAAGCTTTCGGTTTTTTTTTATTAAGGTAGGAATACCTCCAGTTGGAGTAAATTACAATTTAACTACACCTAGTTTCTTATATTTGTCATATTTTTTTAAAACTTCTATCATTGTATCAAAGTGAAAATCTGAATGTTTGGCATGATATACATGCCGTCAAACAAAAGCAAAATAATAGACAAGTTTACTTATCTTGGTGTACATCAACTCTTGGCGCAACATTTTATCTAAATATTTCAAATTACCTAATGTCAACAAACTTACCCCCTGCCCCCGCCCCCCAAAAAAACTTTTTATGTTGTTCAGTGTTCACACACATAATACTAGCATTCAGCGATAATAATATTGTTAGAAGTGTATGGGCAAAACTGTATGCGATGCATATTCATTTATTGAACTTGATGTCTTGGCTGATCACAGATTCAAAAACAAAAGCAGAGTATTGTGCTCCGGTGCTTGAAACAGCTTGGCTAAAGAGGAACAGCATCTACCCAATCGTGTTATGCAATCACAAACATATACACATATATCAACTTGCTAAGAAAAGTGCAAATTGAGTATTATTCTGGCTTTCTTATTGGGCAATCTGAACATACCTTATGTGTATTGAGCTTTCTTTTGCAGCTCGTAAGTTTGAATCCTCTGGAGGAAGTAGCTTACACAACGCCAGTGCCTCCTCAAATTCTCCAGATGCAGTCAATTGCACTATCTGTAGACCAAAAGATGTATATGTAAGAACTAAGAACCAATCCTGACAAACTTCTGAAATGATCAAGACATAATATTTTCATCAAAGTAACATTCCAGCAAAAATGTGAAAGGCCTATTCACATTATAATCTATTGGGCAAATTTTGAACTGGACCTTGTAACATAAAAGGGATTTGAAATATAGCTCCTTGCCTACAGTTTTATACATAATTCGGTTGGTCTTTCTTTCAAAGAAAGTAGAATCATTCAATTTTACTTTTGCATTTTTGCTGTGTATTGTTCAGCAGTTTGTAACTGAGATCAAGAAAAAGGAGCGATTTCTCTCAGTGCCGAGCAAAAACAGGAGGTATCAAGTAACAAATGGGAAAACAGCTTTTCTCGACTAAAGAACCTATACAACTTTATGATTGCAATACAGCACTTTATGGACCTTTGGTGAAGATAGAGAATGTCTGCAAAACTTTACAGATAAGGTATAGGGTGTCTGCAAAACTTTATCGTCCATAAAGAAGATACAGAGCAACATCACACCAATTAGGGCTGGAGAACAAATCTGAATAGCTCCTATCAAACATCAGTTATTTAACTTTGGTTGTTTAATCTTGATCTCATATTTAGCTAGAGTTGTTTTGTCAGCTTCAAATGTATCACATACTATTAATTACCCATTGATCTAACAGGGTTAAAAAAACTTGCTATGTAGGTGGCACAACATTATCTGTTCTACAAATAGGATTATGCATGAGCAGTCTGAAATATCAAAGAGTAATAACATGTGGTGAAAACTCAAACCAGAACAACAAAGCATGATAAGAACCATGAACCATCAATCAACAAAGCACTTCTGTTTAACCTACCAAGATTTGTACCAGATCATATAATGGTCACCACTCACCAGGCATTAACTACTACTACTATATTCAACCTATACCGAAAGCTAGCATGAAGCAGCTCTGCTATGACCAAGGATTCAAAAACCAGAAACAGGAAAAATATCAGACCCCCTCCGATACCGGTTACCAGTTTTAAACCGGCCAAATTTCATCAAACAAAATTTAAACTCAAAATTTGAATTTGGCAGGTTTCCAGCCTGTTACCGCTCATTTGACCAGTTACAAGCTGGTTACCGTCTGTAATTACTGTTCATCAGTTTAAATTCAAATTTTAAAAAGAACATTTTGGACCGATATTTTTTTACCGGTCTGGGCGGGTATGGTCGGTAACCGCCAGTTTTTTTATCCTTGGCTGTGACTTGTGATAACCAAAATGAAAAATATGTAAGTAGACATCAATGCACTAATCAGTCATCACAATTAATAAACCAAATACAGCATACCTGGGCACCAATAGGAACAGGCAGCAAACCATAAACAAAGTTGGATAGCGCAGCAAGTATACAGTTGTCAGTTTGAACAAGCTTTTGAACATCACGGAGGACAACTGTCTGAACCAATGCATTGGGGGCTCTAAGAGACCGTATCTGAAATAATACCAAGTAGCATAGGTGGACAGATGAAACTCACAACTTTGATTATTTTTTTACCACCGAATATAATACAAGACAAAACAACTCACCTCAACATGTCGTGGCAGGCGTGCCACAGCATATGGTCTATGTATAATAACAGAGGTAGGCGTGTCTGACCAAATTATCCTACCATCTTGAATAAGTCTCCCATTTTGATCGACAAATACTCCAATGTTATCCTGAATAAACAGAGCACATAATACAACGTGAGCTAAAATCAAAGATAAAAGAAATAATTCGTATGTGTTTGAAACTTTGAACCTCTATTGACTTCAAAGCCATATTTGCTTTGCAGAAGACATTTCATGCCACATCATTATTGTTCCGTTCAAGTTTGAAAGCATGCTCAGGAATCTGAATTAAGCCCGGGCTGCCTGGCCCTTCTGATAGTCAAATTACAGAGTTTGCACGTATTCTACTGGTGCGATGGTGCCAGTATTATATCAGTGCATGTAAGCTAAAGGTTTTCTCATCAATTGTGGCAGAAACATTTCCAGTATTTCACAACATAAGACAAGATTCTCTTATCCTCAACTTAGAAAATGAGAATAAGTTCCTATTATTACAACAACTGTGACATTTCATCTGTGAACCAAACAATATCATGCAATAGCAAATCAACTAGAAACTAGAAACAATATCATGAAAAGAAGTATTATACCTTTCCAAGGAGGAGCTCCCCAGTAGGGAGAGGCACAACTAAAGGAGGAGCAATCTTCCCAGAAGAAAACACTTCAGTTAATGCCCCAGTCATGCTATTTATGATCATATATTCCCTTCTAATCCCAAAACATATGTTGTCACCACACCAGGCCATTGATTTCACTGTATCTGGAACTCCAAATTCCCTCACCTCGACAAACTCTCGCCCACCTGAAAAACAGGGAAAAAGTTGGCCCACCTATTCATAATAAGATCATTTAACCATTTGGCAACTTCCCAGATTCCCATATTTTACCTTACAAGCTTACACAAATCTATCAAGAAGGTGCTATATCAGAATTAATATTTAAAGGCACATGGCGGGATTTATTCTTACATAATGTACCAAATGCTGTTAAATATAGTTATTCTTCTTTACCTTGCACTTACAACAAGCTTAAAAAAATTTTACAGAACATATTTCCTATTGCCAATTTTAACAAACAAAAAGTCTACTACTTCAAAAGTTTTTTCAAATTTCAAATATGGCTAAAATTACAACAGATCAATTTTCTTATTACCAATTTCATCAAGCGAAAGTCTACAACTTCAGAAGCTTTTCCAAATTTCAAATATGGTTATATTTGCATATTCCCTCTTGCCAACAAAAATCAACAACCGTGCAAAAATTATGGAAATATAATTTTTCATGAGACATATGTTTTGATGTCTCAAGATTACAAAATAAAGTTAGTAAAAGGAATATGTTTTCTTAAGGTGAAATAAGGAGATCCCATGGCATGGCATAAGAGATCATCTAACACCAACAGCAATACATCAAGAAAACTCGATTTTTAACGGCAATATGTCAGGGTTGTCCGAATTCAAATATTGTAATGTGCACAGCATGTTGAAACTAAAGAACGCATAAAGATGTGTATTTACTACCAAGGAAAATTTCCAAAGAGTAAATATTAATGAATCGATCAAAAGTTCAAAAGTCTTCACCAAAGGCTGCCAATTTAAACTGATTTACTTATGAAATTCTGATGGTGTTCGTAGAATTATATTGCTTTATTAAAATTGCAATTGTATTTCACAGAAAGATTCAGCATTGCAGGTGGTAGTTGCTTATCCTCCAGACTTGCAAAGCTACATGCGAATGTTCCCTTCCCAAACTATCCAACCAAATTCGGGACCAGAGCTTGCGATGTAAATTCGAGTACCAATTTTTTAACAGTTACCACCAACTATGAACACCAATTCGCACTCCACGGCCCCAAAATGTTCCAATTCTCCCATTCGAGCGCTACCAACAGGCGATCTCCCGCTCCACGGAAACCCCAGTCGATCAAATGGCCAAACCATGGAAATAAAAAGTATTCGAAACGTATCAAAAGCAAATAACTGAATTCTCACTGTCGAGGCGGAAGACGGTTAGGCGCCTCTGGCGGCCGACGGCGAGAAGACCCCGGCGGTCATCCCACGCGAAGATGTTGGCGCTCTTGATCTTGGACATGACGGCGACGGTCTCGAGCCCGGGGAGGCGGTGGACGGCGACCAAATCGGAGAGCGAGAGCAGGAGGTCGCGGCAGGCGCTTGCCTCCATCGCGGAGGGCGCGCGGCGCCACAGCCGCTCCTGCAGGCGTTCGAGCGCATAGGGACCATCCCTCCGGATCTCACCGTCGGAGGGGGTCCGGGCGGAGTAGATGCGAAGGTTGCCGTGGGAGTCCGCGACGAGGAGCTTCCCAGCGTGGGAGGCGACGGCCACGATGCCGCCCGGCACGCCGGTCACCAGCTCGACGGCGTCGTACGCGCTGTGCACCATGGCCACCTCGATCGGGCTGGCCCTCCCCAGAGACGCGAGTTGGCCGCGGCCGTCGCCGTGTGAGGGGAGGAGGAAGAGGGCTTGGAGTTGGAGGTGGAGCCGTGGAGGTGTCGTGGGCGTCGGAAAGCAGAGATCGTATTAGGACGTTGGCTAGAGGCGACGGGAGTATATTAACTTTATGTGTTGCTTATTTCGATTTGAATTTCTAGAATTTATTTTTATTATTATTTATAAATTTCGTCTTTTAGTTTTTTGATTTTTTTTTAGTTTTTTCGGTTCTTTTTCTGTATTTATTTGTATTGTTTGTGATGGACTAACCTATTTTTTATTTTTATTTTTATTTTTTAAAATTTAGTTACATTAAATAAGTTATTATCAGTTACAGTGTAATTTCAGTCAGCTACAATATATTTTCAATTATAAACTAATTTATTTTAACCTAATCGAGCGACACCTTATACAGCCGAATACGTATGGGCTACAAACACATACGCTTATGTATTCGAGCAAGTGCCGCATAGTCCACGGACTCTAGCGAGAATTTTGTAAAATTCGTACCGAATTTATATTGTTTTCTTTAAAAGTTGTCCGGAAGCTATCTAAAATTCTTGCGCTCCAAAAAATCTGAAAGTGACATTTGGCTTTCTATGTAAGCTTTGATGATCTATATTAACCTCACTAAGAAATTGTGATGTTCCTTGTGATTTACTGCCAAAATACTGTGCAATGATATCAAAATGAAAAAAGTTGAGGACATAAATCCATCAGAGGATTCGCATCCCAAATTCGATTTTGTATCGCACAGGCCCATGCTTGGATTCGAGAAAGCACCAACTAATCAACTAGGCTTCGTTTCCTTTCTGTAAACTACGTAAGGGCAAGCCATTCAAAAGTTCTCTCTAAAAGGAGTTTGATGCAATACGACGGAACAGATGACTGGTACCTGCCTGCCACCAAACGAATGGAACACCTGTGGGAAACGCCATTGCCACTGGCTGACAACAAGAACTGTGCACGAAATGGTACTGTAGCATTTTTTTAAAAATAATGTTTGAGCATCCGTTTTTACAAATCTAGTGCGATCTACGGAGCGCGGCAGACACCGAACGAGCCACCCTTGCATGGAATATGTGCGCTGTCGACCATTAGCACTTTAATTAGCAAGCACTGAGGACCTACTGTGGATTGATAGCTCGACAACAACCTGTCGAGCCAAGGGAGCTTACTCAGTAGGTCCATAAAGTAAGCTAGATTTGCAAAAAAAAAATTGCAACAGCGACATTTACATAAATAGTTAAAACAACAAAGCAAGCACCAGCACATAAGAGTAGACTGATTTGTCATGTAACTAGCAAGGTGGCCCGCACACTTACACGGGCATCATACTTAAAACATGTTTAAATGACTTGACAATAAATATGTAATTTTGCTTTTTGAAAAAAATCAATTGTTGCAAAATTTCATTTATGATATTTTAATGTTATATATCATAAAAGAGAAAATACTTACTTTGTTCTCTAATACTTGTTACATGTGACCAAAACTTTCTTCCCCCAAATACTTTTTGACTGAAATAATTGCATAGCAAACAACAAATATATCATTACATAACATTTTCTATTTATGTCATCATCTTTTTTCATTATTGCAATATTTATCTATACTACATACTCCTAACACATATCATATAGCTTACATTAGTCTCTCAAAAAATAGCTTACATCGGTATAGGCGAATAAACACCCATTAATGATCTCACTCTCAATCCCTCCATCCCATGGAGGTCCACCAAACAAATGGTCATAATTTTTTTTGTGAGAACTTTTACCAATTATCTTTTTTCTTAGCGATTATAAACTACTTATCATCAATGTTTATTACATAATAGATTTTGATTCCTAATTTTTTATATATACAAATTGAATTCGTTATCTTATTTTATTCTTTTTCTCAAATTAGAATATTTTTATAATTTTAATTATGAATAAAACCAAATTTTAAAATTTTTCACTTAGTCTAGAATTAAAAAACAAACGCTAATTTCCATTGACTTTTATTCTAAATTTGCATATTTTGGATTGTGCTTCTTATAAACTTTCTTTTGTTTTAGTTTTACGCTAGAATACATTTATAAATCTAGCAGCTAATTTTTATTTCAAATTTAGGTTATTTCTTATTGTATTTGATATAGACTCTTTCTTTAATCTCATATTTATTTTTATTTAATTTGGAATTTTAGTTTTATGTTAGATACAAATCCAACTGCTAATTTTCATCTAATTTCTATTCCAAATTTTAGCTATGTAGAGGTTTTTATTTGGAGTTCATATTAAAATCAAATTGTTACTTTCCTTTTATTTTTATTCCAAAATTATGTTATTTTTTGCTGTCATTTTTATTTAATTTTAATTTTTAGTTTTAGATTAGAATTTGGATACAAATCCAACTACTAATTTTCATCTAATTTTTACTCCAAATTTCAGCTATGTATGGGTTTTAATTTGGAGTTCATATGAAAAATCACATTGTTAATTTTGTTTTATTTTTAATTCCGAATTTCTATTAATTTTTGTTGTTATTTTTACCTCAATTTTATGTTAGAATTTGAGCATGTTTCCCCAAAATTGAATCTCACCCTATAAAAACAATGGACTATATAACATTAGGATCTAGTATATACTCCTAGAAAGGAAAAAGTCTGTAATATGACTCTGCAAGCACTTACAGAACATGTCCAAAAACAAACTATCTCCATCATTCCCTCTGCGTTTCCGTTAGACTATCGCTAGTGCAATAATACGATCGCTGGTCAAAGAAATGGAGCCGGTACTTCACGACAGCACACAATGTGACCCGACCAGCACCAATGGCCCATCCTCGCGTTCCTGGTCCTCAACGCCTTCTCCAGCATCGCCGTGGCGCTTCCGGCAGAGCTCCCGAACCCAGCGGCGTCAAGCAGTGCTTCTTCGTCCGGCTCGGCTCACCTGATGTGGAGAATCCGCTCCGGAAGATTCTCAGGAAGAAGACAATGCTCGCTAGGGCTCTACTCTGTCAGTGCCTTGTTGCCGGAGATTACGGTTTGCATCGGATGAATCCCTGCAATCACCTGGGCATCCTACGCAATTCGGCCATCAGATTAACGCGAATGCTCATTCGGCATGAGGAATTCTTTTGGTTGTGCTGCTTAGAATGTGTTGCTTTGGTGCAGAATTTTTTTTCATGTGTTAAGATAGTGAAAGGTTTATTTCTTTTTCTTGTCTGTGGAGAAATCGGTGGGCCATCTTGAAGATTTTAAGCAATAACATTTGACGACTACTATAGTTTTATTTAATTAGGATCTATTTGATTAAGGGTCGGATGTTTTATTTTTTGTGAGAATTTCTAACCTTTTCTCTTTTTTTTCTTAGCCATTCTAAAACGTCTGTCATCGATTTTTAGTAATAAATAGATATGATACTAAAATACTCTGTATAGCTGCTTCACCACTATGACTAGCAAACAGTAGAAGGCGATACAATTGCAGAATAGGTATGTACATCCAGCTATGTCGGTTGTTCTTTTTGGCTTTCAGTCGATTTTTGGCTTTAATTTTTATTAGTTAATATTATTTATTAGTTCTATTAACTACAGATAAAATCTATTAACCGTATTAAAAAACGAGACCTTCATCTTCGTAACGTATTAGGTACAAAATTTCCGATTGGATTGCTATGGATAGGGCTTCTTCCCCTTCTACTGTCTAACATCTGATGTTACATACCACGTACTGCACCGCCGCACTTTACACAAAGGTTGCAGTTTAAAGTGCTGCTCTAACTAGTATTTTTCTATAAGAGTAAAGTCCATTACCGGTCCTTAAACTTTTTATGTTGTGTCATTCCGGTCCATAAACTTTTAAAGTGTGTCATCCCGGTCCTTAAACTTTCAAAGTGTGGCAATTTCTTTTGAAAGTCTTATGGACCGGGATGACACAGCATAAAAAGTTCACTGCTACAACTATATAGGATATTGCCACACTTTGAAAGTTTAAGGACCGGGATGACACACTTTAAAAGTTTATGGACCGGGATGACACAGCATAAAAAGTTTAAGGACCGGTAATGGACTTTACTCTTTCTATAACTTATGACTGTGGTTTTTAGTTTTTTGGTTGCAATTATACTATAACGGTTGTTATTTTTTTAAAAAAAGTAGAAAATAAAAAAATCCTAGTATATCATCACGGACAATACCAAAAATTAAAAGAGAAAAGAAAACTAAGAAAATCGAAATTAGAAATACATGCGTTCTAAGTGACTGGTCAGACTACCATCGTCGCATATGAACCAAGGGGGAGTGAGGAGAAAAAGGGTTCTCACTTGGCTTTAGGTAGCGTTAGCGTCTCATCCAGAATCGGTTCGGCAGCCATGAGCGCGCCACCGCAGAGCACGCACAGGAACAACGGCGTCGCAGGCTCGTCCGCAATGCCGACGCAGCGCGTGTGGTGCCAGACGTCGCACGTGTCGCACGCCACCATTCGCTCACCGTCGTCATCCTGCGCGCCGCACACGCATCTCACCTCCCATGCATTAAGCCCACCCTGGCACCGCAGCTCAGTTCTCCATGTCTG